>PDGT01000041.1:2658021-2793718 GCA_003671415.1 Megathymus violae
CTGGTATTATTGGCCAACTTGTTAGAAACAGGTGCAAATCCCTCGAAAAATGGCGAACAAAGGCAAACTAAGAAAAACTAAACAGAACAGCAAAAAATAGTGTTTGAATTATGAATATCGGAATCTGTGAAATGACATTTTATCGATTTCTTAAAATAAATGTTTGTCAGCGATTTTATCCGAGGAGGGATCAATGTACTAAGTTGCTCATGGTTGTTATCGAACACCTGTGTATCGTTTTTTATCGTTATCGTTTTTTTAAGAACAAAATTTTCATAAGGAGTGCATCGTCAGCGTCTTCACACTTTCCGTATCTCAATTATCACTGAAATCGGCTTAAACTTCAGTTACTCAACTATCTCTATGATCATTAATGAACTAAAGTTTTGTTGGGGTTAAAAATAATAAATTTATCTTTTCATAAACGGTATTAGTTAAGTAGTAAACTATTAGAATAAACTTTTTCCGTTGACTGTAACTTAAAAAACTTGGAACATTTTAATGTATAGAAACGTAATATTTAGAGTGTAATGTAATGCTGATAAAAATGTATTTCTTTTTTTTTCCAAATTACTGAACTGATTTTCATATAATTATTTTATTTAACGAACGTAACAAATATAGAAGGAGAGAGGAGCGCCTGAAAAGTAACTGTCAACTTAACCTACCTCGACACTAAAATTGGACAAGTTAAAAAAAAATTGAATAATATTATTTTTGAAGACAATATTAGTGGTGCACTAGATGCGTCAGTACAACATGTACTGGATGTAGATACTGGCAAGGAAAAAAGTCTAGTAGGATCACTCAATCCATCAAAAGAATACCCAGCAATCGTGTTTTATATAGTTTTTAAAATTCGAGAGCCTATGAATCTCTTTAAAAAACTAAAGTATGAAGAGAAGAAATTGAACACGGTCATTAGGGTAATAGACCACACTATACCAGTATCATAACAGTACCATCATATCATTAGATTAGACAGAATATAACATTTTTATTTATGATTTAACGGATGGACGGGATAGAATGTTATTGAAAAAGCGGCCAAGTACGAGCTGAACACACCAAACACCGAGGAATCCGTTCAACCGCACAATTAAATCAAGAGATACCTCTCATATAATAATGCAAGCTAACGTAGGTAGGTATCTAGGTACACTTAATGGACGGAATCAGAATAGCGCTCACTGAGGTATAATAATGCGTGTACGCCAATTAAAATTGTGTACAAGCTGATATGTTACGCGCGTATTGTTCATATTTACCCAAAAAGTACTGAGTCAACAGGAATTGAGGCCCAGTACATCTCTATTTATAATCAATATTACATTACACTAAACATTATATTATGTCGCTCTTTTCGCTTTTATATATATCATTATACTAATATACTTAAGTATTATTGTTCTATTTTAAAATATTAAGCGAGTGGCAAATTAATTCGCACCTATGGACTGATATTGGTAAGTATTTGTTTGAGCTACTTGGGAAAAGTTTGAAAAATGTACACACTAAATTGCGAAGAGATCTCATACCTACAGTTGGAATCACAATTAGAATGGCGCCAGGTATGTAAATTGCGCTAGACCGTATATATGTATATAAAATGAACATGAAACACACAGACCGATATTATGCAGAAGGTCTGGATAATTGTTCACCTATTGCGTTCTTAACCAAATATTGGTTTAGTTGGTTTGCTATGAGCCTTCTGCGGTACAGTGGGAGTATATGAAGCTTTGACATGACAATGCTTTGTGTATGTTGCTATGTGTAATTTTGCTCGGAATTGTAAATAACGCAGGAACCATTCGTGTATGCGTTCAATGCGTTTGATATAAACATTATATAGCGTGTTCAACAATTGTGAGACGTATTCCAAGTTACTTCGAAAGTAAGCACAGTAAAAAAAATTTAAGGATTTTAATACACCTAAAGTAGGCTGATAGGCGCAAGATAAATCCAAGTATGTTGAAGCTTTGATTACGGTTGTGTTAATGTCGTCGAACATTAATTCAGAGTCAAAAACTATGCTTAAATCGCCAACTGATTGAACCCTTGTTAAATATGAGTAATGGACTTTATTAGTAGCAACTATTGGGAGTGATTTACGTATTTATTCAAATTAAAGTCGAATTTATTGGTTTTTCATTAATTTTAAAATCTAAATTCTTGGAGAAATTGAGTACATGATGAGGTTTCATTGGACATATTACAATCATATCGTCTACGTCGCGCAAAATTTTTGAATGATTGAAAGAAAAAAAAGTCATTATTGAATATTATTGACGCATAAAAATACAGTTTATAGGCAAAGGATATTATAGTATAGATGAATGTATTAATGACAAGGATGCCTGGAAATAATAGTGTCAAATCCAGTTCCGTACAGGTGACATGTGTTGCTTAAAAGATGTGCTGAGTAGTTTTTTTCGCCGTTTTTCTCCTCAAAGTTAAAGCACCATTTTCGAAACGGTAGTAGAAGCAAAAATTACGCGCATAAGTGTATTTACAGAATGCCTACATGATTAAATGATTTTGAATTTGAATTTGAAATACTGATTTTCGCATAATAGGAACTTCACCGTCAGTTAATGAGCGCCTATATACCTAAGAGAAGGTGATAGTGCAAGGCGTTTAGCGCATTTGGTTATGTAAACGACTGGGATATTATCCGGACCACCGGACTTGTTCAGATCAAGCGTCTCTAACAAGTTACGCATCTCGGCAGGGTCTGATAACCGTTAATTGTAATGAATTGCGAATATTCTCATGCGAGTAATCAGACATTCCTAAGAATTATAAACGATTGAAAATCGGAGCGTTTATTATGAGTTTTATATATTTTGTGATACATATAATATTCTTTTATAATTTTTACAACAGGCTTATGTATTATTAGGCCGAGGTGGATATTTATGAGTCAGAATGTTTGTTTTCTATGGTACGTAGGTGTTACGAAGCTCATTATACTGAATTATAAAATAATAACGAAGCGTCAACTAATGTTCTACTAAATAATTCATGTTGCCAGTTAATGAAATTTATTTTAGACATAATAGTATCATAACCAGTTTGGCAAAAACTAAATATTTTTCATATGGGAGAGTGCTTTAAGTATATAGTTGAACAAAGTTTTGCGTTATACAAATGTGTGGGTGACGTGAATTCTCCGACCCGCGTGAGACTCAGCTACGTGTTACTGTTAACGGACTATTATAAAAATTCTAATGCTCTATTGTTACTATTTTAAACAAATTATAGCGAGACAAGTTGCATAAACTAATTTCGGCAAATAGATCTGACTAAGTAGAGCTAACTTACTTACTAATAATGTAAAACTAGTGTCATTATGTGGTTGCTGGGTTAGGTTATGCATATTAAAGTCGCCAATTATAATAAATTTATTAGTAGGGTTAATCAAGATTATGTCAGGTGAATTGGTGGAAAAAGTAGCTAGTTGCGCTGAGAGTCAGCTCTGTACTCGTTGGTTGCAGATATGGATAACATTAGTGTATTTTGTACCTTATATTGGAGTTCAGGTTGTGGAGTACGTATGTACGTGGAGTATGTACGCTTTCGTACTCCTCCACGGACCCACCGCTGCCCTCCGATTTCGCAGACTTTCCACGGTGTCAGGATGGCATTTTGTTTTGCTCACCTAAATTGGGATGGTGTTCCCAGTACCACCGTCTCAGCGAGGGCCTTGAATGCCGAGCGGCAAATTATCTCGATATGCCACCCGAGGGCGCTCACTGCGGGATAGACAATAACATGGCATATGCCTGCCTTCTACACTTCGTTCTTATCCTCGGACTGGAGCCGAGAGTGGGTCATCCTCCCGGGTCTATTCCATTGCCTCCATTTGTGACATCCTTCCTTTTGTGTCCTTGCAAAAGCAACCGCCCTTCAGGGCCTGTTGTCTCCAACCGTGATATTTTTTTACTTGGCGAAACCCTCAAGGGTTCCACTTCATCGCGGGGGCTATTGAGAGCCTGTGCCAGATTCGTACCGGCTAAACCCCCACGGTGTTCCTTTGAGCGTCTTTTGTCGTGACTGAGGGTATGCTCTCGCATTCTTCCGTGGTCCCGACGGTGTTAGCTCTTCTATAGAGTTCGTCTCTGTGAGGGATGAACTTGGAGCTGCTTCATCACACCGTGTTTGAAGTGCACGCGGGAACACCATGCGTATCACCTCGATCTTCGTTGGTTTGGTGCAGGATACCCCCGTATCCTACGCCATAGCCAATGTTGACTCTGGTACCTTTTTTTTTGTTTTTTTTTGTTCTGGCGGGAAAAAATGTACCTAACCGCACACCCCGTTGTCTCCCCGGACAACCGGGTCCGGGGAGACAACGGGGTAGTGTGGGGCCCTCATCCACTAAAAATAACCCGCCGTGCGCCCTCACCCGCCCTTACAAGGTGGGTCACGGGTACCGCGTACGTTGCTCCGTGTGACTATGGTACCTAACCAAGTTACTGTTATACATATAATATTTCGATGGATATTTGATGTTTTCATAACGAGGCCGGGGACATTGATAGTATATAGTTAGTATAACAATATATTAATCTTTGGATTAACCTATGAACTATGGTTTAGCTGTACGAGTAAACAGTACATTTTGTAACAAGTAAATAAATAACAGATACTTCATATGGAGTAGGATTTTTTTCAAATCGGACACTAGAGTGATGTGAAGTGATGTGATGACATGCAATGATATGTATTACAATAATAAAGCCGCGGAATTACCTATTAACAACATGAAACAACGTATTCAACGGCATACACGTGGAACAAAAACAAATAGTTAATTTGGCATCAATAATGAAACGTGAATGTGCCTAATAGCATATTAGAATGTAGACTGATAAAAAATATTTTTACCCAGAATTATACATTTTTATATGAATGTTGTGTACTCTATGTAATGGAAATAAAAAGTACTTTTAACATCCAGAGGCTGTGAGAGCGTCGATTGTCCATGTTCGACAATGTTCCACTCAAAAAATGTCCAGTAACGCAAAAATATTTTATTTTTAGATTGCGACACATCACTTATAAAACTGAACCCATGCGTGACTGCTTTTCTATATGTAAAATTCGAATATCTTCAAACCTTTCATGAAATTTTTTAATGTAGAATCTGCTGGTCACGTCAATGTAAATGTTATAATAATAAACAACATTTTTAAATAATTCTGCTATTGTAATGTTAACATTACTATGTAACATTGTGTAAGAGAAATTAACATAATTGAATGTGGTTCGACTCCTATCTCCGTGGTCGCACTCAATGCATACGTCAAAATGAGTCCTTTTCTGACTTGTGTACAGTTAACACAGGTGTTCCTCAGGGTGGCGTTCTCTCTCCTCTTCTTTTTCCATTTTTATTAACTCGGTTACTCAGGTCATTTCATCGAGCTTCCATCTCTTCGCAGACGATTTACAAATCTATCAGCATTTCCTTCTTAAAGACATTGATTCTGCTATCACATCCATTAATAAAGACCTCGCGTGCATTAATGAGTGGGCTAAGTCTTATGGCCTACAACTTAATGCCGATAAATCGATAAGCTTGAGCGTTTGCAAAATTTATGTATCCGCTTTATTTTCGGTCTTAAGAAATTTGATCATGTGTCTCACTTCCGCGACAAGCTCAAGTGGCTCCCTATTCGATTCCGTCGGAACACTAGAATATTATGTTTTCTTTATAAAATCCTTCATTACCCTGTTTTTCCCCAATATCTACGTGACCGTATATCTTATGCCCGTCCTTCATTTGCCCCTTGTAGGTCCCACATCAAAACTCTTCTTAACTATCCAATCCATAAAACCTGTGCCTATTCCAACTCCTTCTCTGTGCAAGCAGTCAGACTTTGGAACTCACTGCCACCAAACATCCGTGCACTTAAATCTGTTTACGCATTTAAGAAAGCAGTCAAAGAACACTATCTTTCTCTATGTGCATAATATTTATATGTATATATATTTTTTTATATATGTATATGTGTATGTGTTATTGTAGGGTACTGTATTTATGTACTTCATATATGTATTAGTATGTATTTGTCTTTATATATATATTTGCTTATTACGTATATGTATATGTACGCACTAAATTTGCTTATTTGTCTTGTCGTTTCCTCTTGCGGGTCTACTGGAAGAGATTTCTAAAAGAAATAAGTAGTACCCTTGCACATTGTTACCTTTTATTTAATTTTTATATAAATTGTTTCTGTGTGTGCATTAATAGTAAAATAAATAAATTGATTTTATTGTATTTAAAAAATGTCGTGGCATACTTGAGTTTAGCGAACCCATGACAGACGAAACCATATCGTAAGTAAAGGAATTTTGATATTGCGGTTTAAATTTCAGCGGTTCAAAATAAAATAAAAAAAGTCAACTTTATTATTTTATAAACAATTAACGACGGACCTTGTTATGGTGGACGTAAATATATTTTATTTTTATCTGGGATGTAAGAGCATATAAGTGCCTCCCGTCTTCGTGGCACATAATGCTGAACAACAGTTTGAGCTATGACGAACCTGTTGGAGGTGCCTGATCTTTGTATAGCCAGTTTAATTTCAACGCTACTCGTACATATAGTATGCTACCATCCACCTTCTGGAATTAACGGTAAAACATTGTCACATGTTATGGTTACGGCATCCGAGAACCAGTAATAAGCGGCTCTAGCGTTTTAATTTTGGCCGGCAAAGTGTTGGTGATGTTTTAACTGTTACGGACGTCTATGAACGGCGAATGACCGCTCACCAGCAAATAGTTTGTTAGTTCTTTTGTCGGTTATTTATGTACATAAAAATATAGGCGTATGTATTATACACAAGCTTTTTTACGTATTTATAAATAGGTACAGTGATTGATTACAATTTTACAATGGTAAGTGGTAAGATAGCCACCCACATGCCTCCGACATGGCTTATCGACAGCTCGACAAGACAATGACGGCTGATGATAAAATGCACTATCCGAAGCAAGGAAGTGCTCAAAAAAATTAGCTTATAGCGATCACCCATCCAAGTATTCACATCCTGAAGATGCTGAACTTGATTGATACCCTACTGTCGACATAGGGCGCAAAGCTCTTCGGCGTGGGTTACTTTGAACATTCTACTTATTCATGAAGCCGATAATACACTGTAGTTCATTCACATTACTCATTCATGAACGGTTAGTCAGAGAAAGGAACAATTACGTTAATCTACGAGTAGACTACGGTTTGTATTTTTAATCGATCGCAGTTGAAAAATTGAACCGAATCGAACCAATGTCTCTGCCGGTCGTCTGTCTATGATACAAAATTTTGTTTGAATCTATTGACCAGAATAAGTTCAAATTCGATACACGTAGGGTTTGGTGAGATATGTGAAACTATATTAGATACTGTAAATAGAACTGTGGATACAAATATAAACGAATTTTGATTGTGGAGCTCAAATTACAGATTCAACTTTGGTAAAGTGGGTCATGTCATATATCTAATGAAGGATGTGAACGGGTATAAATATTTGTTTTATAAATTTATGTACATTATGGAATTTTTATGCTGGTCTTTGGTTTCGGTGTTAATATTATATCACACACTAAACCGATCGGAATTTGGCAGAATTGGTTTATTGATTTGGAAGTATAATTCGCAAATGTATTGCCACTTCTGAGAAATAGCTTACTAAAAACCTTTTTAGTATCGAAATGGAACATTTTGGAGACAAGCTGAAAAGAATGGGATTTCTTTATAACTTGCTCTATGACTTATATATTTAGGAATTTGTGTTTGACTGAAATGACTTGTTTGTCACAAGTGAGCAAAATTTATCTGGCGATAATGTGATTACGCTGGAGTATTTGTAATTAATTATATTCAATCACAAACTTATCTTCTTAATTGATAAGAGATGATGCATCTAGTTCAGTTAAGTCTAGTCAACACCGCATATCGATTATAATCAGTTTGGCTTAATGACCTTTAAGGTGTTCAGGTGGATCTTGTACTACTGTCAGCATTCAACTTATTGTATTTACAATTTTATACTGAAGCAGAAATTGTGTAAGCCAGTTTTAGTTTATTAATTTAATTAATCAGTCAGTGTCAGCTGAATAAAACTACAAGAGTCATCTTGAAAAGTGTTCGAGTGATACGGTAATGTTGACATATGGTGATGATGATAAACATAATGTGATGGTTATCTCCACTAATATTATGATGGGACTGGGAATTTCGTGAATTTTTTATATGCGGATGGTAATAATCTCGGAAAACACTACACCTATTTGATAAATTCTTTTACTATTTGAAAGGTAACCTATTCCGTATCTACAAGGCTTTATATCATGTAAATATAATAAACTTTTCAACCCGAACGAAGTCGGGTTGGGCCGCTAGCATATAATTTAAAGTCACGTCGTACACTCCATCAAGCACCGTTAGATGAACCTGGCGTTCCAATTATTTGACTTTCGATGGCCAGTTTCCGACAAATATAAGTATTTCATTGACGTATCAGTGTGTAAACCACACATTCCTAAACTAGTGATACACCATAACGTAAGGTAAGCAACGTAAGGTGGGCCCCAGATGTGCAAAAGTCATGATTGTTTATTTAACTGTATATCAAAAGCGATGTTCCACTGCAAGTAATTAAACTATGCTTTCTTGTATTTTAATAATTGATAGAATATATATTGCAACACACTTTTAGTAGTTGTAGTTCACAAACGGTAGAAGTCAAACTTCTAAAAAACTAAACTTTCAGAGAACCAGATGAATGCAGAATACCAGGAGTAGGATAATTGTAGGGTCTATAAATTATTTTTTTCTGTCAATATTCGGAATTACATTTCAACTTGCTCGAATTTCAATTTTTTTTTTATTTGGGACTCTACCTGCGTGGACACTCTGGCACCCTGCCATATTGCTGGAACGTCTGTCAACCCAGCGGCAGTTGCTACCACGGCAGAGCGGTCTAAAATAAAAGTACAAAGAACTCATAAACAAATATATTTTCGTGCCGGTAGCAGTCGAGACGTTAGGTCCTTGGGGGCCCGAGGCCAAATTATTTTTGAAAGAATTGTCGGCGCGTTTGATCGAGGCAACTGGAGACTCCAGAGCCGGCAGCTTCCTGGCTCAACGAATAAGTCTCGCTATACAGCGGGGAAATGCTGCCAGTATTCTGGGAACCCTACCTCAATCAGACGCGCTTGACGAAATATTTAATTTCTAGTACCCATTTATTTAAAATTCTTAGTGTTATTTTTAGTTTTTTTTTTAATATTGCAAATATTCCTGTATTATTTTTTTATACCACTCCATGTTTTTGCAAAACCGTTTTTGTCTTTTTAATTAATTATTTTTAGCGTATTATAATTCTATTGTTTTTTTTTTAATTATAAGAACTGTATTATTTTATTTAAATGATAAAAATATGCATATTTATAATACAAGTCAATACCTAACCACGTTGGCTATGATATCTTCGGCTAAGGCTTCATGATATACCTAATACGACACACTTACAAACATATACACGCAGTACGATTGGACTAGAACAAATATTATATAGTGCAGTATAGACACTATATTCTCTAAGCGACGTCTTCTCTCTTAGTTTGACTCGGCAATATACAGGCGCACACAAGTACAAATAAGCACCCCGATTAATGAACAAGAGTAGGGACGTTACGAATTATCGTACAGAGTAGAACTAGTAATATGTAACACTGTATATACCTACTGTATAATGTATTCTATCTCATTTTCACGCAGGCTAAATCCAATGAATGTTTGCGTTCGTTCCTTTGTACGGCCGCTTTTTTGTTTATTTGAGTTTCAAATCACAACGGTGGGAAAAAGTTTCATTTCAAAAAGACAATGCAGACCGTGCAATTCTTTTTTCCCTATGTTAATCTGGAATTCTAGGTGACTTTCGTATTCAAAAATATTATGTGTAATACTTGTAATGGAAAGAGAGCAGAAGCTAACACTCGATATTACAGGGAATCCTCGTGTGAGACAGAGAACAAAATGGGTTTACCTGTATGTGTTTCATGAGTTAAAGAAATAAATTAAAATTAATTAAATAAATGAAATAATTTGAGATCGTGATGATATTTTGTTAACATATATTTAATTATTTAATGTTAATTATATTTTCTATATATCATCAATTGAGGAGGTTTACTATATATTCTATTATATTATATTATATATATTATTATAGGTTTACTATATATAGTAGGTATACTAGATATTCTATTATTTTTGGGTTACACTGACTAACTTCAGACTATTACGAATATTGAATAATTTTATTCCTTTAAAATTATGCACACCGGATAATTTAAAATCGTTTCAACAATCTTTCATATTTTTATATAGAATTTAAATATGTTTGAAATTCCTCTCCACAGAACTGGAATAGTTCTGTAATAAAATGTCATTTTAATAAACATTTCTTGAATTCAATGTCTGAGATCCGATAAGACGTCATTTATCAGCTTCTTGTGAAATAATCCCATTTGAATTCTAAAGGAAGGAAGGTAGACTTCAGAGTACAAATTATCTTGAAAGTTTTTTTTTTTATTTCTGTACATTGAACGGATTTATTTTGTTTATTACATAAAACTTGGATATATCTTAATTGGAATTTTTTTTCTTGAAAGATGACTAGCTGGTGCCTGGTGCGCTTCTCTTCACCAAAAAAATGTACCATTTGTAATACGTAAATAAAAACATTTTTTTCTTATTGTTTATGATTTTTGTTATTCTAAAGCACTTGGGTGTACAATATTGTTGGTTTTGCCATCTTGAGCAGAAACAAATAACAATCTCGGTTTACAAACGCGGGAATAATGTATATATCTGTCTGTTTTTCTGAGCGTTTGTGACCGCTAATCTCAGAAACGACTTAACCGATTTCGATCTGCTTTTCACTGAAGAATTGCAGTAAGCATCACTTAATACTTAAAGTTTGTTTTATTTAAATCCGTTCATGAAGAAAAAAGTTTTAATTACATAATATTATAACTTGTAATTCACGGAACGTGAAAAACTTAGTCCCAAAACAATGCAGGTGCTATTTCTAATCGTAAGGCGTAGTTTCTCTGAAGCGAAGCGAGGGTAGTTTGCTGGTAAGTAATAACATTTCGAACACCTCAATTGACGATATATTAATTAAATATATTTGTGGTTTGAAATGGTTAATAGCATCCGATGGGTGGCGCTTTAGTTAAGTTATTAACAAATTATAATTTTTAATATATATATTAGACAACATCTTGTGTACCTATTTATATAACTACTCAGTATTTTGTGACATATTGTTACTCAGTATATTGAAATTAATTTTTTAGATTGTAACACCGGGAGACGAATGAGACGTCACAAAGCGACAGCGACAGAATCAGAATTGTTGTGCTCTTTATTAGTACCTTCTAGCTTATTTCGAAGCTAAATGGATAGCAGTAATTGAGCAGTGTTTTATGATATTTGTTGCGATAACATTAAAACTACGAAACCAATCCATCATTAACCATGATAGGGCCCGGTGAAGCGTCTTGGGGACAAAAAATGCAACTTGCGAACAGTTCAGAATAATTTAACCGTTTTTTGTGGTGTTTTATTTTGCTAACGATTACATTGTGAAGTCAGTGTATTATTGTTTGCGTTTGAAACTACTGAGCATGGTCTTGGGCAGATGTGGCGTTTAAAGTCATGTGTATTACCTGGTCGTTCCGTTACATGATAACAGTTTGTAATACCTTACTTAATATGATCGCGTATTTACATTGAAAACGGAAAAATGTAACGTGTTTTAAAAGAAAATTAAAACGACTTCAAAAATAAAATCTACAAAATGGTACTACAAATCGAATATAAATTTAAATAAAGTATTATTATATGCGCTAAGGTTTTCATAGCAGCCGCGTTACTTATGTCGCTAGAATACGTAGTTCTTTTTAAAATTAAAATTCAATATATTTATAGGTCGTATTGGTTCAAAAGTTTTGTTATTTTTTTGTAAACGTTTTGTTTGTATTTCGGTTAATTTAAAACGTATTCTGGATCTTAATTTTTTTTAATTCAAGAGACGTCAATTTTTCTGTTACTGTCTTATTATTCATGTTACTTATTCAACCTTTTCATCAATGGACAAATTCAAGTTCATACATTTAGAGAAAATGTATAGACTTTTGTATTTTTTTTTAGATTAAATTATCACGAGCACGCGTATAGCATTCAATCCATTGTCATGTCTTGATGACTGAAATTATGATTAAACTAAAAATACACACATGAATAAAAGCATTAATGGTCTTACGACTGACTCATAATTGTTCGTGTTCGAGTTAAGCGTCTTTGAGTACTCTCAGTAATTGAATGGGATGGCGTAATTGTTAACATTTTGTTACAGCTTCCGTGTTTTGGAGGGCACCCTAAGCTCTTGTTCTACTTGTCCTTGTTCGATACCAATTATGCCATGTCAGAACTCTTTGGCCGATTTGCCAACTTTTGAGTGACACAAGTTAAGTGACTCTTCTTTTTTGGGTTTGTTGGCTCTAATCCATCTACCTCACTAGGGCTCGGCACGACACAATTTCCAGGCGAGACGCGAGCCCAGAGGTGAGCATTGTGTCTTATAAGTGGCGTCATAAATTTTAAACTAACACGCTAAAAACTAATAAAGTGCCTTATCTGTAAGTATTTTTGGGATCACACCTATTAAACCGAATGAAAATTGCTTATAACACTTTTTTAATCCACAGATTATTTCATCTGCAAGGATTTTTTTATAGCCTGATGGCAGAGCAAAAAGCAAACGAGACTTATTACAGGTGGTCATCGTCACCTATGGACGTGTTATACTAGAGAACATATCTATACAACGCAGAATCCAGATATGAGCTCCTTGTGTAGCGTGTTTTGGCCAACACCATGTCATAGCGTTCCAGAAATACCTCAGAAAGAAGCTCATTTCACGCACATGTAAGCGGTAAGAAAAATTGTCCCCGGAGCATTTTTAAAATATTTAAATCGACTTGAGTGGATGAAGATGATGCACATATCTTTGATATTGATAAAATGTATAACCTTGACACAAGAAAAATCATGTACAGTATCTGCTGAAATATTTTTAAAGGAAAAATTTAAATATATTTCAGCAAGTTGACAATTTATGAGATATGTTTGGATACGACGATCGCCGGAACTAGTTCTAAAGAGCTAAATTGGTCAAAGTTGGCAATAAAGTGCCTTCTGAATGTCCAGATTCTGAGGTGAACATCATGCGAAGGATTAAGCTTATGTAGGGTAACTCTGCTCCTACTGTAAACCTAATAATAAGTGGGCATGGGTCTGATGAAGGACTATGGCAGAATCCGTTACATTGGCCAATGAATGGTGAAGAGCATGCATAATCAATATCAAATAGAACACACTATTCGAAGTCGGTCAGTTATTGTATTGTAACTACTCATCACTGTAATGTTTCGGATCAGTTAGACTTGTATTCATTGTCACAGTTCAGCTCAGCGCCAGCTTGCGTAAGATTACGATAGTTAATTCCTTGGATAAATTTGCCATTACGTCAGAACTGATATAATTTTGAATTGAAATGACCTTGACTGCATATGTCAGCAGGTTTTAATTACACCTAGTTCTGTAGATCGATAGATGTTACAGTTTAAATATGAATCATTTTACAACAATAAGAATTACCGAGGCCTAAGAAGCTGTTAATGGGCAACGCCATGAGCGCCAATTATTCATTCGCGTGTTGATGTGTCGCTTTCTAAGCAAAACGCAACGTTGTTGTTAAATTTAAATCTTGAAATTAGATTTTTATGTTTACGTCGAAAGAAAGGTAATCTCCGCCCAATATGGAAATTTAAAAAGCATTGCACGCGTAATCACGCTGATCTTTCGGCGCTTACTTTCCGTAGGTGATATGTTGAAGTAATTCCACTTAATTAAATTTTATATTATATTTATATATTATACATGTACTTTATTCTTCTATAAATAAATTTGTCATATATTCAGGTAAATTGGTAGCAGCCGAAAATATTATGAACATTGGATTTGTATCATGAGGCTGGTCTCAAGGGTGAGATGGATTATCATTTTGCACATATTCGCTTAGATCAGACCCAGAGTTACACTTGAAATATGACTGAAAAATTGATGGATACTTAGGTCAAGTGGAGCTGACCTCAACGCTGTTGTAAACTCGTGTTAATTTACTTTCCCACAAAGCCAAAATATATATATAATAAAAATATCAGTTCTCATTTTATGTCATATATGATTCTTGCTCTATTCTTTTATTTCAGTTTTGGATTATTTATTGTCATTAGCCATTAGCAACATTGTATAATTTTGCTATGCAGTATTTTTATGTTTTGTTCTGTGTTATTCCGTTTTGTCCTTTCCTCTCTTCTAATTATGGCGTGTCTATTTGCATTTTTGTCTTGGTTTGTCTTTGAAACAACTGTACGAATTTTATTAAGGTAAGGTAAGGTGTAAGGCGGTAAGGTGTGTGCGTAAACTCTAAACGGTAAACGGTTTTGGTAAATATGATCCTCAACGATCATAAATATTTAACTATTCGTCAGATGTTTTTCATTGTAATTTATTTTGAATTTAGTCAGTGGGTGGTAAGACACACATTGACCACCAAACCGTCTGTAACCCTGGTGTTAGATGTAATTGGACGGAAGTGTGTGTACTGGGCGTTACTTTGGTTCGAAATCTGAGTTACTCTCAAGTCGCGCCTAAAGAGTATTTACTACAATATTTATACACTGTTCTACCAAATTAAAACTTTTATGGAATCGCGACAGTCTTGAAAAAATGAAACATTCACTATTTCTTAGTATCCTGGTGACTTTAAACTCGATATAATATGCAGTTACACGAGCCAACATTAAAAATTTCGTTTCCTTCTCGTTTCATAACCGATATGTCAGTGCAGCGTGCTTGGTACCCATAACTGTCATACTTCTGTTTTGTTTTCTCTCTCTTCTTCCAATAAGGCTGATTAAGGCCAAGTCCATCAAACTTGCAAAATGCTTATCATTCAATAAGCATACACCTTTGGAAATACTACAGAAAACAATGAAGTATATATACATATTTCTTTACGATTTTTACCAAAGCCGTGTGAGCAAATACAACATCCGTATCTGTTAATAAAACTTCGTATTGAAATAGCAGAGTTGTAGACGGGGTTATTTCTGAAACTGCAATCAATATCTATACTAATATTGGAACAGGCAACGATCTGAATCTGTATAAACTTTTTTAGATATAGATAGACTTTAGTTTTAAATTAAGTAGGTTAGACTTTGTTGTGAATATAGAGGCTTAAACTTATTTTATATATTTTTTCTCTTTCTCTGAATAAGTAGGTATAACACTACTGAATTGGTTTAACACTAAACTGAAAAGTGCTGTTCATAGAAATATTACACTGCAACAACGTCGAACCGTGATATAATGAATAGTGATATATGAATAAATATAATGAAAAGGTTATGTTCCGTTGCAGTAATATGGATAATTGTTTTATTGATTTTCTCTGACTTAGGTAAAAAATGTTGACAATGGCTGATAAAATTATATTAAACAAGATGATTTTAGCAACGAATATTTTATCAAATGATAACTACTGGATCACAGGTTAAGAACAAAGACGAAATAATTTTATAAAACAAAGTCAATGTAATGGAAAGTTAAAATTAATTCACAATTAAATAAGTAATGGAAATAGTCGAGGGAGGGGATGGAAATGCTTTAGGGCACTTCAATTCGATTATAGATAGAAATAGAAAAGTGGAGCACAACACTTTTATATAATTAAAGGCTAACGGAACTTACTATATTGGAGTAAAGTGTTAACTTAAACTATTTTGATGAAATACAAAAATCAATTATACAAATCCATCGGAGAATACTAATTAATTCCATTGGATGAAGGTAGATGAGGGTAAGGGCCATAGTCCAACCTACTGACAAAATGCGTACCGGTAGACGTCTTAACACTTTTAATAACATTACGTAGACCTCACTATGTACGTTGCCTTACGATGTTAATTTGTAATAAACACCGTGTAAATGATTCGTATCAGAAAATCGGCGCTATACATATGCGTCTTGACTCACTGTCAATGCGGTAGTCATGACTACTCCTAAACGTACGTACGCACGATATTTAAATTGACGCATAGATATCCGGCCATTATAATGCGGTAGTCAAATAACACATTATTTGAGTACAAGTTCTACGTAGCTTTATCGACGCAGTTTCGTCTGCTTTCGTAACTGGTCGAACTGTTCAGTGATTAGAAAACAGAATTTTTTAAACGAAATTTTCGTCGTTTAATATTTAAGCTTTAAATAAATCTTAAATACGCTTCAATTCTGATACGTAGAGTATAAATCATATAAGTTTACATAAAATTATTTATGGTAACGGCGGGTAGAACGACAAATGGGTGTTAAGCGTATTAGTACTAAGCGTTAATTGAATGTAAATAGTCTGTGTTCGTTTTAACTAAATGTAAACACGTTATACGTTAACTAAACGTAGACAAACTAAAGACCTATGTTAAATACATAATCTATGTTAAATAATCTATGTTAAATACATAATATGTTAAATACACAATCCAGGCAGAAATTTAATCATAGCATCCCTTATTTAATGTGAATCTATGGGCTACAAAGAGTACGTTAGGACGTCGTTATAGGTTTTTATTTTTAGACTTGAGAAATGCCTTCGGGATGGATAACCATCCTGTTATCGTGCCACCTCCGCATGGAAACAGTTAAGAAAGGTATGCTTGTTGAGTCTTCCACAATAATTAAGAGAGATCTGTGTCAGACCGCTAATAACTTGAGACCATGCATATTGTTACGAAGCTTCTCGAAGTCGGCAGGCTTACGAAGTCTCTAGAAGGGTGGCCGACCGTTGCGGTGAGAAAAACAATAGTGGCAAACAATAGAGGCAAACAATAGAGGCAATAAAAGAGATACCCAGGTAGTAATAAAAACAACCTGGTTTACTCCAGGCCAATCTGGCCCGTATGCCTCAGGTAAAAGGGGCGAGATTAGCATAGGTGAGGGCCGAAGTGGGGTTGTTACCTGACCCGCTATTGTTATGTCGATTTCCGGGAATTCCTGTTGTTGTTTACTCCAACAAAGGGCGTGGAAGGATCTGGAAGCCCGGAAATCGATATAAATAGCGGGCAGGGTCGGCCACAAGGCATTCGGTCTCCGGATACGAAGTGAAGAGTTCTCTCCCTACGAAGCGAATACCTGCGATCTACGAGTGTAACTGTGATTGTGAAGTGTGTGTAAAGAAAAATAAAGTCTCTGCGGAACTATTGTGGCATTTTTACGAGCCTACGGATCCTGACACGTAACAATATGATTACGAAATTATTACACGATGATGTACTCGTAGTATTCTAACGTAGCGCATTAAAATGTAACGTTGTATGTAATTTTAAAACATAAGTTGTTACTGATTGTTATCAGCTGAACCGCCTAATATATTTTAAAACGTACTTAAACTTAATTATGTTGTGTCAGTATTAACGAAGCCTGTGTAATCTCGCCGTATGTGTTGCGAGGTCACGTCTAATATCGCATTTAATACGAAATCTGTTTGATTATTCAGCATTACATGATAATCTGCTGTAATGATATACAATACAGACGTTTCCTTTACATACTGTAATAACGACCCGCCTTGACCTCGCTTAGGTTGAAAACTCCTTCCGGTACTATGTACCTTTGAAACGGTAAAGAAATTTTTCAAATAGGTTACTCGGTTCCGGAGATTTCCTTCTACATGCACACAAAGTCATCAAAATATCTCTCTTCTAAATATTTCTAATAATATTTTATATTGTACAACTAAATATATCATATGTACACTTTATATATCATCTTAAATTATTCATAATAATCAATATAAATAAAAATTAATTGCCGCATCTATGGAAGATCATAACTTACGCACGACTCGAGTAATTTGGGAGATTTGTTGTGTTCGTAACTGAGAGGACAAGGTTTGTATGAAATGAATATTTTTGGAAAATCAACTAGAAAAGCATGATTGGAGACAGAGACATGGTAAAATAATTACGAGTAAATACTAAGCGTGCTTCTGACTTTCATTAGTAAATTTCACACTCGCGAAGCTGGGTCGAGTTGATATTTTTTAATAATTTTCCAGGTAACGTGATTCGATTGATCATATTATTACTACAAAATATTACACTTTAAAGCTTTAGGATTTTAAGGTGATTATTTAGCTTCTCTATTACTGTAAGTAATTAGTCGATAGACGAGCAAACTAGCCACCTGATAGAAAGTGTTTACTGTCGCCCATGAACATCTGTAACACCAAAGTTATCACTGAAGCATTGCCGGCCGACGAAGTGGGGGACCCGAATTTTTTTTATGTTAATTACCGACAAACGAACAGACGAGCCACCTAATGGTAAGTGGTCACCGTCGCCTATGGATATCATCAAGACCAAAGGTATCACTGATGCGTTGTCGGCCACGCAATGAGAAGAAGGTAAGAAAATAGTATTTACTCTACCCGTAAGTACCCGCATTATTACTGGCGCTCGATCACTGCAACCGAAACGTATAAAACATAACACGGTTGATTTTAGAAGTAGCAGCTAGCGAGCCTGGCAAAATACCCTACCACCATGTCAGAACAGTCGGGATTAAACTGTTTAACTGTGCCTCTTCTGGGAACTCAAACGGAATCCCGCACTTTTGAGCGCATTGCCACATAATTGGCTCTCCAATCCAGTCTACTTACGTCCGCTTACTGGCATCAGAATACTTATACTAGTTGAACTGTATTTATAAAACTAAATTATTTTATATTTTTATTATTTTATTTTATAACTCCACATCACTATAAAAATAAACAAACAGCATAACATCACAAACAAGTAACATTGCAAAGAAAACACATAATACTATTTCAGCAAAAATGCCTTCGTATTTTTAGAATCAACGGTTGGGATTCCCTTTAACAAGTGCCATACACTGACGGGAAAATATTATTTCATGAATCAAATTTTTAAATTCAATAAATCTATTTTTAACTCCGGTCACTCACATTCGCGCAAATGTTTGAAATTTGCACGAATGTTCGCACGTATGTGAAGGGCTGATAAGCAAATGTGTTCGCATATGAGTATGCAAATGTATTTGCGCGTCTTCCTACACTCCAATCGATTTTCAATATAGAGAGTAGCTGGAACTACCACTAAAGTACGTATTAGTAGTTACGTTTATAGTAATTATAATAGACGCCGCGAACTACAAAAAATGAAGACATCCATCACCTATGCAATCGTGTGCTCAACTGGTCGTACGAATGTGTGGGAGACTACGCGAATGTTCGAAGTTCGCGCGCTTTGATGTGCGATAAAAACCGACACAGCTTGGAAAACCACGAATGCATCAAAAACTTCGCATAATCATTTGCGAAGGTCGTCCTACACTTGTAGGTTCGCGTATTCGCGCGCATGTGAGTGACCGGCATAAAGTGAATGCTCCATCCTCATCTGGGTTTAAAGTTTTTACTATCAAAGCATTGGTTCTGGAAATATAATCTTATAGGTTTTCCACTATGGTTAAGGAACTTTATCAGTGGATGGCGTAAATATGTTGACATATTTAAAGTAACGATTTTACGGAGCCGCAATGACATGTCGTTTTGTTAAGTAATAAAGCCTTATACTGCAATGTTTAGGTATGCTACCGAAGATAATCTCTCAAAAAAGTATTATACAATAAGTAAGTAATCAAATACAAAGATGTGTATCAACGTTTCTCGCCGGCCACGGAACTATTATCTATACTAGTTACTAACATTTCTCGAAAGAGTTCCTTTTGGCACTATATTGACAATAATATACTAAGTGTGTAAATGTTAAAATAAATTAACGAAAAAATATATCTTTGAGAGGAAAGAAGAGCAAATATATTTTAAACTAACGTCGATGCAATCACTTGATCAATAGGTAACTGATAAATTTTGATTAATGCTTAGGGAAATACTTGTATTGAAATGCATCCTTTAAACCTATTAATTTACTTAATGTAAGGAGTGCTTGAGAAGTAATCAACGTACAAAACAAACAATAGTATGTCACTGATCAAACTTTTCCTTCGTAGTTTGGCGGCTTGTTAAAACTACGTCAGTTAACACTAATTACAATTTAAATATTTAGCTAGGTAACACGTTTAAAATACAAATAATTACGATAGCAACCCGGAGTAACTGTTTTACGTGCCTTCCGAAGCACGGAAAACCACGATAGGTATTTACAATAATTGAAATTTGAAATTTTTGAAAGCCTATTGAATTGTAACAGTCATTTTAAACAAATATAATCCTATGCTAAGTTTATCACTTATTACAATTTCTGTGATGCGATTAATATCTAAGTTAGGACGAATTTGTGTTGTAGCCATTAGCGCTGTGCCATTGTATTTATGAAAATTTCAGCAGTGGAAAATAAAACTTATTGAATCAGGGAAATAAGTAGAAGAACTGTATAATTATATAGTGATTCTTATGGAAAAACAAATAAATTTAGTTTTATCTGTATTTAAAGAATGAATTATTAACAATTTTATTGCTTTGTTTACGCCAGCCTAGGCTGTATCAAAAACTTCGGGCCACGTGCTCGCATAGAATATCAGGGTTGTATCATCAGCATAGGCCACAATTTTGTATTTGTCTAGTCTTAGGTGGTATAAGTTGTTTATCTAAATCAAAAGTGGAATAGGACCTAAAATGCTTCCTTGTGAAACACTACATGAAACATGACCTTAATCGCTTATTATGTGATCTATTTTCATGCGCTGTACTCTTTTGAATCTTTCTACTTTGAGTCCTCTAAAGCCAATGTTTTAAAATTTCTTAATGAGTTTAATTATTATGACTGTATCGGAAGCTTTAGCTAAATCTAGTTATCGTGATGCATAAAAATGCAATGCATAAAACACAAATTTTTAACTATTTCTTTTTACAACAAATCTATAAAGACATGTACTGCATTAGCTGTAGAATGACTGGATTGAAAGCAGTATTGCGTATTGGAGAGAAGTTTATATTTTTCAAGACAATTTATATTTATTATTATTCTGTTGTTTTTTATCCTTTCCCAGTTTACAACAGCGCTAGTAATATTGCAGTAGGATGATTATTGTTAATGAATCTTTTCTACAGTCTCACTGATCGGATAAGAGCGCTTTTAAAGGCTGTAGGAAAGACAGATGTTTTAATACATACATTAAAAACTTAGGTTAAAGGAGCTGCAATGATGCTATTTCTGTATTGTAAAATTTTGGGTGGAATACCATCTGCTTTTTTCATCATTCATCATTTCATCGCATTTTAGTTTCTTTATCTCATGACAGTAAATTTCTAAAAGTACAAAAGCGTTATTTAAATATTGATGTTGAGTAAACTAAATTAATAAATTCTGAAGATATAATTGGATTTTTTAGCTTGTACTTTACGATCATTATCAAAATATTTATTTATCTTATTTACGGATATATGTTTTTTGTATGAATATGTGTTAGTTTTTATCTTTTATCATAGTTTTTTATTATTATTTCCAGCTGTCTGGGTCTTTTCATTATCTCTATTATATTTAACTTTTTATTGCAAAACATTATGTGTGGTTTGTATAATCAAAAATACTTGTATGTTAGTAACACCTTTTTTTAACTTTTTATGCATGCGGTCTCTATAGAATGTAACATTAATACCAACTAACATACCACGTAATACCACAGTTTAACTAACGTCACAATTTAAAACCACAGATATCTCATATTTGTCGGCATTATTTATAATTTGCATTAATTTTAGAAAAAACATATCGATTGTATCACCTAGAAAGTTCCGTATATTACTAAAATTTTACAACCGAACTCTTATAAAATGCAGAAAAAACAGTTTATATTATTAGTAAATAGTAAACAGACGTCCACGTTGACGACTTTGAAACCGTTGTGCAGCTTTAGGACCCCTTTTCTCCGCCTTTGTTGGTTCGGTTTCCTCATTTTTCATTGGTGCGGACTGCTATTGTTTCGAAGAGGCCATAAAAGACCGCAGACTCCAAAAAATACGTAAATAAATCTATAAAAATGCATCTTACTTGTTCTGTAGGCTAATTTGTTTGCTTTACTCCATAGTTTTTTCAAATTGTATAATTGCAGCGATGGTGTTGCATGCAACAGGTAGTTTGGTGCAGACGCAAATGTTTTATTATAAATTCTGCATTTACTAAAGAGACAAAAAATCCATACGCAGTTATCAGTAAGTGTTTAGATCCGGATATAGATAGCTAAGTGAAATATGGTGTTCTCGCTCACCAAGCTCTATCCTCTTCAACCTTCTATTGTACTCACTTTGCATTGATTTGCTATTCTGGTTCTTCGTTGTTATTATAATTGAAATTATTTTAACATATTAAACATATATTTTGCACAGAAATGCTAAAAAAGATTATCCGTCCGTAGTAAATGGCATCACTACATTACACACACACTATAAGAAATGAAACGTACACAATAAATATACAATAAATATTAACACACTTAATACAATACCAAAGGGTAGCATTGAGTTGTGGGCCGCGACGTTCATCAGTGTGAGTGCAAGGGTAATTTAAAACTCCGTAAAACTAAAAAAAAAAATAATGAAGCAGTCTTGTAGTTTTCAAGTTTTTAAAATAATTGTGCTCGTCCACAGACAGACGCATCCAATTATGTAATAAGTGCAATGTTATCAAACAGTACTTGAATTATTTTTGGCAAATAGAATTTTAAATAGAGGTGAGCGTCGCTACTCGACTTTAGAACAAAAAATTACTGTCAATAATTTGGGCTGTTAAATGCTTAAATGCGAAGTGACCAGTTTTTCTCATTCGGATGAGTTAAAAGAAATGAGAGTCTCATGTACTATGTCATATTGTATTGATTAGGGCTTAAACAAGGAAATTGCTGAATCTTTTGGATGACATTTTTCCTTCGAACATTCAGTTTGATCAGTCGATCGTTATGGGATTAAATATTAAGCTGAAAGAGGTTCTAGAAGTTTGATTTATAAATAAGAAAAAAATATTTTTAAAATAATAAAATAAACGAGGAAAGAAACGAAACGAAGATAGTATAGAAAAAAATAAACTTCCAATGGGAAAAGACGCAAGTCGTACTTGTAAGGGAGACCTAAAAAAATCGTAAAGAGAAAACAACAACAATGTCTATGAAACTTGTTGAAATAAGAAATAAGTCTAAGAATACTTTTATACAAAAATTATTGAGTCAAATAAAGTAAATGAAAGGTAGGTCCGTATAAAGAACAGACGATAAACATGACAGAAAAGTAATTCTTAACTATTTCCATCATTCACCCACAAGTGGCGTCGCGGTAATAAAAATGGATGTTAAATTAATGATATAATTTTTTTGGCTGGGTTTAGTTGGATAAGTACGTAAAATAATATGTTAGGGAGTGTGATAGATCACAAATACAGATATATTCTTCACCTTAAAAAAATTATGTGAATTAACATCTACAGTTACGAAAAAGTTTTATACGATTTAGATGGACCATTAAATAAATATTGCTAGGACAACACTTAAATTATGATTTTGCAGTTGTGAATTGAATAAGTACGTGTATTGTATATGTACGCTCAATCCTTAATTGCTAAAAAACAGAGGATGTTGCTATCAAACTGATGAATAGTTTTGAACTACAGTACAATGTACCAGAGAAGATTGCCACGGATCGAAGTACCAGTTCATGTCTTCAGTATTTCAAGATGTTTGTATGTAGTCTTTTAAAACTTAGTTATAAGTTCGACAGCAATACAATCTTTGGAACATTCACACAAAAAAATAGGTAAAAACCCATTCGAACGGATAATCCGCCAGAAGCGTGGAGTGAATAGTTACGCTGTAGTTGTTTTGTGTATTATACGTATGTAATTTCATTCCATTGTACAAAATTTACATTATATGAGTTAGTTTCTGGCAAAATTTTTAACCCTCCGAGGAACTTATAAAATAACTTAGTTATACAATAATGACAATTATTTGCATTATTTACGAATTCACTATATGTAAGATATCGGTTGCAACGGAAGCAAGGAAAATTTACTTAACGGAAAACATGTTAGAAATAATAATTATGATGAATATTTTATCCTGTATATGGTCCTCCTGCTCAGTCGTAGGATAGTTCTTCTCAGCATTGTTGAGTAGTCGGCTCGCATACTCAATAGGCCTTTCGTACGGGCGCTACCCTCCCTGCATTAATACTGCGTCTAAAACAATATCTACTATTGACTATGCAGTGGACGAACGGCTTCGTCTCGTCTGCTTGACGCAGAATAGGAGCCGTAACAAGTAGAGATTTTATATGTTCGAATGCCTTCTGCTGTTCTATACCCCAACTCCATGAACTATTTTTCTTCAGAAGGTTCGTGAGGGGCCTCGCCACCTTAGCCTAGTTTATAAAATGGCGAAACCAGTTAGCCGATTGCAAAAAACACTTCATATGTTGTACGTTAAGGGGCCTTGACATGTTTTAAATCGTCGCAGTTTTTTCAGAGTCCATCTGGATACCTCCTGGGACTATCACGTAGCCCAAAAACTTCACGCGGTCACATGCGAAATGGCTTTTCTCTCTGTTCACTCACAACTTAAACATTAGTAGGGGATTAAAGTCTCACAAAAAGTTCTGGGGATAACACCACCAGATCGTCTAAGTAGGCCAGAAGTTCGACTCCCTGCAAGTTAGATCGGAAGCTCTCGATGAGTCTCTGAAACGTGGCACCAGAATTTCGCAGACCCATTGGCATGTCCTCAAACCTGTACATACCTAATGGACTGGTGAATGCAGTCTTGTCTATGTCCTCAGGCACTACATTCACTTGATGATATCCGGATCGCAGGTCCAGAGTTTTCATGTATTCGCTGGCTTTAGCTGTGTGGAGAATACCCTCAATTCGTGGTAGGGGATACCGATTCAGTTCTATCACTGCGTTAAGCTTCCGGCAATCTATGCAGAGCCTCCACCAACCATTTCTCTTCGAAACGAGGGCGACGTTGGAAGCCCAAAGTAACTCACATTCCTCAATAACATCGTCCCGAAGCAGCGTCTCCAACTCCCTCTTCAAAGGTATTTTTCTATTTTGGGATAATCGGTATGGCGTTGATGCAATTGGTTCTTTACATGGCTTTATCTTTATATAGTGTGTAACGGACTCGATGGCAGGACCGTTTAAAGCAAACTGAGCGGACCTACGATTAATGAATTCATTCATAGTACCTCTTTGCATGCGATGAAGCTTAGAGCCTTCGTCTTTGTGCAAAGACAGACAGGTAGATTCAGCGCGCATTAGTACTGCGGCGGGTATAGTTGGACACGAAACCTCTTTTTCGAATTCATAATGTATATTGGGTAAGTCCACCAATGTCCATTTACCCTGCGCAATGAACCACAATATTCGCATGAGACAGAAACTCCACACTTAGAAGTGTCCTGGTGTCATCTCTAGGCGACAACAAAAAATTGGCTGATAGCTTACGTCTCTCTGAAGTCACTGGTATCGTAGTCTCTAATAACTTCTTCTCTACTCGGGAACCGTCAGCCAACCGTATCCGACACTCAATTTCACGGAACTTTACACCAAATTTTATATTTTATATAGGGATGGACTAGCAATGCAATGTGTAGCGCCGGTGTCCACTATCGCTACACCGCTATGACCCATAATAGCGTGACCGTAATCATGAGTCATAGACGTCCTAACGACACGACAGATCTATACTCGACGTATTTAAGCGCACTGTTAGACATGCTGTCTGTGTCGTATTTATGCTGCACGTTTGATTCGTATCTGTCGACAAGCCTACGTACGTTGCCAGACCTCTGTCCGCAGTCGCTACTGGAACTGCTCTTGCTATCGACAATACCTACGACATCAGGATCGTATCCGACGGTAGATCTACTCGTACATTCGATTTCGGGCCTTCGCCCATTCTTGCACCTATAATAATAGTCGAAACTACATACGTCATTTGCATATCCGACGAAATTGGGTTTATACTCGGGGTTGGATTTAGGTCCACCACTGGGCTTTATGATATAGTTCGAGTTCGTCGCCTCGATAACAGCAACATTAATTCACGTTGGCACACTACCTATATACGTCGACGGAATCTAAGTAAGCTTCCAGGAATTCCGAGTCGTGCGATGCACCATCTAATCGCGTGATATACCAAGTAAAGTTGCCGGCTACTGCAATCTATTTATGGACGGTGACGACATCGCAGTCATCGCTACTTGCAAGACATCACAAGGAGACGCCGCGCCAGAGTTCTGATCTCCACAGCACAGGGCGCTGCTAGCAACGCGCTGATAAGAGCCCAGTTGGCCTCTGCTTGCGTCTTGGCGACGTTCTCTAACAGATTCGAAAAAAATTGTTCTGAGAGCGGTTGGGCCGATGCCCTTTCGTTCGCGGCTTTTTCTTTCTTCCACAGTTTCTTACACAGTAATAACACTCTCTTGGTCAATTTCGCATTGTTGTTGTTGCGTCGTATTCGGCATTTTCACGTGATTCGGCCATTAGTTGGGCGCCAATTAACACAAAGTAACTTTCTGTTAAAAAAAATAAAAACAAACTATATTGAAAAACTTTACACTTATTTTAACATAATTAACTTAATACGAAGTGGACGCGACTCGAACATCCGAACAATCATGCGAGAGTCTCTACATTTTTATTCTCTATTACTTATATCTAGGATAGCGGAGGAGGCTGTGTTCCCAATCAGCGGCTGAACTAATTATCAAAATATTCCCGCGACTCTTCCTGATTGGTTAATTTCGAGATCAGGCGACCTAAGGGACGCACTGATTCGGTCGAGCGCCGATGAAGTTTACGCGGTTGGCGGGCGGACGTATAAGAACTAATGAGAACATTTTTTTTTGTTTTATGTAGTCGAAATAAACTCCCGCTTTACAAATGTTTTTATTAGCACCTTTAACAACCTTATATTTTTTGTAGAAAGACAATAAAATTAAATCCCCTCTATGCAACAATAGTCTTAAGAATTCATTACAAGAAATAAACTTGAATAACACAACAAAGTATTGTTCTGTTTTAAATATAATTAGACACGTAGATATTATATAGGACATTAGTTTTTATTAATGGTCTAACAAAATCCTATTGTCTTCCAACGTCAATCTGTTTTGTTGTATGTACTTGTATGATAATTCTGTTAAGTCACAAATAATCTGATTGTGGTCATATTGGGGCGGGCTAGAATACTTCCCCCAATCCAACGCTGGCAGAACAGGGTGTAGTAAGAGGCGACAGAAGCCAGCCTGCTTGGTGGTAGGGCTGTGATATTATCAGTATTATTTATAAGTCATTAATATTGTAATCGGTTATATTATACATCTGTGAAACCTGCCTGGCTAGCTACCTCCCTCCTGCTTGAGTCAGTCGCTATACGACTCGTGTGTTCCGGCTGGGGGCTTGAGAGTCAGTACTTTCTTTCTTACCTTCTTCCCATTTCCTGTTCGACAACGCATCAGTGATACCTTTGATTCTGTTCCATGGACAACGATGCCTACTTACTGTTACTCGTTTGTCGGCTACTAACATAAAAAATCTGATCACATTCGATTCCGCAGCGATATTTTAATGGTAAGCAATACAGTTATGTTAACAATTTATATGATTAAAGTTACCATATTAATTACCATTGTCTACGTTATTATTATTTATGTAAAAATACAACTATTAGCCAATGAGATAATTTTGTATTCAAAGTTGAATAAAGTCTATTGTTTTAGGCTGTCTGCAACAAAAATTATTATGATGGCTTACAAAGTTAAATACTGAGGGTTTCTTGTGATGCAAAGAATGTTTTATTAGTAAAGTAATGAAATACTTTCATAAGCTGTTGTCCATTTTATCATTTCAGGGGAGATTGGGGACAATTGAAACAATGACAGATCAGTAGAGTGTTGAGATGTCATAATTGACGTTATTAGTAAAACTTCGTTTACATTCTTGGAAGATATGTTATCTGCCTGGTAAATAAAATACTCAAACAGTTTAACCTATTTTTCGTCGTAACGAGCAGGGAATAGTTTGGTTGTCCGATTGATTTAATTGATACCCTAATGAAGATTAATTAAACTACGAAAATTAAACGGGGCCCAGGGTGGTTTAAAACCCTTTTGTATATTTTAACAATTATGAATTTGAACCAGAAATTATTTAAATACAATAATAAATAGCAAAATGTTTATCAACAATGTAATCAAATTTCCAAAATACGTAAATAAAATATTTTTAATGAAAGAAACCTAAAACGTTGTTTAAAATATACGATATCAAGTAGTGATGAATTTAATGTTATTTAAAACTAAAATAATCTCAAATTACATTACTACTGCTAATTAAGGGATTATACATTATTTGAGCTGTTATGGCCAGGATTTTGATCCAATTTATTAGCAATAGAAATTACATCAAAACGAAAATATATTTAATGTCGCTCTTTTAAGTAACGAAAATCACTTATTTTTTATGCCAATATCCTTTCGTTGTTAATTTAACAAGCAACATATATTACAGAAAATGGTGACATTTTTATATTAAATATGATGAGTTTTGAGGAGGTGTTCCGCTTGAACAGTGATCGACACTAATAGTTATTTATCTGTGGATCTATTTTGTAAGGATTTTTTTGTGTCAGGGTGCGCAGGTTCGTGAAATACCAAAATAGTTCTGTAGAGACTTTTTTCATTTCCACAGTCGCAGTCTCACTCATAGAACGCAAGTTGATTTCGCTTCGTAGGGAGAGTACTCTTCGCTTTCGTATTCGGGATCCGAATGTTCCGCGGTCGGCCCTACCGGCTATTTATATCGTTTTCTGGGCCTTGCAGACTTTTCTACGCCTATCACCTTAAGTCAATTATAATACCTAGCAATCGATAGAACAATAAACGATATTCGCCCTTTTTGCCCAAGGTATAAAAGGGCGAGAATCGATTGCAATGCTCGGGGTAGATGTTATCATGGTTATATGGTTTTTAGGGCCACTATTGTTTTCGGCCTACTTTTCGAGAACTTTCGTAACACTGCCACCTCTCGCGACGACCTGTGTTCCAACGCGCCCGCTCGCTTGCGAGATGGGTGTGTGGGGTTTTCGGGTCTCAAGGGTCACCTTTTTACCCGGGCTGAAACTCGGGAGAATTAGTGTCTTCCGATCGAGTGGAGTATCCCACCGTTGGGCAGGCATCCTAAAGTCCGTCAACCATGCCAAGTTCGAAGCCAAACGGTTCCCTAGGTGGGTGGGGGACTAGTTCGACTGCAAGAGCTCCCACAGAAGCGGGAACCCCTCCGGCAGTTTCGCATGGACTATCCCCCGAAGTGTCACGTGTGGTCTGGTGTCTCCTTGGTCGAACTTAGACCTTGTCAGCTTGATTGTCGGCTCGGTCGAACTGGACCTTGCCAGCTGGATGCCACTCCCTGTTTCGAGAACCTTCGTAACAATACCACTAAGAGGGCGATAAAAAAAATTGTGATCAGCGATTTGATGCACCGAGTAGACCGCTTAAAAGGATTCTGTCACGCAGAGCGAGCTGGCACTAAAAATAAAAGAAATAAAATTAAACATGTTATAGCAAACTTATTCACGGTTATATTGTACGATTACAATATGGTATGTACGATGAAAATTTTAAACCTGCTAGACTTATTCCTGTTAAAAACCATGCTATTCCCGAAAGACGTATCCGCTCTATATTTTTTATGGCGGTGTGATACCGAATTTTTTTTATTTCTGTCAGAAATGTAAATATTTGAATTCATTGAACCAGACACAGGAGGATGGTGGAACATCGGGATGGTTAGAAAGTTCCAAGCGTCTACTCATGATGTTTCAGATAATCCAAATTGTCATTTTCTGTTTTAAGTTGTGTACAATTACATGTTTAAATCGAATTTTCGGTGATTATAAACTAAATCTATTATACCAAATCTCGAAGGCTTTCCACATAAATGTTTATCTTCTATTATAAGCTTTTAAGCAGAATTTACATAACTAAGTTCTTATTAAGTACGCAAAGCTTTTAAGAAAACTGTAAAAAAACACGAGAATGATACTGGAATCAGTTATTTAGATAAGCTATTTGCTAATTTCTCTGTTATTCTGTCAAGAAGTTTCCTGTTTCACGGGTATTGAGAATACCAATGCTCTTACGCCCATGGAACGATAAAAACATGGCGATTTTATTTTTTATTTTTTATTTTATTTAATTTATTTTTAGTTCAGATGACGTATTTTCCTTTCTTCATTTGTTATTTAATATACCAAATAAATGGAATAGCCCCATCAGGTAATGTTATAGTTAAGCATTTAATTATAAGAAAAAAAAAACAAAAAAAAAAGATCCTCGACGATGAATGACGATGACGATGAAGATAAAATGTAAATAAATCCCTATGATTACTTACACATTGGGAATACAAGATACTACAACACTGCATTACACCGCGAGGCTCATTTAAGTTAACGAAGTAGCAGCGCTTTCAACTAAAGAGGAAAAGTTTTTGGGACCGCGTAGCGCATCCAATTTTATTGGCAACATTCGAGTTATCGTATATATAGTATCGATGAATTTACTTATTTCAATAATTCGAGTGAGTACGGTAATTGTGTAACAGGCACTGCATCTTTAAAACAACGCCATGGTCGTTCAATCCTATTTGTTGATTCGTTGAAAAGGACCAGCAAAAATAAGAAATATTTACATCGACCGATGAAAAAAATCTTATTTTAAACGAAAGCCATTCGAATTATCTGGAAAGGTAGGAGGTTCATTCATTCTTGACCCCAAGCCAACCTATCTTGCTCGTGGTGTTCGTGGTGTTGAAAATGTCCGAGGCCATCTAAAACAGTCCCTTCTGTTGCAGGTCGTTATTTAAAACTCAAGTTATAACCAAATCCTCGACTAAATTAACATTCTATTGAAATTCTGAATTGAATTGAAGCCTCTGTGAGTTAAGTAGAGGTATCACTCAAAGCTGATCAATAAACAGTTTTGCTTCAGTCACACAACACACACACCCGCCCACTTGCTGTTTGAAATACAAAAAGAGTGAAAGAGACGGAAAGGAAACTAACGAAATTGATATTTTTTGTTTCACATTCGATGTGTTTGGCATCGGTTTTTTCTTTTAATATTTTCTCTGCAGTCCTGCTTCATCGATTACATTAATAAGTTAATTGAAAATATAAATTTTGAAACCATCCAATCATAATATCTAGTAACTTATATCATTAGTATTTGAACTCGGGCTTCTGTAAGTACGTAGCACGTCTCTTGAATTATCAATCGCATTAAATGGAGCGGTTTCTAATCATCTTTCACAGTCAGAAGTGAAAAGGAATCAGATATTGGTTTTCACCTTATAGCAAAGCATTTCAATTTCTCAATCCTAGGGAGATTTAAAGTTAAACAACTCTGTTGCTTGATTGGTTGGTTAGTGCGCAGCTTATATTTTGCAAGTTTCGTTTGTGCCGGAATGCCTCCAATACGTAATTTCAACTGCAAAATTTAATCTGCGATTGACACTTTACAGTTTTAATTTACCCCAGATTTCACTTGGACATCGCTTTATTGTTTCTTAAAAGAATCAGCCACGCGTTGAGTCGTAGGAAGGAAATGTGAGATCCGTTTATTACTGGGTCTGTGATTGCACTGCAGCGGAAACAACAGGTTTATTTTTAATTTGACGTCAATGTTGGTGTTATTCAAAACGCACCAAGAACGGAGAACAAATTTGAACTCAAGGATAGATAGATTCCCCCCTTACACCCTCCATATCTGTTGATTCTGTTAAGTTTCTACAGTTATAACAGACACTGGAGTATATTGATAATGAAGATATATTATGTTGCAATTTCTGATATAAGTTTTTACACTCGTAAATGTATTGTACAAAAGTGAAGTTAGAGTCAAAATACCAGTAGTACTTGTGTGTGAAGTTAAGCGGTCTTAAAAGGCTTGCGTTGATGCGATAGATCGAGTATATAACCGCGGGGTCGGAAGGGAATCGATCAGGTGACCGCTCCTGGTCCAAATTTCTTAAGCACTTTGGTGCTTCAAAGGCAGCATATAGCAGTCGTTAAGGCATTCGGAAGCCTTCCGATGGTAAAAGATCTTCGAGAACTTTTCCACCCACACTTGCATATATATATATATATGATCCAATTAATAATCCAATTAATAAATAACCAAGGCGTAAAGTAAGTGGTCCTTACTTGATTTAACACTATTAAAAACATAAGTAATAAATACACATAAGTCGGCTACAGTTCACTGCACGATATGGTTTATTACTTGATGTTTATACAATTTCAATCAAGGAGAAATTAGGACCGCCATTAGCCATTAGCATTGAAGCCATTTGTGATATTCGGACATACAAGTAACAGGAACGGATTTATATTGGCTGTGAGTTACCGAATTACATTTTCAGTAAATTTTATTTAACGAACAATTACGTTGCATTTCGTGGCAATCAAAATTAAAACAGTAAATTAATTCGCAACACCTAATAAGAACAACAATGAATCTGAAATGTTAAATTATTTTTTTTCCATTATAGTAACGCATTTAATACTTAATTTTGAAGAATAGAAGAGACATTTAAACGATTTTTCTGGGTATTAATTAAGTGAATGTTTTTGTTTGCTTCTCACTGAGTCTCGTAGTCGTAGAACTAGGCGTATTTCAAAAGACTGTTCGAATTAATATTGATGGATTATCATATGAATTATAACATATGATTATAATATCATAATATCTATCTTTTAATCTCCCCTTAAAATCTTTGAAATGGTTTAATTTTGGCACATAAGACTGAACTGTTATACTAGGAATATGTTTACAGTGGCTGTACCAACGTTTTATTATTAGTATAATTATTTTATTATTAGTATAGATATAGATAGAGAGTGCGAATGTATATGCGGAAAATAATCTCTGGAACCACTGCATCGATTTGAAAAATTCTTTTACCATTTGAAAGGTACATTACACCGGAAGACACAAGCTATTTATATAAAAATAATTCTCCATCTTTCTGTTTGAATATGATAACCTCAATAACTACGGCACGGGTTTTGATACGGTTTTTATCACTGGATAGATTGAATCACGAAAAAGGTGTAGGCATATGGCATTAGAAAATAAATAAAACGAATGATAAAAGTGAGGGCTACATTACGGTTTGTGAACATAAAAATCCAGTTTCCCAAAGCGAGCCGTGGGTAGGTTATTAGTAATTAACAAAGAAGAACCATTATACTTTTTAATATTTTTAGGCATTTCATAGACTAAGTCTTGTTCACCGTCTTTTGTTAAGTTTCGAAAGTGCTGATTACACTTTGAGTGTACTGACTGAGGGTCGCGAATCGAAACTCGATTCTTCTTTATTTAAATTTTGCAAAATTTATTGAAATTGTGTAAAAAATGCCTTATTGGAGGCCGAGTCGTTGTCAAGAACTACGTTAATCTGTTATTTGTGTTTTAAGTATTGTTTACTTAATTAAGAATTACTCTTAATGCTATGGATTAAATTCTTCGAATAAATGTTTTTTTGTCCTTCTTCGTAATGTATTCTATAATTACATAATAAAAATCAATGCCAGCATTTTACCTACGGCCTGTTTGCCCTTTTTGTATTCCCGAAAAACTACATTATTACGTACTAGTAAGTCGTTCTCACTGCGCTTCAGAAAACCTATGTCTTACGGATTTTCTTGTCTTATGAATTAGAATCATTTTATTTTTTATAAAATCCGTAGCTAAGCATTCCAAATTTGATTTACTGCCCTTTTAATATTGTTACGAATATTGTCAGGTGTTCTGAAAGGTAACAATATAATGTTTATAATAACTTTTAACTCCTAAAGTGATAGAAAGTATTCTAGATTTTATCCATAATATTATAAGCTATGTTGCTTGCTTACTATACCACCGTTGCCAAGAAAGTGATGGGCTCAAAGTGTTTTAACTGCGACAAAGTGTTGTTTAGTTTGTAAATTTTAAACAACCATCGAAAAATTGAGAGCCGTAGGTGACAAAAAATATGGTACCACTTTCCAATGAATAAATAATTGTTTATGCTAGGTAAGCAGCTATAATTATTTTTTGTTTATTTGTATACAGAATCATAATCCCGAATATCTGTAAGCCAGTGCAAATCAGTTGATAGTTTATTTTTTAAACGTCCAGAAGATAAATATTGTGATCGCAGCCGTCGTGGGACGTAATTGATACATCTTTTGTTTTGATTTTGTTTCTTTCATTAGCCGTTATTTCCTGTTTGTTATTACAGGCTAATGGAGACAAAAGGTGACCCGGATTAATAAAGGTTATCTGGGCTATTTTTATAACACAATGTTTAAAATATGACATTAAAATATGACCGACGACTGAATGCCACGATTGTGGCGCGGCGGTGGACTCTGCCCAGCACACCCTCGAGGTGTGCCCGAGATGGGCAGCGCTGCGGCGGGATCTGACGTCAGTCCTCGGAGGGGACTTGTCGCTTCCGAGCATCATCACCGCGATGCTCGGCGACGACGAGTCCTGGAAGGCGATGGTCTCCTTCTGCGAGACAGTAATGTCCCAGAAGGAGGCCGACGAGCGGGGGAGAGAGGAGGCCGCCGACGTGGCCTCCATCCGCGGGCGACGAATGGGGGTGCGTAGGAGGCGCTACTTAATGCGCCTCCAGTAACGCCCCTGTACCCGTGTCGGGCCGGGATGGGAACCCGGCCCTGCTAGACACGGCGTCGTTGGGACTGTTCAGAGGTGAGCCGGACAGTCCCCATGGAGGAGAAGTCTGGCCTTTTTGCCGAGGCCAGCCTGTCGCTGGAGGGATCCTGTTGCCTGCAGATCCGGGACCCTCCAATTAAAGCGGCTGAAGGCTCCCGCAGGGGTTTAGTACGGTATTGCACTCCCAAAGTGCCGAGTCGGACATAGGTCTAGGACTGCCACCCGGGCGTCCTGGATATCATCCGTAAATGGATTCCCCTGCGACAAAAAAAAAAAATGACATTAACGACATTAGCTTCGCTGCTAAAAGTTCGAGTAAAGTAGGTCAAATTAGATGAATTTAATTAGAGAATGTAGCAAATAAAGTATTTTTAATGGGAGTTAGTACGTATTTTATTTACTTCTGATATCTGATGATGAGCTATGTATATGCGACTTACACAAATATTTTACAATAACATTATAGCAATTGATTTTGTTACGTTATACGTTGTTGAACGCGATAAATTTTGAGATATAGAGAAAATTAAACAAGAAACATTTCAGGCAGATGATGTTAATAGGTAATAACATCGTAACGTATACGTAGGTACGTATTATGGACCGTTAGAGTCTCACATTTCGGGCAATGTTCGAATGGAGCGCGGCCACTCTTGGGGGATTCAACGCCACAAAAACACAGGCCTGTCTGTTCTGACTCTACGGAGAGGAGTGCAAAGAGGCTCATTGGTAACCCAGATCTGGTTGAATCCAATCTGGAAAGCCTTGAGCACAGGCGCAGAGTTACCAGCCTCTCGGACTTCTATAGGGTACGTTTTAGAAAGCGTGCATAGGAATTTTTCGAATTAATTCCCCCGTCGCCGTTCCTCCATCGAACAACTCGACGTACGGCACGTATCCACCCTTACGTAGTAAACGTCCTACGATTTGCGTCTTCATTCATTATGCGTACTGCAAAGGACTGGAATAACTTGCCCGTGTCGGTGTTCCCGACTACTTACGATGTGGGAGTCGTCAAGAGGAGAGTGAATAGGCTATTATAGGTTAGTGCGTTCAACATCTTAGACTTCATCACCACTTACCATCAGGTGGGATGGTAGTGAAGCAATAACTTATTTTCTGTAAAAAAAAGGTTACAAAAAAATCCGCAACTTTCATGGTGAAATATTTATTTTTTTATGTTAATAGCCAAATAAAGCGAGCAGACGAGGCACCTGATGGTAAGTGGTCACAGTCGCCCATCGAGATTAGCAAGACCAAAGTTATCACTGATGCGTTATCATGCAGGATATGAGAAGAAGGTTAGAAAGAAGGTACTGACTCTCAAGACCCCAGCCGGAACACGACGAGTCGTATAGCGACTGACTCAAGCAGGCGGGAGGTAGCTAGCCAGGCAGGCTTCACGGAAACATAATAATGCCAGTAAAATATTAATGACTTAATAATAATACTGATAATATAATCTATACGCGAAGCCCTACCATCGAGCAGGCTGGCTTCTGTTGCCTCTTACGACACCCTGTTCTGCCAGCACGGGATTGGAGGTAGTATTCTAAGCCGCCCCAATACGGCTCACGATCTAATACTTCACGAAGCCTTATTTATTCGACTAACTTGTACAGTTCTAAATTATAAATGTGTGTTACGTAACATTATCCTGTACAATTCTTCTTTAACTTACTTTACCCATTTTGCTGCTTTTTGTACTTAATACAAATATTACGTTGCTACATGTTGGAATAATCGTTCTCCTCTAATGAGCATCTCAAAACGGATATACAGATCCATATTTCTATATATTTTTTATTGTTAATACTCTTAATAGGTATTACGTACTGTTAATATTAATTTGCACAAAAATATTTTTGATATGGGCGGGGTTGAGGAAAACTGTTTTAAATATAATTTCTCACTTTTATTGCTCACACTCAATGGTAGACAAGACATTTTCCTTTTACAACAGACGGAAGCGAGCAGAGTTTAGTGTTGCCAATATAAAATGTACATAAAATACCAACACGCCTCCTTACATTTATATTGCAACAAATAATGTTTAAAAGTAACATAGGTAATTTTGTTATTAGAACACATGACAGTTTCGAATCACTTAATATTTCAATAAATCAACTTGTACTAATCGTAGTTTTAGATAGATATCATGCTTAGTTAATATTTAAACACTCTGTGAATTTAAGGAATTTAACATTTCCCAATGCCTTAGTTAATAAGTCTGCAGTATTATTTTCTGACTCTATTTTAACAATTTCAATTTTTCTTTCTTTAATACTTTCATGGATATAATGTTAGTGTACCTCAATGTGTTTTGAGTTCTTTGTAAAATTTCCATAATTAGCTATAGCTACTGCACTTGAATTATCTTCGTATATTTTGACTGGTTCACAATTCTTAGTAAAAACATCAAATATTAAACATATCAAGAAAATTATTTCTGTTACTGCTTCTGACAAAGCTATATATTCAACAAATGTAGGAGATTTTGTTATACAATTCTGTTTTTTTGTTTTCCACAAGATGACATTACCATACAATCTAATTACATATCCAGTTGTAGATTTCCTGTCTATTATATCTCCTGGACAATCAGAATCAACAAAGCAATCTAATATATCAGTATTTTCATTTTTATAATATTTTAATTTTAAGTTTTTTGTCAAGAATAAATATTTCAATACTCTCAAGGCATGTCTAAAATGTGAGTCATTACAATAATTTTGAAAGCGACTCAAGTAATTTACACTAAAAAAAATATTTGGTCTAGTACCACAACTAATATATAGCAGTGCACCTATCAAATTTCTATATTTAACATCCTCATATACATTACGAGCTGGGGAGGTTGACTTAGTGCCATTTAGACACCAAAGATGAGTGCAAACTTTTACTATTTTGTCTTGCTATTGTTATCTTTTTTATTTTAGTGCTAAGAGTTTAAACAAAGATTTAATTTAAATTTTTGTTTATAGAAAATAATATAGCGAAGAGAAACATAAAGGCATGTTCGAGTCGGTTAACTGCTTATCAACATGTTGCGGCTTGGTTTGTACATTTTTATTGTATACTTTACGAACGCTCCAAGCGTGCTTCTGACGCCTTAACTAAACGTTCAGAACGTTGCATGTTGCTACTTTGAATTCTAATTACATCGTGTGTACTAAATACTGAAAACTGTATTAATTTGATCAGAAAATAAAGTAACTTATAATTATAATCTAAGATGATTAGGATATGATTTGGTTTTGAATCCATTTAGCTGGTGGTTTCAACTTGATTTTAAGATCATAATAGGTCTACACGATCTCAACGATATTCACAAAAACTCAAACACAGATCGACCATGTGCTTGTTTCGATTTCAAGACTACTATAGAATAAGTTCGTATAAAACTCTATTCGATTCAAAAATCTATTTTGTCGAGAGTAAATTCAATGGACTGTAGGCGCCAAGCCGTGCTTGGAGAATCGAATCGAATTAGATACAATGCAGCGCTCGATTGAGCGAGCCTCAGATGTGAACTTCAAAAATTAAATTTGTGAAATATTTTTACAGGTTATTAAGCGAAAAAAAAAAATAAAAAAAAAGTCATCTTAAAAAAATTAAATAAACTATAGGTATGTAGATAAAAAAAAATAAGTATCAAGAGAAAACATTTGCAAGTAGTACTCGTATAGTCTTGATTTAAGAAATCAGAAACTTGATTAAAAGCAACATTGTAAATCAGATGAAGTTAAAATTGTCGTTGGCATTGAGTCGGCTGTTTCTCAGTGCAAGCAGTTTTATAGCAAGGTCAGTGGAATTTTCCTTTTTTACTGCCGTGAAATTACGAGCTTTTCCCGAGCGCAGCGGAAAATTTACATTTACTGTAGTACTAGTACAATGATGTTCTTGTGGTTAGAATTTAATCCTTAGTTTACATCGTATTACATTGTACAACATCTAACATGTTTAAAAATGTGTGTCTGTGCATTGAAAGGTATTGTCCGCATTTCCCATGGCCTAGGATTCCGTATTGTATACATTTTCAGAAATATTTTGCCTTGCATTTAGAAACTCAAATATAAAGGATTTTTGTATAATATTATTCGGTACCCGTACCTATTCGATTTTAACCGACTTCAAAAAAAGAGGCGGTTCAATGTTTTTGTGTATGTACTGATTTTGATGATTATTTTGTAGTGTATAGTGTTTGTGCCTTTTAAATGGGTTATTCACTGGAAAATAAAAGAGGATGTAGGCTTCTGGGACTAGGTCCAATTATGACACAAGGACGCCTAGTTGAGGTTTGACCAACCAAAGTTGAGGTTTGACGAAACTTTAACTCCTAACAATTGAAGACGGTCAGTGCGTTCCAAGGATACATTCTGAAAAGTAGGAGCCAAGGTGATTGGGCTCCTCTTGGCGCTGAACAGACACGTCTGTGTTTTGGGCGCGTTGAATCTCACAAGATTGGCATCGCTCCATTCGGACACTGCCCAAAGTGAGAGACTCATACGTTAATTATAAAGTTAAATAAACTGTAATCTAACCAGGGTTGCTGACAGTTTTACCAGTGTTGCTGACACATATGAACGCATATGAAAAAGAGCAATTAGAGCTATATATACATTAGAGTCACGTGAGTCATTAAGAGAAAAATTTAAAGAAATAGGTATACTCGCCGTAGCCAGTCAGTATATACACTCGTGGACAAAATTAGAGGAACGCAAAAAAAAGGTTTAATATCTCGTGTTATAATTATCGTGCGTACTGGCCACATACATTAATATACTCTATGAAAATAAAAAAAGTTTTGAAATGTTCTTTTTTCGAATTTCATTTGTTTTTCTGTCATTATTGCGTAATATTACGTTCTTTCGTATTGCGAAAAAATTTGCCAACTTTTGAATTTGAATGAAAATTTTGGTTTTGTTTAAATTTTTGCCTTGGCTTCCTTATTTATCGTGTAAAGTGTAAATTGTTACTGCTAATAAACTGAAAATGCCAGACCTAAACGCCACTCAAGTTGCCAGGGCTGTTACTTTAATTGAAACTGGGCACACCTACAAACATGTGGCCCAAACGTTACAAGTATCTAAATCTGTGGTACACCGAGTTGTCAAGACGTATCGGCAGACCGGACGATATACGAGACTCGCAGGACAGGGTCGTAAACGGAAAACTGTGGCGAGAGATGACCGTTTCCTTGTTAACCGGGTGCTCAGGAACAGGACTTTAACTTCTTCTGAGGTAAGAACGGAGCTCCAAGAAGTTCGAGGGGTTACAGTAAGCACAAAAANTGTGAGAAGAAGACTGAAATCGGCCGGAATAAAATCACATGTGCCTGCCAGAGGCCCCCTTCTTACAACATGCCATCGAGTAGCTAGACTTAATTTTGCTCGCAATCACGAAAATTGGAATGACGAAGCTTGGAGTCAGGTTCTATTCACTGATGAATCCAGATTTTGCCTGAAACCAGATGATGGAAGGGTGAAAGTGTGGAGACGCTCGGGAGAGCGTTCTGCTCAGTGCAACATCATTGGAAAAGAGGCATATGGTGGAGGGTCAGTTATGGTATGGGGAGGTATTTGTATGGGGGCACGTACGGAACTGCAAGTCATTGAAAATGGATCATTAACAGCAGTACGATATGTAACTGAGATTTTGGAACAAGTTGTAGTGCCATTTGCCCCTTTNATAGGAGACGGATTTGTTTTTATGCAGTATAATGCACGACCCCATACTGCGGCCGTGGTTGTTGAATACCTTCGAGACCTTGAAATCAACACTATGGGGTGGCCAGCGCGCTCACCCGACTTAAACCCCATAGAGCATGTATGGGACAAGCTTGGAAAACAAATAAAAAAAAGAATTCCTGTCCCCGCTAATTTGAGAGATCTCAAAAACGCGTTACAAGAAGACTGGACCGCCATCCCTCAAGATTTTATTGATAACTTGATTAGAAGTATGCCAAGAAGACTGGAAGCAGTTCGAAGAGCTAGAGGGGGCAACACTAAGTACTGATTACAGCCCACATTATAGCCTTTTTAAGCATTTATGATTAAAAAAAAATTTAATGTTAAGTATAAAAATATTTCTTTCCTTTAAATTTGACTTTTTTTCTGAATTTCGTGAATTTTTATCCTTTAACTTTGTTTTTTCGACTTTCGCATTTTTAAAATAACGAAAAATAAGCAAAATACAAATTACTATACTTAATTGTCACAAATTTCCATGATATTTTGTTTTACACACACTTTTTTTTGCGTTCCTCTAATTTTGTCCATGAGTTTATATAGTAATTTAGTATTTAATAAAAAAAACTAAATACGTATAAGCAGAAAAGTGATACACACAATCATGAAACAAGAAATAGGCATAATTTGGTTACATCTTCATATCGTCTTCGAAAGGTTCAGCGTTTCTTTATGGGATTTGGAGTTCGTTTTTACAATAAGATTCCTGAGTTGATACGTGAGTTGCCCATGGGAACTTTTAAGCGACGCATTAAAATACAGCTTATAAGCAAAGATATGTATAGATTAATGATAAGGACGCATTGAAATCATGGTATCGAAACCAGTTCCGCACAGGTTTAAACTTTTGTAATTACCATGTGTTATTTAACAGATGTGCTGCGGAGTTTCTTTCGCCGTCTCTTCTCCTCATTGTTAAAGCACCTTTTCGAAACGGTGGTAGAAGTAAAAAATGACGTTCATTCGTGTATTTACAGATTACATGATTTTGAATTAGAATTTGGTTTGTACGTAAGTTGGTATGTTCCATGTACCATCGATTGAAGCGTGTGATAATTTACGCAATTCAATCAAATATAAAATATCAATCAAGGCTTTTATATAACTAAGTAATTGAGCCACGTGCTCTTCCGTTGTTTGGTTGGATATAAGTAATATTTATATATGTACACACAATAGTAAGATTCAACATATTTTCATTCAGAAAAAGGGACCATGATTCACAAGTATTCACTAACTTCTCGGCCTGAACTTTGAGGAACTGGTTGTTCTGTGATGGTAATGCTGTGTTGCCTTCTTCTGACCTTTTGAGAAAAAGTATCTTTTTCCACTTATAAATGATAGAATAGCCGTGTATGGTTTTCCTTTTTTTTATACTAAAAAAATTGTAGGTAGAAAAATTAGAAGAGAGTTATGGTATTCGGCGTCGCCGGAAGTTAAGGTAGCAGGTTCATGTGACTCCTAATCAGCATTACATTTAGGTTCTTCGCATCTTTGCGCGGAGTTCCATGATCATCCTCCAAACCATCCAATATCCCCTTTCTCCTTTCTAACTTCTTCTAACCAGTCGAAAATACGCTGTTTAAATAGTCATTTAGTTTATCTACGAGACAAAGTAAAATAAAATGTCAAAAAAAATTTAATAATATAAAAATTACCACTATAATGTAAAAGAAAATCTTCCAGTGAACGCGTATGTATCTGACAGTTTTTGCCCACGAATAGACGGCCGATGCACTGCGCACTGTCATTGGTCTTTTTAGGAAGCGTAGGAGTTATACATATAATGAAATAGTATAATTACGAATAAAAAAAATCCTTGAAGAAATCGTTACTGTCATGTGCCGTGATAGTTGACAGGCTCATTTGTATTTAGTGCCCGTCAAGTGTCAGTTATCATGGGATTTTCCTTGCATCCTCATTTCTATTTTCTGCGTCTAAGATGTTATCTGTGGTAAATTGTAGCCTGCGTCAACTTTTTAGTTGACTACACTTCCAGCTTTGTTTTACAAGACGTTACAGAGAGTTTTGCTTTTTCACTTAGTAATCTAATAAACAGACTGATACTACTCTACGATGATATAAGGGTGTAAAACATAATTGAAGTCAACGAATTTGAAAAAGGTGGTATTAGGTAAGCATGGAGTCTATTGAAAATCGTATAACATGATAAAAGTTTGAGGACCACCACTACTACTACTACTTCTATAGCAATATTATCAACAAAGTAGGCGAATAGTCCGCCAACATTTTAATGCTTCTATCTGCAACGTCATAAATATCGTTTAACAGCCCCGTAGCGAGGGGTCCCGGGTTCGATTCCCAGCCGGGGCAGACATTTATGACAGATAAATGGTTGTTCCCGGGTCATGGGTATTTGTAATGTAATATTTGTGTATGTTCATGCCACGTGCAACACAGGGAATCCTAGTGTGGGAGTGTGACTGTTTTTTTTGAATAATAATAAAGTAATCTTACTTGATATAGACAAAACAACAAATAAAAATTCAAGCTTTCTTATTATGGCTCTATTAAGAGATTGATGGATAGGTTCGATCAAACGCTCATTAAAGGCAATATTAAGTTGTGACATAGTTTCTTCAGCACACAAATAATCAGATCCAAGCGAAGAAGGAACAATTTTCTCTGATCTAAATTTAATAGTAGGTTTTTGTAAGTCAATGCGCTTCACCATCTAAGGTTACCACGTCACTTACGATCAGATGGGATCGTAGCTATGCTGTTGACTTATCAAAGTCTACTATTATATAATATCCTGTAAAATAATTAGAATACAATGAAGTATGCATTCGTATATATATATATATATATAGTATAAAAATGCAGCCTTAATGGTACGGCATAAAGTTTCGCAAAGTTAACATACTACAAACTTCACAGCGAGGCGCGTGACACATTTTTGAGTTATCAAACTGTAGTTCATAAATTGTGTTCGTATTCTGCTGAGTATTTATTGCCTGCACCTATTGGCAAAGTTTTGTACCATTTCGTTCGGAAGTCTTATATCGTCTCGGTCCATGACTTGGGGAATCCGATAGTAAAAAAAATCTGTAGCGATTGTATCAACCGCACATAAAAGACGAAGATCCTACTAAAAACAAAAAAGCTCTAGTCAGTAGTCACCTAGTGTAGATTGCAAATAGACATCGTCATTTGTATTAGTGGAGAAATCATCGAAACCAGCAGTTATAAAGTAATGATAATATTACTTGATTATAAGTGACGATCTGATCCTGAAAGAAATTCATATCCAAATCCAAATTCAAAATCATTTAATCATTTAGGTATACTGTAAATATCTAAACACGTAATTTTTTCCTTCTACTACCCTTTTGAAAAGGTGCTTCAATATTGAGGAGAAGAAACAGCAAAAGATCCTCCTCGGCACATCTTCTAAAATAGAATATGACAGTTACAAAGTAAGTTGAAACTTGTGCGGAAGTGGTTTCGACACTATTATTTTCAGACGTGCTTGTCATTAATATATTTATCTACACTATAATATCCGTTATCTTAAGCAGTGCTTCAACGTGTCGCTTAAAAGTTTCAACTTTGGAACCTTATTTTAAAAACGAACTCCAAGTCCTATAAAAAACACTAAACCTTTTGTAGATTTTATGTCTCCATATATAACCAAATTATTTCTTGTTTCACTATTGTTCATAACTTACATTTATAACTTACCAACTTTATGTACGTAATAGGTAACTATAATTACACATAAGGTCAGCTTTCTCGCACCGGTTTCTAATCATGACTTTAGTAATGGTGCTTGAAAGGCAAATCGAACTGACTTAATGCTAACGGCCCCATACAGAGCTTAAATTTTGTAGCGTAATCTAAAACTTCCTATATTACATCTGATTTCAGGAATCATTCAACTTTATCAAAATGCATGCTTATGATGTCAAGTTTGCGTGTGTGCATGCTATCTGCAACACAAGGTTTGCTAGTACCTGGGTGTGAATGTCTAAGATTTTTTGCTTACAAATACTATCCAGTCCTTGCTTAGTGATGGAATAAAAATCGATTTAATGATTGATTAAAATGGATTTATTATATAAAAAACGTGTCAAAATGTTTCCTTAAATCAAACGTCGGATGTTCGTAAATGGGAAGGTGAGTTAATTCTTTACGAGTATTAAATGTCAACTTTTCAACCAGGAGACATATGAGAAAAAAAAAACGCATTACCGATTTTCTATGCTTTCAGTTTTTTCATCGAATGTAGAGGATGTCAAGTTGTAAAGGCTTTGATTTAAATTAGCAATTCGGTCAAACTTTTACAGGGTCTAGACGTGAGGTTTTATGTACGTTTTGATTGCGACTGTAAGAAAGCTTGGCTTACGATCCTCGAAGTCAGGCACATGTCGAACTATAAACTGGCTGGCTGGTTACCGAAGTTGATCAAACGACATGCGCAATAAATAATTCGAAATAGTGTGGCCCAAGTATTGCATTACACAAAAAAAAAATCACTTTTGCAATGAACTGTACTTTTCTTCACTTTGTTTCATGACATATACATAAATTTGAAAGCGATGACTTGCATGAATGTAGACCTAAAGATGTGCTAGTCTACTTTTTAAAATGTAAATTTAACTGTGTGATGACTCGCTCGTTTTGTGAAATAGCAAAATTTATTGATTGTGAATCGATTATCAACAGGCTATTAACAGGATGTATGTAATTCTTGAATACGATAATTATCAAATTCAAAATTCAAATTGAAAATCATTTAATAATATAGCTATTCAGTAAATACACTTATGAACGTCATTTTTTGCTTCTACCACCTTTTCGAAAGGGTGCTTTAACAATGAGGAGAAGAAACGGCGAAAGAAACTCCTCAGCACATCTTTCAAACAACATGGTAATTACAAAAGTTTAAACCTGTGCGGAACTGGTTTTGATACTAATTTTGTCCAGGCAACCTTGTCATTCATGTGAACTCATGTCTATGTCAAATCCTGGTTGAACTTTCACGTTAATATTAAGTCAATGGGCTATTTTATGATAGTAATCACTGCTTATGGATTTGCTGGAGTCATCAATGTATTGCAGGTCAAATGGGTTCCGTTTGTCATCATGATCTTAAAAATCTTTTTTTGAATTTAAGTCGATCAGAATGAGTATTAGCGTAGTACATTTTAATATGACAGGTTCTCACCATTACCACTAACGCAATAATATAAGTTTAAAATCGTAGCTGTTCGCCGACTGTAGTACAAGTTAAAAATTGAGCCAAAAGCCAACACCTGACTGTCGAAGTGGCTTTAGTAGTTAAGGACATTTTACGTCAGTGGATGATATACTCTTCTCTTTACGAGAAACCCTTGTGAACTGAAATTTTACTGTACCACAAGGACTTTCCACAATTGTCATGAGTTATTCGTGGATGTCAGATAGGTAACTTATGCGTGCAATAAAATGTTGTCGCACTTTATAGACGTAAGGTTTATACATGTTTGATAAGTTGTACATCTAAATTCAACCAGTAGAACTAAGTGTAAGTTACAAGCACAAATAGGACATTATATATATGCTTTGAATCCTTTAGACTAGGCTTTTAGGATGAGAGGTGTAACACAGGAAACATGTGTCACTCAAATTGTTGCTCTGTTGTATTCAAATCTTTCCGGTAATGGATCCCCTAAGGATTTGGAATCCTTATGTATTTTAGGTTGATAGTATCGTAGTAAAACATTTTTAGATCTAAAAGTTTTACATGTGTATATCAGAATTTTATAAATACGTCTTGTATCTATGAGGATGTTCGGTTTACATATTACATTAAATTATTTATTAAAACTTTACATCGTCCTCCAAGGCAAATTATCGAAAATGTATTATGACCCAACAGTTCTCATATAGATATCATTAAAGAGATGCATTCAAATTGCTATCAAAAATAATATATTCAATTGTAATAAATCGGTAAGTATGATAGTAGCACCAGTTTCCGATATTCAACGCAAAGACAAAACAATATCAGTAACCACAGTAGAACCTAAAACAATAGTTGATAGAATTTTTGTCTGTTTGTCTGTCAGTGCATGTGTTCACACTAATCTCAGAAATGGTTTACCCGATTTCGTACTGGTTTCCACTAAATTATTGCAGTAAGTATCACTTAATACCTTAAGTTTGTTCCATTGAAATCCGACCATAAATAAAAAAGTTATAAATTAATATTGTAATTTCTAATTCATAGAATGAGAAAAACACAGTCCTGGAACGATGCAGGTGTTATTTCTTAGCGTAAGCCGTAGTTTTTCCGAAGCAATGCGAGGGCAGTCTGCTAGTACTAAATAGATAGTACTAAATAGAAATACTAGAAGAACTATTGTTAAACGGCGATTTGTTACTAAGCTAAGTGGCTATGAATAGGTTGGAACGAGGGAATTATGAGTATAATTTAATCAATGTTTTAAACATGACGTAGTTCTCAGGAGAGTAGAGAAACGCTGCGATGTTTTTATTAAATGCTTTTATAGATTTAATTCGCCTGAATGTTTCAATGTACCTCGGAAATTTTGTCGTAGTAGAGATACCGTAACGTACGAGTAATAGTCCATATTTCCACTTTCACACTTTCTAAGCAAACACCCATGACGCCAGAACAAACATTTATCTGTCACATAAATGTCTGCCCCGACGGAATCGAACCCGGGGCACCCCGCTCGGCAGGCAGGGTCACTACCAACTGGGCTATGGGGTCGTGTCAGAAGACAGAACAATGTTACCCTAAAAGCATTGCGCTGAAATGACGCAGCATTTGTAACACAAGTATAGGTAAAACTACTTATTGGCACTGACAAGTAATTAGCGAGATCAATACTGAAGCGCACCAATTTTTTTTTTTACTTTATTTATTTAGTCCATAAATTTGATTTGAAACCTGTTACAGCGTCTGCATCGCAAGGGTATAATTTGTTAATGAATAAAAGAAGTAGAATCTTTCCTTGAACATTACGGTAACATTCAATATGTTACTTATTTTATTGACGTGTTTATGCAAAAATACCATCCAAATTTCCCACCTTGCCTTTGGATTTTCCAAGAAGAACAATTTCATACTAACGTAGTCCTGGTAATTATGAACGCAACTAAAATGAATCATCCAAATCGTTAAGCTGATCTCATTGATGAAAATCTTTTATCTAGGCACCAATTTATTTTTATTTATATATGAGAAGGATGTAGTTGAATGTTTTTTATAAGTTTATTTTAATTATTACTAGCGGCCTGTCCCGAGATCGTTCGGGATAAACAATTATTTTATTATTAGAGAGAGTGCGAATTTTGTGATCTTGTGTGTATATGGAAAGTAATCTATGAAACTACGGCACCTATTTGAAAATTCCCTTTACGATTTTAAAGTAGATTATTCCAGATGGACATAAGCTATATATTATGGACATATCGCTCAACCCGAATGAAGGCAGCGGGCCGCTACTCTTATAGATAAATTGATCGTAAATCCAAAGCGACAGTGTATATAACAGTTCTTATTTACGAGTGGCCATAAGGAATCGAGGGTTCAGCTTATTTTAAATATGTGTCATAAAATCGCAGCATATTATTTCTACGCATGACGTGATTAATACACGTGACGAAGGCGATGAAGCGTCTCTTCGTTGTCAATAGCTCTATCTATTAGCGATATTCAGTTGGCGCTAACAAATTTAGAAATACATTAACCATGAAATTCCGTATTGTAATTTCGATGATTAATAACTGTTTGTAATCAAATATTTTCCAGAGATATGTGCTGATAATTCGCTTGCATGCCTAAACGATTCATTTTATAGCTATTAATAAATAAAGATGGCTTTAAACCAGCCTTAAAACTCAGAATCATCCGCTTCCAACTTGGTAACCAACACGTTCGTTCATGCCTTTGTTGCTATCGACGTGCTTGGGTTAACCCAAGCTTTTGCAGGAATTTTAAACAAAACTATGTTAATTGGTAAGTAATATAATATATGTAATATCATGATAATAATTATTATAATACAGTCATTATTGCCCGGTTGTTGAAAAGTATGTGTTAGTTGAAACATCAAAATTATATATTTGGAGGTTGTTAAAATATTATTAATATGAGTAAGATTAACGGATTGAGAAGAGAAAAAAATTTCAGCTCCTGTACGCCTTGTCCCTTCCAGGATGGCGGGGCGAAGGGATGTTGCTTCCCTTCCACATCTCACTTTGAACTGCGATCTGTATTAGTAACACAGCCAGTACACGAAGAACAGCCGCGCACAGCTCACGCCTCCAACAAAGCTGGTGCGATGTCGGCTCAACTTCGCGCGGACTTATAATTTTTCCAAGATGCGGTGGTGCTTCAGCTCAGGCGCTCGCAGCCGGAGGAGTTACCCTCTAAGGTTAGTAATAATTTAAATTTAGCGACTGGCAAAGCGATAGAGGCTCGCGAATTATTTTCTTTTCGGTCAACTTTTCGGCTACATTTTATCCCCCCGGCATCGCATTTAGGTAGGTTTTTTAGCGATAAGATCGCGTTAATGCGTTTTAAATATAAATGCGCAAAGTTTTAAATTTAGCAGCAACTTAGAGCGACCGATAAATGCAATGCGCTTGTAATATATATGTATACGGATAAAAACGTATTTTTTCGATCTGAAGATATTTTATATCATCGATTGCTGTTTGAAAATATTTCGTCGTAATTTGAAATTTATTTGAAAACTGATTGATAAATTTGAAATTTGATAGATCTATATTTTTTTAATATTTTATATTGGAAAAATTAGATTTGAAGTTCAACGTGGTATTGCGTGGTATAAAGTTTTTAATAGGATTTTTTTAGATTGTTTTTATATTTTTTGTATGTTGGAAAAATGTGATCAATTACAGGTAATTATAAAATACAAGGTAATTATTTTCTCTTTTTTTTTGATATATTTTAAATAACGAATTTATTCACAGTGACATGATTGATTAATGTTGATTAATAAATTTATTTACCTCTTAATTTTTGTTGACAATACGTCGATACCGTCCTTGCAGTGTTGGGTGGTGGTGACCATAAACATATTGGCGGTTGATCCTGTTTGGCATTTCGCGTAATTTTAAAGGCGTAAATTTTTAAATTCTGCAGCCTATCGCAAGTATAAAATTTCTCCCTGTCCGTCATATTAAATAATTAAATGAGATTATTTGGTTGTGTCGTGTGAAAATAAAAATGCCTGAGAGCCTTAGTCGATAAGTTAAGCAAGTGCGAACGCGATCTTTAGTGGGATAGGTGACCGATGTTGGCAAAATTAGCGCTACACTTAGGCCACATGGGCCGCACATCGAACGATTAGATTGAAGTTGTTAAGTTACATTGTAGGCCTTTGCGCAGCTTGAGAACTTCTGATATTTGAGCTGCCCATCTTCCATCAATCCGTACTGGAGCAATGTAATTTATAGGACTGCCCAATTGCCAGGAGCGACCCGTGCACTGCAGACTGCGCTAACGGGTTGAAGCGAATTATTAATAATATATAATAATAATAATTAAATTATTAAAAAAAAATATATATGGTTGCCGAGTATTGTGGAAAACTATTTTTTTTACAAAAAGATAAAGCAACCACGTCATATATACTGTTACGTTAGTTATAGATAGATGGTGTGATTTGACAAACTCTAAATTGCATTTCGTCGTTAATAAAATACATCATTATGGTAGTTGAGTGATTCAATAACGGAGATTTACACTAATAATATAAATAAAATAAATCTATACTAATAATATAAAGAGAGAGTGAGAATTTTGTGAGTAAATGCGGAAGATAATCTTCGGAACCACTGCACATACTGAAAAAAGGGTATTACCTTTTAAATTATCGTTATTCAGGATCGACATACGATACATGTTATTTGTTTTACTCGAACGAAGTCAGAAGTTGTGTTAAATAGCTCATAGTCCAATAGCATTTTTCAATAGACCATAATCAACATTTGTTAAAAAATCGTGCAAGTTTAAGACTCGAGAGAGTGCGAATTTTCGGAGTTTGTGTCTATGTGGAGGGTAATCTCCGAAGCCAAGGCACCTATTTGAAAATGTATTTTAGCATTTGAAATATATATAGTTTCGAATGTTACTCATATTTATATCATAAACATTTATATATAATATTTGTTCAACCCGAGCGAAGACGGAAGTTGTGCTAAGGAGCTCATAGCCCAATAGCATGTTTCAATTAACCCTAATCAACGTTTATTTAAAAATTATGCAATACTTGGTAATGAATTTTTGCATTTCAATGAACTAAGACATTTATATCACTTTGATCTATCGCTCCGAGGGCTTTTCGCTTATTGAAGCACTGATAATTAAGTTCATACAAAAATTATTACGACCGTTAAGCGGTAGAAAGGGACCGGCATATATTAGAACCGGTCGCAATTTAAGCAACGCGGACTGAGTGGGAGTAGGTTGGGACTAAACATTCATAATGACACACGTTAAGTTGGGAGCGATAATTATTAGTAATAGAAGGTAAGTTGTGTTAGAGGCATTGGGACGGCATGTGAAGTTGCAACAATGGTATTGGACACTATTCCCTTCACTGCATCGGACGGCATAATGATCCAAGATTACGGTTAACTTCAATTACGATTTGAGATCCGTGCCTCGCAATGGGCCACTAATGGTTTGGATCTGAATACATATTTCTGTTTCCCGAAAATGTTTGATTAAAAGTGTGCATCGAGAGATAAACAATCGATTCTTATAAAAGAAACGTTGTTTAAAATATTCCCGACTCGTTCATAGGTAGCTTGCGTGCCTCTCATTCGTAATGGCACCCGGTGCTTGTTTTGAATAAGGATTCTGACTTGCCAACAAAATCAAGCTGGTGCTGTGTTTTATTATAAAATAAGTCAGAATACCTAGCTAGCTCGCAACGGTAAGTAGAAAATAATTTGATTTTAAACATTTGATAGTACATTTGGTAATAGTACAAAACTGTTATAAAAACAAAAGGTATGGATTTACACAAATAAAACATTGCAAACACTCGTGACCCGGGAAGAAACTCGGAATCGAACCCTGGAATACTCCCTCGGCAGGGGGGTGATTACCAACGTAATTACGGGGCCGGGTCGGGGTATTTTGAAATACGCAACAGATTTTTTATGTGGTTTTTACTTATATTTAAAGAATCTTTTTCCAAAAGTTTTTTTGTACAAATGATTTATAATAGGTATATTAAAGTCAGTCTTTAATATATTTAAATATGATTAATTTTAAAAGTCCCAACTGTCTTATTCTACCTACCTATAATTGATTTCAACAAATCAAATATACTTATTATGCTATTGGCACTAACGGCTATAATTAACCATTAGAAATATCCATCTTTCATCTGAAGATCCTTTATTAAGCGAATAAACAACCTGCGGATTGTACATTTAGAAAATTTAAGTCCCTATAATAGTATTATATTAGGCGGACACGTACATAAAGCTCGAAATTAATTTAGTCTTCATTGGTTATTTGACCGCTGTAGTCATGCCGACAGACTCATGGTAGACTTCTAAAGGGTTGTAATAATTGTATCAAATAGTTCAAGTATTTTTATTAATTACTTGAAAATATTTATAATCAAATAGTAACCGCCCTTACTTCGCTTTGGAGTATTTAGATTAATTTTTTGGGATGTCGTAATAAACTGTTAAAAATTACGACCCGTAATAGTAGTTATTTATATACTAAAAATTATCTGAAGCTGTTTATTGGTTTTAAGTTCAACCCTATCTAAAGAGACATTGAGGTAACAAAAATATCTTAAGGTCTGTATATCGATAACAAAATTAACATTAAAAGTTAATATTACCATTAAAATTAACAAAAACTATTCGGCCTCGTTACAATCATTATTAACATTTGTATAAGTAATTTCAGTTCATTATCTTAGATTAAAAATCGATTTAATACATCAGGTATTTTGTATATAATATGTTCTTATTCGCTTAATTTGTTTCAATTACCGTAACCGCGTTGTACGTACCTCAGATTTTTTATGAACTAGATAAATTTCAATGTAAGTTGTGTACGAGGTACACCACGTCCAAGGGATTCATTGAAAATCAGTGCTGTGGTTTAGAACTTCTGCTGAATGGGTGCCTGTTTGCAGTCTCACTTCAAACATGTGGAATATGTTAATTATAAAATATTTTCACATTCTAATTATTATTCAGTTTCTAATTATATAAAATCAATATAGTACAGTACCATTTTGTCTCTGTCGTCTTCTTTATACTAATTTCTCTGGTGAAGAAAAGCTTTATTTTGTATCAATAACGGGCCGTAGCTTCGTTTCAGAAAACCTACGCCTCATGTTTAGAAAGAGTGCTCGCTTTATTTTAATACCACCGTCGCATCGCTTATGAAAACCCACCTACGCTTTGCGTTTACAAATAGTACCTGCATCGTTTTAAGTCTGGGCGTTTTATGAATTAGAAATTTGTTGATTTATAACTTTCATATTCATGGAAGGATTGCAATGAAACTAGTAAATGGGTTTCTCGTAGGTACAACTTTGTACTGTTGGATGTTGTCGTGGAAAATTATTCATAAACTAAGGAATTAATAATGAACTGAATAAGTCCGGAATTTTAAAGTCCTTGAGTTCAAAAGCAAGTCACGATGTATTAACAGTGTTAACAAGGTAATGGCAGTCTGCCGTAATACACGATCAAGGCTAGACTAGCCAAATTAATGTGACTAAGTTTGAGAGCACCTTCTCGTCGGGCAAGATACATGCGCTCAAACTTCAACGATAAGTAAGTCGGTATCCGTGACTGAAATTATAATGACAGCGCGATTTTTTCCAAGCGATTTCAACCTTTATCTTTTGTATGGCCGCTACTTAACTAAGAGTTGTGATAAGTTTGGACAAAGGTAGCGAGAGCTGAGGTCAATTACGACTTTAGTAGAAAGGATTCACGGATTGCTTTGAGTTTTATTTCTCGATCTGCTTAATAGAAAAAAAATGTCAGAACTTAATTGTATTTATATTCTTTGAATTAATAATTGGAAGTTAATAATCAATCCAAATTGAAGATTTTGAAATTTATTTTCTTACTAATCTTATCAAACTAAAGAATGTATGTGAAATACATAGTTATAATTTGGAAATTTTACTCATATGTGTGCTTTAACCAGTTGGTCTACAGTTTGGTACGAGTCATAGTGATTTGGTGGTACGAATTAGTATAATATTGGGCTCTTATTCTTTGTTTTGGAAGTTTCTTATACAGCTTGAAAGCCGCCGACAAGCCTTAACAGCCGCTTTCTAATTATATCTTTTTAGAGTATGCACTCTTGAAATTTTGCCATCGACGCTCACTCATTCAGCAGCCGATTGCGGCCGATATTGTTTTATTCAACCCTAACTTACTATTGATATAAACTAAGTCTCGGCGCAGGTTTATGCTGTTGAACCCAAACCAAGGTTGAGTCGATTCCGCGCCAGGGTAGACAGTTAGGAAATAAACATTATGGTCTCCATCCTTGGTTGCTTATGACACCTTAATCAGATTTATGGTAATCGCAAACAGGGCAGTGCAGAGTATGGTTGTAACAGGTAAAAAATATTAATAAAAATAACATTTTCCTTTTCGGCGCTTTACTTAAAACCTTGAAAACAGTTTTGGGAACATGGACATTGCGGGCTAGAACAAAAATTATAAAAGCATCGTTAAGTAAGATGGGCAGATACACTAGACTAGACTGAAAGTATGTTATTTGCCGTGTCAGCATTGAGTTTGTCACATTAATTGTAATGTAAATTGTATTTGCTATTTCTGTACAATAATAAGGTTACGGTGATGGATAACACATCAGTCTTCAACATAAAAATTGAAGTAAATTCATTTGTCAAAATAATTTAATTTATTCATATGGATATCCTACTCCTAGAGTTCTTAAGTAAAAAAACCTCGGCGAAGCTCGAATTATGAACAAAAATTAATCTACATACTGGACAGATCTTATCTTAATCTGAGATGTTTTAACAAAGGGGGACCCCGGCGTCGGTACATAGCAATCCACAACAACTGTTTGACAGTTTTTTTACCATTTGAAAGGTAATAATCCGGATGTATACAGGCTATATATCATGTACATAGATAATTGTTTAATCCGAACTAAGTCGGGGTGGGCCACAAATAAAACAATAAATTTAGCAGACACATTATAACGGATCACATTGTCCTTTCAGTGAATTTTAAATTTATATGTCATATATATATACATATAATTATTTATATCTTTACAAGTGGTAAAAGAATTTTCAAATAGGTGCCGTGATTCTGGAGATTACCTTCCGCATACAAATAAACTCGCAAAATTCACGACCATAATATGAGTACAGGTATTTTCTAAATATACAAGTATAAGCTCTAAATCCTGAAAGAGTAATAATAGTAGTAAGGATTTTGTACTTGGTTATAACTCTTAAACTTCTGTGAAATAATTATTTATGAGTAATTCTTTATTTTGCTATGGATAGTAGGCCGATTACGCACATTATCTTGGTCGTTAAGACTTAACAATACAATATAATCGATCGACTCCGTTTAATACTTCAGTATTTTTAAAGGATGAATTGCAGTTTTCCGTGTCAGTTTCAGAATATAGTATTGTATTAGCAGCTTTGATCTTTTACTTTGACTACAACATGGCATTAAGTGAAATGGACAAAGGTTACGTATTTTTCATTCAAGGGACTCACGAGTACCTAGTCCGCGTGCTGTCCTCAGTTAGTTCTAAAGCCCTCACAAATAGCTTGTTTAACGCCCTATGTGTTTTATAAAACAGCTTGAAAGCCTTTTAACACTAAATATTGTAATAAAAAAACCAGTTGGGAATACCGCTTTGGACGCCATTTGTATTCTTAAATTAGAATTTCCGGTTATAGGAGAGAAAAAAAATATTTACGCGAATTATAATTATCTTAGGCCCATTTAAAAAAAAAACTAAAATACTTTCGGTCTGCGATTGGGTTATATAACTCACCCACTGAACTAAACTCGGTAGACTCCAGAATTTCGTATAAGTGCACAAGTACTTTCTTTGTACGTCCCTTGGGCTTTTATTGGGACGCGAAAGTAGAGTAGAGTACAGAGATAAAGAACAGTAGAGACTTTGTGAGCAGGATATGCAGATATTATCCTCGCAAAGCTTGCTGCTTCATGACTGCAGCGGGCTAAACGACATCGGTATTCTAATTAAACTGTGTTGTTAATTGTACTATTTGACCACGGTAATCTACAATTACGGGTCAAGTGGTCATTGTTTAAAATAATGATTCCGTTATAAATGTTTATCAGTGAGCCAAGCGATTTATGTCGAAAGAAGAATGAAATTTTATCACGCCATATTTATTTTCGACCGTTTCATATACAAAGATTCAACAAATTTATATAATAACATAAAATTATATATCTAAAATTGTACACACACATGGAATTTCTTGATTGCAATTTGAACTTGAATAAAGTCTACAATCCAAGTAATGATGTTTTTGGGCTTACATAATATTTTAAGGTGTATAAGTAAGATCGTGAACTCTATGCATAATATCATGTATTTTTTTATTTTGGGAATTAAATGACCTCAGTGTCGACTTTCTCAGAGGAATCATACAAAAGATCACGTTTCGAAGTGCGTAAGGTCTGTAACAGTTCGATATTGGTACTGCAACTTACATATATTTGACTACTATCATATCAGTAACTATTCTATTTTTCAAATGATACATATTTATTAATATGATCATAAATATATTAAAAAATATAAAATCACATATTGTCGTGTCAGAAATAACAAAATAAGAATTATGTGTAGTTTGCAACGAAAGTATTTGGTCAGCGGGTCTGACGCTCCCCTCCACGAAAATTGCTAAGGGCGAACGTTGCAATTGGTTCGAAGCTCCCGGTAAAGCAGGTGCGCTGCCTCTTGTACAGAGCCGTGCTCTTTCTCTTAGGGTAGAGGGGTGCGGGGCGGGGAACGATCTGTCCACCCTTCGGCATCTCGCTAGAGCTCACTAACGGTCGCGACCGTCGTGTATGCCGCACGCTCATGACGAACTAACATCGCTGCCATGTCGGCCGAAGTTATAACGGACTTTTAAATACTTGTGCGAAATGTGTGGCGAACAGTTTCCTGGTCGACGGGCATTCTTAATATGCAGGTTAGTGTTTTCTAGTTTATTTTGATGTTTATTGTCGATAAGTTTAGTGGCACTTGCGAACAGCGAAGTTCATTATTGTGCGAAATGAGCGGCGCGATTGTAAAAGGAAACTTTTTAGCGAAATTACGGCGCTCCTAATTTTTATATTTTACACTGTTAATATATTTTAAATTTATACAATGAAAAATAACAGCCACCACAGCAAAAGCCATAGCTGTTTCCGATCTTATTTTTCATTGGTTACTTATTCTAAAATGTGAAATTTTGCCACAGCATTTATTTACTTTGAAAATTAAGACTTAAGATTTTTTTCTGAGAATCTCTTATAAGTTTTACACAATTTACCATTACTTTAAATCACAGTAAATGTCATCAGCCTTGTCAATGGCGTTTAAAATAAAAAAAAAATGATACGATAATCTGCGCCGTGTTTCATTAAAATTATTATTTGTACAATTTCGAATAAAAATGCTTTTAAAGCGAAAAGTGGTTTCCGTTAGTTGTCCTTTTTCTGTTTTATACTTATGTTGTTCATTGTAAAATAAAACTTAAGTAAAAAAAAAAAAACACTATGATTTAACTGTGTAATATTAAAAGTTTTAATTTAATTAGAGAAGGATTGCAGTTATGCTATTCGTATAGATTTCGAACAACATTCGATTTTATATTCGGTATATATATATTGTTTGAGATTTTTTGTTTTGATATACAAATAGCGAATAAATTTAGAATAGTGGTCACGTCCGAGGCGAACTATACTTTTCTATCAATTTTGTTAAATTTTTTTTGACATGTTGAGTTGTATTTTTATATAAAAGACTTGTAATGGGATAAAAAAATAGCTAAACCAGGGCATCGGGTTCTATCATCATTCGTAACATACACGGCCTTTCTGAAATGTTAAGATGTAACATTTTTAACATGTACATAATAACTTAAAAAAGTTATTAAATATATGAATATAATTCTAAAGATTGAACCCATTTGATTATATCTAGTCTATGAGACGCACATAAGATTGCATAAGGCAAACACCTCAATACAATACAGTGAGAAATAGTATTAAATGTCACTTTGATACCTATTATGAAACCTTTACACCTATGAAGGAGAAATGTGAACTTTGGTAGAAAGAATACTAGCCAGGGTGTAATACTAGGTGGGGATGTAATGGATATGAAATTTCCTGGATTTGGATAGGGGTTTATGGATAATATTTTATCGGTTTCTTTAACGATTACGGATATGAAATTATTTCGGATTATCCGATTGTTTCCGATAATTACGTTGACGGATATTAGATGATTTACGACTTGGTAAAAAAATGTATATACAAAGTAACAGTTTGATTTTATTTCTAGTTATTATGTAGTATTATAATCACAGAAAAAAACAACAGCCTTAAAAATTAAATAATAAAAACTGTTTAAATGAGGACGTCGCGGCCAGTGTGTCGGCTCGGCCGCGCGAAAATCTGTTACAACGTATTTTATTCAACGGCAGTCTATGCCGTTATTCGAAATTATCCGAAACTTTGTTATCGGATTCGGTTACGGATATATTTTAATTTCGGATATCCGATAGTTTTGGTTACGGTTACGGAGCTCCATAACAAGCCTGATATACGGCATTGTTCATTAAGGTAACGAAGTAAGAAATATGTTTTGTTGTAAATTATATTTATCATTTTTTCAGGTTGTAAACTCAATTAACTTCAAAAATATTTTTCTAAATTTGACCAATAAAATAAATAAACGTTTTCAAGTAAAAAAACGAACGCTTCAACTAAGCGTCTAAACTAAATCGGAGATTCACAATAAATCTATCAAGTTTTTTTGGATTAAACTGACTTCATGCAACTGAAGTTGTCTTTTGTTAGTCCAAATTATTTTAATTAACAGCAAACAATGGTTTCAAGTTATTAGATATCACTGCAGGACATCAGCCTTTCTTCATAATTGAAGGGTTTATTCAATTTGTAGAGTACAAACCCACTGTTACCATTGCCGTTCTGCCACATTGATAGAGCGTTTAATAACAACCAGCTCTTAAATTTGAGTACCCTTCGTATTGAAGCAATTCTATATTGTAAGGACTATTACGTGTACCTTTTAGTACAATGAAAAATGTTCACTTGTTAAGACTACTGTAATTCGATAGTGGAATTAATTATGAGGGCAACCTAAGTTTAATAATAAGTTTCATGCGATTTGGCCTTACCGGTCCCCATCCAACTCTCGACAGCACCCATACTATTGAACCAACTGGAACAATTCCGATTTACACATGACAATAGATAATGTAGATAGATAGATAGATAAGTGTAGATAATGTAATAGTTGTGTTCGTGATTCATTGCAGACATACTTTGAAAAGTTGATTGAGATATAAGATATAACACGAGTTATAAGACAGACGGTGTTCCAATCAATCAAATTACTTAACTTTCTTTCAAAAAGTTTCGTATTATTTTTTTTTACTTGTTATAAGTCAATGCCTAATTACAATATCACCTGGTTATCACTTACAAAAAGCTTATTCACTCGTTATTAAAATACCAATTAACTGTGAATTGTTTTTCCTGATTAGATTACATTGTCAGAGAGCCGGTTAAAAGCGGGTTGATCATTTCCGCCTTGGTCGGCAGCGCCTCTGTAATACCTCAGGGGTTACGGACATCCATGACGACAGTGACCACTTACTACAAGATGGCCCATTTGTCTGTTTGTCTGTTATTTACATAAAAAAAATATATAAATCTACTAAAAATTCATGTCATACTGAATATATTTTGCTATGGCGGCATTTCGATATGAATGGTTTGCGTGTTTCTTTAGTTAATTTAGACCTTCAGTTTTTAAAAATCTATAGAAAATGCGCCTCTTTCAATATCTTCAATATTAAGTCTCTCTCTCTTTCTCTTTTAGGGTTATTCATTAAGTAACCCAAACCTTAAATTTATTCATACCTTCAGTTTTTGTATATCTACGGAAAATATAAGAGAACAGTGAATTAGTTTTTATATATATATATATATATTGATACTGAATTACCTGAGATTCTGTCAAAATTGGCTGGTCATCAGACCCAGTTCCAGAAGGTCAGTCGGTAAATGTTACACAGATAGACAAAAAATCAAAAGGGGTTGTTTGGTTCCAAGTGTCATTAACTCTAAATTCTTGACAAAACTGAATTATTTCGAAATGACACACAGACACACAAATTTTTATTTACACGTGAGAATCCGCCACGTCTTTGTCAGTCGCAATCATTTATCCAACCAAATTGAAATAATTGAACAGAACTGTCAAACGAATATAACTTTCTTATTAGGGGTTTAAATACGAACATCCAAGATCCAAATTTCCAACTTGTCCGATGAATTTTTCAAATATTTTATTTTACACAGACCTTGTCCTGACAATTACCAATATCACAAAAAAAAACAGCCAAGCGGATGGAACCGTTCTTAAATTCTTTTCGATTTTTTGCGATTTTGTTACAATGAACATTATTTTTAATAGGCCACGGGAAAAATAAATAAAAATAATTAAAATAAATAAATAAATAAATCAGTGATTTTACTTTATAACAGCACTGTGTGATTGTTTTTTAATTTATAATGACGCTCGCTGTCGAGATATTTTTAAATGTATCGGTACTTGACTTGGTTGCGGTAAGTCTATCGACTACTTCCACGTTAAATATCAATATTTATGAAAGAATTGCAAACCGCCTTCGCTTCGCATCTGAAGAACTATGCCTTGCGATTAGAAATAACTTTCTCGTTGTGTGAGTAATAAATATATTCATTTATAACTTGTTTATTGGTGGACGGATCAAAGTAAAATTAACTTTAAATAATAAGTGATGCTTACTGCAATATATTTGAGAAAACTGTAACGAAATCGATTTAGATGTTTCTGAGATTAGCGCGAACAAACGCGCATACAAACAGATAAATATTCTAACAGCTATTGTTTTGGATTCCGTTGCGTTAATAAAGGCCGCTAGTACCTAGTAGTTTTTCTCATATATCCTTCATGTACAGAAAGTGATCAGTTACAATTTTATTATACGTATAGATAAATTGTCAATTAGTATGTTTGTATTTAGTACCATTTTGCAATGCTTTAGTCGTATTGCGGTAGTGAAACTTATGAGTAATGATTTCTTTCGGTGCGTGAGAGATGCTATCGGAACTGTTCGATTACATCACAAACGGAAATAAATAAGTTTTTACTATGTTGGTTTTCTAATCGTGTTGAACTATATCGCTACTTATCATCAAATGGGATTATTTGTAGCGTTAAATCATGAAAGGAAAATTATTGAAATATAATTATAATATATAAACTTTTGATATGGGATTAGTCCTAAGGCTGTGCATCATGGAGTATTTTATTATTATTTATGCAAAGAGGAAAAACAAATAAATAAAATCAATATAATATATAATAATAATAAATAAATAAATAAAAAAAAAAGCGATTGCCTACTTAATGTACGCGATTAATAGGTACATACTCTTCTTTACGAGTAGTGTGAACGCAGTAATCGTACATTGATACTGAAGCCATCTTTATCCCCAACGTTTTAATCTAAAGGACATTGAATTGAAGCGGAAAATATTCTTCGATGTATTTACAATACGCACTATCTCACGAGAATTTAGTTCGAATTTGACCGGTCTTTATTTAATATTCAAAGTACTAATGTGGAGCGAAGATCGAATATAAACGGACGGGCATCGCGAATGAGCAAAGTTTAGGATATATTGCTTCGATTTTAAATCTATACGAACATTATAAATAGATATATACATATATATTTACATACGGACGTTTGACAACGTTTGCATTTCATGGATGTCATTGTTCAAGGTGAATTGCTAATTGTGTTTTGGCGCACATAACTAATGAATATTGTATTATTTTTATACGCAAGAAATTATCAATTTGATCCTTATAAATCAAACGGTTGAAAAGGGGTGATGACAAATTGTAGAGTTGATATATTATGAACTTCCTGCTTACTAAAATAACAGCTTTATCACAATTTTTTGTTCAATAAAATCTAATTTACACGACTTATTTTACTCTCACCAAAGTGTTTGGTTGAGATCGCACCCGTTATTAGCAATGTATTGCGACAGTATGTTACTGTACTGACACAGAGCTTTTTATGTAAACAGTTGGTATGTGAGCCACTTGACTGTATCGCGCCTACAGCGTTCGATATGTCCGTATGTCGTCATGTTTTATCATCGTAAGCAGTTCAACAATATATTCCTAGTAGTCAACGAGGCGGATTGAGGTTATATTTGCACAATGTATTAATTTTCTCGCATCGTGATAGGTGCGGTTGTTATCTAATTATTCACATCATCATTATTTTGTTTGTAAATGGAAATTATTGAAGTATGTTTTATATGTATAAATGTTCGCGGGCTTTACGATGCGGCAGTATAATATTAGTTGTACCTAGGTTTACAAAGCCCGAACTTAATCGGATATGTTTGGCTTTTTAGGCTGATGTTCGGCCAAATATTTACGTATCAGGCTTGTCCGGGTTTTATCAGCGATTTATAAAAAATAATGTTTAGTAGAAAAGTTTATTTCGAACCATAGTAGGCTTATTTATTTATTTTGCTTTAAAGTCAGCATCTGGATTCTAAAAGATGCAAACGTATCTAATCTAATCTTTTAAAAATAACATGTCAGACCTTCGGAGCAAAACGTTTGATTAAGATAGCTCCGAGTCCAGACTTTTATATGTATATTAGGGCCTCGCAACCCTTATCAAGCTAGGTAGTTAATATTCAACTTCATAATTCAAGATAATATCAAAGTTTAATCTTTGAAAGTAATTTACCTTAAATACGTAATTACGCAAAATATTCGGCTATATTTTCTCCATAAATTCTTTACACTCTTATTTCCAAGTCGCTCAGTCACAGGAAAAATAATATTTCTAAGGAATTGTTTTTTATTTTAGTTTTTGGATCTCTTGAATAAGATCCTTGGTTTAGCTGTAAACTATGATCTGAGATTTCTCAGGTCTACGATAAAACGCAGGTCTGCGACTCTAAAGATCTATGGCTTTAGCCGTGCCCTGCTGTAATTATGATCCTGATTACGGCTTAATCTAGTTTTATTCAAAAAAGAGGCAGCTGAAAAATCAGTGGAAAGCAGCCGCATAATCTGAGCAACTTCTAAGTTTTGTTTTCAATCGTAAGAAGCGATTCTTAAAAATAAGTCGTTCGTTCTCAGTCCTCATATTATATACAGTTAGAGTTCTATTCATGGTTGCCCGAAGGTTTGTGTCAATCGCAAATGATAATCCACGAACTCGTAGCGCAGTTGGTAGCAATCATTCCTACTGAGCAAGGGTTAGATTTCCGGCCGAAGTAGATATTTATTTGAAACAGAACTGTTTGTACTCTGGTTATAGGTGTTTATTATGTCCTAATGGTATACGTCCATGCTACTAGTGAAACAGAATCCTGGTGTGTGATCGATTTAAGCGATTGCGAATATAGCTTTTGGTTGAATGATAGGCAGTAAGCGGAGCCGGTCTGTATTCTTTGATAGCAGTAGTAAGCCATTTCTGAAGATTTTGAGTACCAAAACAACTTCTGCAATTGTATTACCAATAACACCTGTACTAATCTCGACTACGTTAGAGAGTTCAACAAAAACCATGGGCACAATTACTTCATAATCAGTAATCCAAGAGCCACAACAAAGAAAGCACCAAACCATCACAAGATGTGCACATAAGAGACTCTTTGCAAAAGTCCTTGTCCACAAGAAATAAACAGTACCCCTATGAAGAAACTTTTGCAGTAGATGAGGGGCAAAAGGAATAAAAAAATGTGCCAAACAAGAACTATAAAAAGGAATTTAGAATTTTGTTTCAAAAGAGCACAGCTGACGAATCATCTGTAGATGAAGAAATATATTATGTGATGATGATTCTGAATACTCAAAGGAGGAAAATGTAATTATATTGGCAAAAATAAAGAACTATTGTGTCTTTACAGAGCTTCCGGCAAATGGGCCAATTCCTTAGAATGGGTTTGGGTATTCGGGTTGTAATGACTTTAAAGATAATGTTTAAATGTTCTGTTTAGATTCTAAAACAACTTATCTTATATATTTTCTTTTAGTATCGGTTAGATGTTGCTTGATAGAAATCGCCAGTGTTTAAAGTGAAGTTTATTAACGAATTGAAGATATAGGGGGAAGATCTATCTTACATAGAATCTCGACAGAGACTGCCCTTAGGATCCACTGAAACTTATTCGCTACTCAAGGCTTGCTTGCTTGTTTCTACACCAGCCTATCGGTCAACATCTGTTTGCTTACAGTGTGCTTTTACAACGTCTGGCATAATCCTCTAAATTACAGAAAACTTAAATGCTTAAAGTACAAAATACATACCATGCTTAAAGTACAAAGTACCAATGGTAAACTTAAGATATTATAAGGAAAAGCGATAGTAAAAAAAAACTCACATTTACTTTTAGAAAAGCTTTATTTTTCTTGATTATTTTCTAATTTTGATTTGTTTTATTGTTTATTACGTCCATCAAAATAAGTTTCATTTCGTATAATGTGGTGGATTTCATTACATATATAGAGAGGTTATTGATTCCTCTTAACTGATGCGTAAATGAAAGTAAGTTTTTTTATGTATATGTAGACAATTAATGAAAGATACATAATTGATAGACTAGTGAGTGTCAAAAAAAGTTAATTATTAAAACGAAATCTCGTATTTTTCTTTAACTTTTCGTTACATGGCTTCAATTTCCCCACTCCCCTGTAACATTTCGGTTACCGATATAAACAATTGCTTGGAAATTTATGCGAAGTAGCTGTTACGAAAGTTAAAACGTAAAAGGTTTCTCGACACGTGCCGAAGCTACATATATGGCGAAGGCATTTTAAGTTAAGAAAGAACTTTGGCAATACTATACTTGCGTTAAAAATCTTGAATACACGTGAGGGAATCCCAAAGTTTTTCTCTGTATTAGTTACGAAATGAACGGAATTTTATTTGTTATTAATAATTTTTCATAGCAACTATATTTATATATAAAGTTCTTCTGTGCGTGTTTTTCACTAAGCTCCTCCTAAACTGTTTGACCGATTTTGATATAAAAATTGTGTATTGAAGTGGATCCCTTAATAGTTTAGATACATATTTGGATCCGGTAGAAAACAGAATCACTTGGTATTTTATAAAAAATAGCATATAGAAAAAAATTTTGCTGATCCCGTTAATTGCGGGCAAAACCAATGTTCGGCTAGGAGAATGACTATATGATATGCTTGTAGTACTACAAATATTTAATTGGACTATTTTATCAAAGATACTAGGTTTTACCCTCAACTTTGTCTGCGTTGGCTTTAGGTCCGGGGAGACATGAAACATGTGTGAATTACAAAAGAGCAACAGTTTCATCTCTCATGAAACTTGCGTTATAGAATTATATTTAATTAAAATATAGTATTGTACTATTAATAGGTTATGGAAACATAAGATCATTTAATGAACTTGGTTTTAAAAAACGATTTTCAGTTATACAGTGCCATCTAGTGGATTTATAGAGAATTATATTATATTCTACAACGAGATAAACAGTGACGAATGAAACAGAAGCTAAAAAAATCTATACAAATTTCAACTGGATATGTCCTGTAGTTCGCTTTTTGATAATTACAGGAATTTAATATTTTTTTAGGTTAAAAAAGTATTCCATATCCATTTATAACTAATAAACTATTTGTGTGCCAAATTTCATCCAAATCCTTTAGACGTTTTGTGCTATTTAGTAACAAACACTCAGGTAGTACCATTCATATTTATAATATTGTTAAGGTTCGTGAATTTTGGGCGGAACGTAATAATAGCGGCCAAAAAACCAGGCGACCATAAGAGCTACCTTATGTCTTGTGCAAAACGCCGAATATCGCGTTCACATTTTCTTTATTACCTGCGCTGGGTCCTATTGTTTTCCAAGCATATTGACATAAGGGGCGTAGAAAGTTTAGAAATTCGATATACATAGCGGGCAGGGTCGCTCAAGGGTCATAATAACTCTCCATTCAACAACGTGGTTCGTTACTAAGAGACTTTCAATTCTCTTGTGTCCCGAACTTCTCACGCGTAAGCCGGCGCCCTCAGGGGCCGCCGCCGCGTAAGAAGACAGGCATCGCATCATCGCTGGTCTCTATAAGGCGGATACCTGCAATCAACGAGTGCAACTGCGACCGTTGAAGTGCAATAAGGTGTCTGGGAAAGAATTCTGGCATTTTTTGAACCACATTATACCCTGACACGTAACAATATTACGAGAAGTAAGTAGGCTTTAGAAATAAGCACATGTCCGAACTCAGATTGTTTTTTGGAAGTCTTCTTTGTTTGTAATTAAGAGGTCACGTTTACCAGGTTCTTTTTTCCGTTTTCTGTCCCTCGAAGTTTGTGGACGGCTTATTATCACTTCATTCACTGGGTACGGCCTGTCAGCTCTTCTCATCTTCCTTACTCATCTCTTCGTCAATGCAAAGTCTTGACTTTGTAGTAATTTCTAATTGAAATTAGCACTATTTGTGCGTAAAGGTTTCTTTGATTAAATCTCTTAGTGCGTGGGGTCTCGTAAAGCGTGCGTGAGTATGTCAAGAACCTTTTAGCCTATATGAGAAGTTGCTTCTAACTGCAAATGGAAATATGGTTACGAAAACACGTCAGTACATTCATTCAACTATCAGCAACATCTACATACCTCAATATACTCTATTTAAAATTAATATTATTCTTAATATTAAACGCTATTTGAAATAAATAGATCTATGAGCGTGTTGCAAGGTGAATTACTTCACCACAAAAAGCACGTTTTTAATAAAATTGTTTTGTTATTAGACCAGAATGAAAGAAATCACGTCAAGAATTCCCTTTGTTATTGTATTTGTATAACTAAGGTATAAGCACATATTTGCTTTGTATGTTTGTATATAGAAAAGGATAGGTTATTTTCATACCGTAAACTTAATGAGACCGGGCTGTTCGAACGATAGAAAAAAGATATACATTGTATAATTGTGAGTACATATTTTTTTATAAAACACCCTATGAAAAAAATTGTGTTATTTTTGAAGTAACAATGCACGTGATACAAAACAATAAATCAAATCTTGGGAGTTTTAAAAATTAATCACATTTTACAATTTGACTCAACCTTAACTTTATCAGACACATTATTTGGAAAGATAAAATTCTCCGCTTATTAATCTCGATTTCTGAAAGTCATACAAATATTTGGAATCGATTAAAAATTATTTTACTGATACAAAAATTTACGCTTTTACCTACTACTATCAGCTATAATGTGATATATATTTTATTTGGAAGCAAAAAGTTTTAATTTTAAATATAGATATTGGGTAAATCTAATTCGAAGGATGATCACTCAATTACGCATTCCAAATTCACGAGAAATCCAAATGGTTTCAAATATTCTTGAAATTGTATACTTCAGAAATATTACTCACCATTTGAGGATTTAAATAATTTATTATTTTAATTCGATCCATAAAGATCTTTTAAAAAAATGTATGTCTTCAGAATTACTCAACTCGGTACACATTTTTATATATTTTATAATTGTGAGTACGTAATTTTTTATAAAACATACATGAAAAAAAATGGGTTTTTTTGTAGAAGCGTGATACAACAAAATAAAGTTATTTATAATGGATTCACATGAATTCAAAAGAATGGGGATAAAAATTTGTTACAATACAAGGCGAGGTTTCAATCGTTGTGTTTTCAGCATTTTCATATTGTATGACGTAATCGTGCAACATGTCGTGTGGGTTATGTTGTGTGCAAATCTCTCTTGTGTTTGATTTTGAATTTGACAATTAACAAAAAAAAATTATTATTGTTATATCTTTAATTTTTACTGTTCTGTATATTCCATGTTAATACATGTCATACAATATTTTCTCCGAAATAAAGGATGATTCAATAAATTTCGAATTACAGAAAATTTAAAGTAATACCCTCGGAATTATATTCACTTTTAAACGCCTGCCCTAAAAGGTTACCAATTGCTATGTATTTTAACAACTGTCAATTTAACTAGCAGTCCGCCGCCATTCCATTTGGCTTGATCAATTGTGCTTATTTATTCCTTTATATATATGCATGATATAGAGCGTATGTCCATCACAAATAATGTATCTTTCAAATGCAAAAATATTTTTTCAAGTACGTACACAGTCATAAAATTTTGCATTCTCTTTTTATAATGTTAGTATAAATTGAAAAGATAACACGAGTATAGATAAAAACATTGACAACATTATAGTTAATACTACAGTAGATATTGTCAGTTACGTCAATTGTGAACGTGCTGAGATCATTTCCCGTTGTTAGCACTGCACAAAGCCTGATATCCACGCATTTGCTTGTGTCGATCGCTGACTACAATAAAATCACATTCAGTATTTCGCCATGCAACCAAATCAAGACTATAAGATCCGTAGTGCTTCCGACCGGTTTCCCCACATATGAACATTTTCACAAACAAAACAAAAGCCTTTTGTTCACATTCATAGCTGTACGAGATGAGATCGCTTCGCGCTACCTGCGCTGGATAGTATTTTTTAAGGATAAACAAGTTTATATTTTGGAGGCGCCGGTGGTTTTGTGTCGAGCAATGTGCAGTGTGGCAGTAGTGTAGTAATAGAGATAGTGATGTAGGGCTAGTGTAGCGGCGATGTGGTGTTTGAGTTGCTTTATTGTGACTGTAGTGTGGCGATGGTGTCGCGATAAAGCGGCAGCAGCGAGGCAGCAGTGTGGAACTAATATGGCGATGGAATTGCGATGAATTGGCGATGGAAAAATGATTGCGCCGAAATAAATTTCGATCAGTAGTTACCTAAGAAGTAATTGAAATTTGTTACTTTATACTTATACTAAAAGTAGTATATATAGTGTGTCGGCGTAATTATTGGCCCTCGGTAATCGATATTTTTGTTTTTTATTTGACTTTTTGATGTCGTCGTGTTAGTATTTAAAGAAGTACACAGTTTGTTTATAAATATTAAGAAAAAAGATGCATTGTTACAATTCTTTGTTATTTACGATATAGTTAGTCGGTAGTGTTACTTTAATCTGTGACATGTTCTATAATATTTAATGTTCGACACGCAATTAAGCAAATCCAATGATATTAAATTTGTATAAATTTACTTTGCAACAATCCGCAAGCACAATGTATGATGGTATATACTTCTATACATGTACAGAACCTTCCTCCCTCCCACAAAGGAAAACATGCAATTATGATAAATAAAAGTATATACCAACACACATACCGTCACCAACACGTTTTGCGTTCTGCAACAGAGCATCCTCAGGGTGAGTAGATTCTATGAATTTGACTTTGGGGCTAACATTCGAAGTATATACCATCATACATTGTGCTTGCGGATTGTTGCAAAGTAAATTAATACAAATTTAATGACAATGAATTTCCGCAAAGTAACGCCTGATACTATCAACTATGTTAAATAAAATGAATCACATGAAGACATTAGTTTGATAATTTTTACACAAAATACATTAATACATTATATAAGTATTAATGGTAGATAATGTATACTGTAAAAAGTACTGAATAACTAAGCACTTATCAACGTCATATTCCATACCCTGCCATGCTTAGTTTGTTTCTAACTGAAAAAGGTTAAAAGCGTAATCTGAAACACTGGTTTGTTAGAGAGACATATTTGAAAATATCGTCAAGTTTCTCCAGACATGTAGTTACTCGCGATAATTTCCTGTACCGCTGTAACGATTAAAGCCTCAGGGAGGGGCTTAAGAGATCTTGACGAGAAACTTATTTAAGGATTTCGGGCCAACTTCTGAGGCTTCTTTGATTTAAACTACTGAACTAATTTGCTAAATTTTAAGTCTTTTAATACGATAGTTAAAACTGTATGACACGTAGCTATTTTACTTGAATTTCATGATTAGTAAGTACACAAATTGTTAATCCAACCCAAAAAATATTAGTTTTCATTATGACATTTAAAATTTGTACCAGGTAGTTTTAAGTAAGTTAAATAAGATATGGTCTTTGCATGAATCGATTCATAAAATATCTTATTTCACACAAAGCATATTTACTTCGTTAGGAGTTGATGAATACACAAATTAGTTTTTTGTAGCTATCCGTTATTAATAGCATGTTCCATCAAATATCGTTATGAGGATTTAACTACATGGTTAATGCAATATTTAATAGTTGCTTGATACCTTTTTGGATCCCTTACTCGTTATCATCTACACTTTATTAATGCACGGGTTAAAAATACGGAAGGTTTTACAATTTCATGACGAACTTAGTTTAAAATTTAATTTTTAACCTCATTTACAATGCGAATGTTTAAATTCACGCGATAAGTGAGAAAGCACATTTTAGCTACGTAAGCCATAGTTTTTCACACGTTTTTGTTAACATTGCGGTAAATTGCGTATATAATTCCTGCTTCAGCTTTTATATGTATATTTTAGTAAATAGTGTTTCTGTTACTGAATCGCACGTTTTACTCGAAGCTAAGTGTTATTCGGATCTACGGTTACATTTTAAGGAAGAACCCTTACAATTTCTTTTGTTTAGTCTGAGAGGTTTTACTTGAATTGAAAAATTTTTGTAATGTTTCAAATTTGTTTCCCTTTTAAAGTCCTAACAGTTAAAAATATCGCATTAAATTGATTAATTACGTGCTTAAATAAAGACGTAGTATGAAATTAGATGATTAATTCAATGACCGCTTTAAAAACCTAATTTGCTCAATATGCTTGTTTGTCTTTACATTTAAGATATTTTAGAAATGAAACTTGTTAGGCGCGTCACGCGAAGGAATACGTAACAATTTTTGTAACGAAAAACTGATGCTTGGCCGGTTCATTACAATTAGAATATTCGTGTTACGCGAAGAATGTATGAGGGTATATATGTGTTTCATGAATATATTTTTTCTTTGTATTAGGTTTCTAGTTGATCTCAACAACCTGGTTCAATTATTAGGCGCTTTGTATATTTTTCACGTCAATCGCACACACTTAAACTATGCTTTGCTTGAATTTTTTCAACAAAATAATTGGTACACCGATTCTGCAGACTATTTTATGAGAAACAAGTCCAGGTGCCGTCAACGAATTCAATTCTATTGGTCTTAGCCGACCACTCGGTTTGTTGTCTTGTATTTTTTATTGTCTATAATCGGCAGAATGCAGGTATTCATGGAAAATATCTGATCGTTTATTAGAGCTACCATAGATCGCTCGCAGAGCCATGAATTTTCTCTACTTGATATAACGGCTGGGTCACCATAGATCGAGGTAATAAGAGCTTCTGGCATGAATTATTGGGCGGTTTTATTTGATCCATCACTTAAGTGCTCTTCCCAAATTCTTTAGGACAAATCTTGAGACATATAGAGTCATGTTTATTCATACTTTAGTCACAATTGCATAGGTTCAGGGAGGTGACAAAAACTATTATTACAGTAAATAATTGTCACAAATGACGCGGGCTTCTCCCAATGCATCATAAAACTAACTCAGCGAGCATCTTAAAAATTGTGCTAAATTTGCAACTATTTTTATCGCAGCGAAATATATGCGACCTTGGATAACGTCTAAAAGCAAATGTAAATGTTGGCACTCCATGTTACTGTTTAAACACGTCCAATTGTGTTCCTTTAAATACAAGGAAAGCTGTAAATATTGCAGTTTAGGTCTCATTGAGAAAATTGAGGAATTATTTCATTTATTCTAACTTTTAACTGTTGAAAAAAATTTTTGGGTTTATGTTACATTATGATGTTACAGACACCATACCATTTTGGTTTGGTACAGTTCACAATTTTTCGATGATATACAATCTTAAAAATAGATTTCAAACGAATGGTGTTCACAACCATATGGTGTGATAAATAAACTGGCAGATAATTTATTGATTTATGGTAATATACATAATGATAAAAATGTGATTCGTAAAATGTATGGCAAAGATATATTATTCATACAAACTTGGTTCCCTTTTTTCTACTCTGTAGATAGTAAAATTAAAAAAAAAAAACCTACTTTTTCTTCCTTTTTTTTTACCAAATACTGATAAAAGCGGAAAAAAGATATTGCTTTAATTCAAGTAAATAAGTTTGTAATTTGTTTGAAAATTTGATGGAAATCGATAGATATTTTCAAAATTATCCATACTAACTTTCATCCTACACAACGGAATCCCTGCAATTAAAGTACTTAGAATTTTTATCCGAAAAATTAATAAATTCACCAAGATATATGGAAATCCGTTCGATCGACCACTCGATGCTTGGTCAGACAGATAGACGATAAATATATTTTAGATCTCCATTTCGCTCTTTGTGTGCCCTCCAATTGAAATTATGTAAAAGTACCTTATTCTGATGATATCTCAAAAAGGTGTCAACTTTATTTTAGGCATCAAACACTATAAATAAGTTCACTGTAACTTTTTACACTATTATGTTAATTAATTATGTTTATGTTAAAATACATATAATAAAGTAAATGTAAAATAAGCTTGCTAATAATTACTGTAAACGATTTCATGCGGTCTATGTACAGAGTAATTAGAATCTGTAACATAGAGTAAATAAACACTACGTTTTATTATGTGAGGTTTTTGTAATTTTTGTGTTTCCTTCTTATTTCTGTGTAAATATGTATTGTTACAATCAACAAACTCTGAATTTATCAAAATTAAAACTCCGACCAAAACATTCACCAAATGCCCCTGTCGCCCGTCTCACAATGCAAGCAAGGGGTGTTTATTCGTAGGGGTGCATTGTGTAGCACGCGATCGATATGTTTTGAGTGCCCTGCAACGATTATACTTGCAATATTTGATATTTAACGTACAAACAACTTTAGATTACTGGTAACCATCGAAGTGCACGGGTGTCTTTGCGTGATTGAGGAGGTCTGGATTCCATCACATTGTTTCAGTGCGGAACGTGGAAGCATTCGTGGTCCGTCACCGTCGTATCGGAACGTTCTGCTACGCTATGCGAACGCCTCCAAAATGACAGAACGGCTGCTGTATAACGATAAAAACTAGAATGTCATATGTCACATGCGTTCTGAGCTATGAAAATGTTAAAAATATAGTACCACTAACGTTTAAACTTCCTTTAAAAAGTATTTAATGAATGAGCGACGTATTATTTGATAATATTATATGATATGCATAGGATATAGCCTAGTGGTTAAAAGTCGTTTTTCGCTAAATGAACCCGAGTTCGAAACTTACATTTCTACGAGTTTTTCATAATAGTCTCAATTTTATGTAACGTGTTGGCGTTTGGCCGTTGTGGTATTAGATGTAACTAAACTCTCTGAGCACACTCTATTTAGAGCTGTAAAGATAATAACTTAATTTCTCCATCAAAAATTAATCATACACTATTCTCTTAATTAGGGGTCACAGACCTATGCTTTAGGAAACCAAGAATAAATTAGTATGGTGTGGTGATATAGGAGCAGACGACGACAGCCATCTGATGGAAATTGATCACGACCTTTTATATACGTCCGTAATGCCAAAGGCATCACCGACGATTTACCAACCAAGATACAAACTGTGGATCCTCTTATTACTAGTATACTATACACAACACATATATTAAAATCTTGATACTATGATCGAAACGTTTAAGGAAATCATAATTTCTTTAAAGAGGGTAATAGTTTTAGTCAATTGGGCTATACACCTGCCATTGCACACGAACAGTTTCGGAATAAAATTGGGTGGTACAGGACGACTACATCAGGAATGATTACAATAAGTTCGTTCGTTGTATAGCTGTGTGTAATACAAGTCCCTACGTCCCTTAAGTTGGCTTGGTTTCAATGCTCGGTGAAGACCCTAAGGCCATAAACTTACAGCACATCTTACCTTAACCCTCTAATAGAATCAGAATGTTTTTTACAACCAGCAATAATGTATTTCCAGAAAAACGAAGAAATTCTTCTTCAACCTAATTACAATTTTGCGTTACATTTCATTCCATTAATGAGAGTCGCCGCCGGAGGCTAATGGTCTATTTACATCAAGAATCCCCATTTAAATGTTATACTTTTTTGTATAAAAATTCGGAGAACCTTTTAGAGAGTTTCCTTAAACTTCGCCGATAGTGCCCAAGACAAATGTGATCTGCCCCTTTTATTTTTACCTCGTACATTTTAAGAAGCATCTAACTTAAGTCTTTCTGAATTACGGCAAATATAACCTAGTCTAGGATTACATTGATTTCTTCGAGGCGTTCTAGAGGCTCCGAAAGATTTGAGGTGAAAAAGGGGGTCATGGATGGCTTGATGCTAGTGCAAACGCTTTTATAGTTAAACAAATAATCCGCTTCGGTCTCGTATTAGTTAACTTATGCCTTAAGTTTAGAAGTAGCATCTGATTCGATTAACGATTTTTTCTAGTCCTATGAATTAGAACATATTTATTCATTATAGCTGCAGTCATACAGTCAAAATATTTACTATTTTGTCAATCAAATGTCCATATTATTATTCCTATCCCATGGGAAAACAAACAAGTACCGGGATGAAAATATCCTTGATTATGATCATAAAATATAAGCTATTAAAATGACAAGTATTATCCAAATCTTTCCTTACAATTGACAGAAATGTCATATAGTAAATAAAAAACTCACGGCAAAAACATTCTTATGCTGAGAGGTTATTACAAACTTATCTTGATGATTAGTTTAAGGATAAGACTGCTTGGGCATGAGTTTAATACATAGCCATAAGTGCGTTTTGTAACTGTGAGTAGGAAGAAAAACTCATCGGGGTTTTCTTGCCGCTTCTTCTTCCGGGACCACTCACGGTAGGGATTTGTTGAAGCGATGGCGTAGTTTGACATTCGAAAACTGTTTGTAAAAACCAACTTCGAAATAATATTACTTCATTTATTCATTCGTTCTCACTAGTTTTAGTGTCATACGTCGTCATATAGATAGACAAAAATACATAAATATTTTTTTGACCTCTATATTGATAATCAAGCCTATCTACATTAAAAGCTTCCAGGAATTAGATAAATAAATTTACAGATTCGGCCCCGTTAAAATTTTATTACATTTCGTTTTATTAAAGTGTTATGAAAAATTAGAGAGATATTTGCACCGCAAAGTTAGAGATAAAAGACGTCTGAGATTGTATTAAATTAAAAAAAAGGTTGGACTTAAATAAGGTTAAGCTAGCTTAACTCGACTGCGATATTGAGGACTCCTGGCGTTATAAGCATTTCGTTACTCCTAAATAATAAATATATATTATTATTATTATCACTACCAAATAATAAAATTTGAAACATACAAGGTTCTGGAAGTTCGTCTACCAATATATTGGTTTTAATATAGCATTGCTATGATGAAAATCTTCCGCTTGGTCCACTTAATATTTCGGTACACTGATCGTAAAATGTAAGTTCCGCTTTCATTTTAAAATTTAGCTAAATCTATAAGTTACTCAATTTTATTAGCATATCTTAAGAGGACTTTGGGATTTGCTTGAATTTTAAGAATCTCTAAATAAAGATGTAAAAACAAAACCGTTCAGTATCTTTTTTCCTCTATTTGACTACTATGTTGGTAAGTATGTTATAGTAATTAAATCGAATATGTGGTTCAAAAATTAACTATAATTTCACAATTTTACCCATATGAAGAGTGATTTTTTAGAAACGTTGAAACAATATATTTTTCTTCTTCCCTTTGTATTTGGGATGAGTCGGAGGTGAAATTTTCAAAAATCTTTCATGCCGTTAGCAAAATATTATATAATGAATTTCACTACAAATTTTGAATTAATCAATGGTAAAATTTAAATACCTTCGTTTGAGATGTTGAATTGCGGCGGATTCTGAGACCTGATTTTAAATTAGTTTAATATTAAATGACACATTCTCATCATTAGGAGCGGAGGTGTGCCGTAGTGTAATTCAAGCCCAATCCAAAATGCAAAGTTCAGTCCCAACATTATTAATTTAGAGAAACTATTGTAATCGATCATGGTTGGACGAATTGAACCGTGGTTTTAAATGCGTGCCTACTGGTGGCTAAATCATGGCTACACAGCTGTGTAAGTTAATTATTGTTAACCAAAATTGAATGGCTTAAAAATACTTATGAAACCACTATTGCCGGACTTCGTAGATATTGCTTCGGTTTCTACGAACACAATATTTGACGATGTGAAGGTTTATTTCGGTTTTTATTTACAATGAAATTAGAGATGTATGCTCAATAGATCTTATAATCGTCTTTGTAGAAAAATTAAAGAAATATTCGCATAAATTTTCTTAATTTAAAAATACTATATCAGCAGAAGGGTTCCTTACAGGAATTATTCAAATTTAAATTGGATCACAAGGGTGACAAGTCATGTGGTAATTAATACATCGTGTTTGCTGACACCAAACAAACAAACTTGTGCGCTACGGTATTATCAATATTACTATTTACATAGTTTAGAGAATTGTATCCAATATTCTAAATTGGATGTCGCAGCAAACATGACATATTTGATTTGTATTTCTTATGAGCTACCTAAACTCCCTTGGTTTCGAGAAACAGACGCGATGTTCGTAACACACAATACCGAAAGTGTAATACTGAATATATTTTTAAAATAATGGGTTTTAGTAAATAACAGTCATTGTAAGATTGAAATTTAAAAACCGGTGAAATCGAAAACAGACTTATGATGGATAGTGTTCTGTACTGTATTCAAGTTTCAATTATTCCCGACGAGATAACATCAATACGATAGCGGCGATGTATTACTTCGATGCCTATTAACGTAACAATGTGTTAGTGCAATTTTTAAAAATTGACTCTCTTTTATTTGATCGTCATGCTCTTCACGTATTAGTCTGGATTGACAATTCAAAAGGACGAGACGGACACGTTAGTGATCCTAAAGGAATTGTTTTCGTCGTATACATAAAAGTATAAAAATACCCAACTTTTAGGCATAATTTAATGGAATGGAATGCAATGGAATATTTTTGTAGAGAAATTATACTTAAACAAACTAAAGAAAATTGAGTTTACTACAACTTACTATGCCTTATATATTTTAAAACATTGTAGAGAACTCGAATATAGGTTGCTTATAACATAATATCTACCGGTTAGAGCAAAAGATCCCATTGCAATTCATGTAAATGTACCGGAAAAATATCTCTGCCATAAAAATCTAAAAAGCATTTCACTTTAAAAAGTTTAAAGTTGACTATGAAAAGTCAGTACTGAAAAATCAGTTATCTGGAGCAAAGTGTATAACACGAACACATTTATACTTTTATGCATAGAATATACCAATAAGTCGACACGTCTTTTCTCCTACTTCCATACCAAACTTCAAACTGAGTGCTGAACTTTTCCGACTGTTAAAAGATCGCACTCTCATGTTTAAATTTAAAGCTTGTAACTACTAACAAGCAGTGATACCAGTGGCATAAGAATGCCGATCTACTGATTCGAAGTGTATCCGAGCGGAAACTTTTCAATAAAAATTGTTGCACTCCTCACCCCGTGGCGAGGAGCCGCGAGGAAATTAGAAATTCTACAATTCCATTGGCCGAAAAACCTTCGCTGGATCGATCCGCTTAGCCGAACAGGCACTTTGCGTTCCACTGTCCACGCCACGAGTTTCGAACTCCAAAGTCAAGTGGATTACTAATTAACTAACACTCCTTAGAATTGACAGGAAATGTGGGGAAATCTGCATGCGAGCTCTTCCGTGAGAGATTCCTAATATTGTTCACAAAGTTGTGTAAACTTTAACAGTGCGCATTGGCCCGTATTAATAGTGGGTAAGTTTGGAATAGGCAAGCAGATCCTAGAAGTTCTGATTGTTGGTTTTCCGTTTGGGGTTATTATGGGTAACTGAAACCTAAGACATGACTAATTTTAAAAAAGAGGATTAATTAACAGAATAAGCCATAGTAATGTTCGTTTTTGCTATGACTTTTAAGGACATTGTTTTGTTGAATAGGTCCGATAAACTGATAAACAAGCCGTAATAGTAAGAGCAGTAGAAGATAAATGTACCTTTATAAGTTACAAGATTCTTAGATATGCAGTATAACTTCCAGTTATACACGTCATTATGAGGGTATACATAAAAATACAGGGTTATCTCATAACACAGTCTCACTTGTGCTTTAGTACAGAGAAACTTTGCGGTGCATTTTATGCTAATGTCAGAACAGTTTAGAACAAGGGAACGCTAATGCAATATTAAAATTATTATTTTGTTTAGAATTTTGGGTAGTATATTCATATGACGGAGTCATACGAGTTATTAGAAATATACGAATAATTGTGCAGTTGCGTAAGCAAAGCTGGTAGCAGATGTGTTTCAGTTGCGGAAAAACGTTTTTATTAAGAAATTCTACATTTATAAACGAAAATTACTCCCTATTTTAATACTGTAGATGAAAGTCTAATTGATCGTAGTTAAGGAGCACGAGAAGATATTTAGATAATTTTTTTTTTGTTTTTAAATAAAAAAAGCAACGGTATAAGTGTCTAAGCAATGTTTGTGCCACATTTAAGGTTATATTTAGGGTTTTATACAAAATATATTTTGTTATTGAAAGGTCCGAAACTAAATATTTAATAGAAATTATATCGTGCCTTAGAACGTTTATTTGGGGTTGTCTTGATGTATTCATTATGCACTGCTCACGTTTGAAACAATTAGGTAATTTTTGAACTTCTTATTCTTAGCGCTTTAAGTTTCTTGCTATTTACATTCTTTTCATTTTGTCAACGGTTTCCGACAATCTTAGATTTTTTATATCCACCAGACTTTTCTAAATTTCGATGTCTTGTATTAATGATATAAAAGTGACCAGCCTTGACTTAGCACGGTTGCCATTTACTAATGAAGAAACTAAAAAGTTCCATAGCACAAAGGTATTTAGTATGTTTTTTTTTATAATACCAGGATATTTGCCAAGGTATACCTCATTGTCCCTATCGTTCGTATCTATTCAAATAATAAATCTGTATTGGGTTGAGTCTGTACATGGAATACTTTTGGAAATTTTAATGACTTATTATTCACTAATACTACGACTAATATTATACTCGTAAGAGGAAAGCTTTCAATATTTGGATGTTTTTAACGAATAACCTCAAAAACTACTGAACTGATTTAAAAAATTCTTTCACCATTAGAATGCTACATTATCCCTGAATAACATAGGCTATATTTATTACTAGAAAAAATAAGGGATAGAAAAAAATTTGTTTAAATTAATTTGTTTCATCGCATACGCTGCGGAAACTATTGATAAAGTACACCCGTGCGAAGCCGGGGCGGGCCCCTAATAATCATAAATAAAAAATAAAGTTAATCATAAATTAGAATTATGAATTAGATATACTTTGTTATCTATGTAGTTGCCCAAAACATATTCTTTTAGATTTTTACTGTTTGTCTAATATGTATAACACTAAAACGACTCAATTTTCATGTTCAAAAATAATAGCAGTACCAAAATGCTTACTAGTAGGGTTTTTTTATTTTTTTTGTCGCAGGGGAATCCATTTACGGATGATATCCAGGACGCCCGGGAGGCAGTCCTGGACCTATGTCGGACTCGGCACTTTGGCAGTGCAATACCGTACTAAACCCCTGCGGGAGCCTTCAGCCGCTTTAATTGGAGGGTCCCGGAACTGCAGGCAACAGGATCCCTCCAGCGACAGGCTGGCCTCGGCGAAAAGGCCAGACTTCTCCTCCATGGGGACTGTCCGGCTCACCTCTGAACAGTCCCAACGACGCCGTGTCTAGCAGGGCCGGGCTCCCATCCCGGCCCGACACGTACTAGTAGGGTTCGCCTTAACTTGCATAACTGCATAACTTGCTATACTTTCGTTCTAGAATCAAAGGTGAATAAATTTATGCATATTTCGTTTGCAAAGTTTCGACTTTGCTAGTTAAATATCCCTACATTCTTCTTTTTCCAAAAACGCGTGAATTACGTCTTTGATATAGTAATAGATGTCCACGGACTGTAGTTGCTTATCATCTATTGGTCCGTCTGGTATTTAGAATGGTTGATCGGCTATATAAAAAGTACCTACTATATTATATACGTAATTTACACGTGAGCCGCAATGCAATAGCACACAATTAATTAGTGCATTGAAGTGACAACAAGGCTCTAATCAGCGACGAGAAATCAATCAATACTGAAGCTGAACTAAGTGAATTGTGACACCAAGCAAATTTGCTAGCATATTAGTTTCTGTAAAGCTTACATTACTTACTTATCGGGGTGTAAAGAGGTCCTTTCATCCTTGTCTCTGATATCCCTTAATGATAATTAACGGACAATTCAATGATGTTAATTACAATTTTTTAAAGGCGCAGGTCTCTGCACCACCCGACTTAATAAAGTTACTTGCTTGTTGGTGACGTACAAACTACCGTTCATCTAAGAATCTTTGAATTAGGCCTTAATTTATTTAAATTTATTGCAATGATGTTAGTGTAATATTTTGTTTTAAACTCATTTAAGCCTACGACTTGAAAATTTATATGACGTATAAATACAAATATTTTAAATTTTTCTTTGGTATACCACCAAATATAATCGTTATAGTGTTTTGAAAGGTTACGTTATGTAAGAGCTACGTATAAAGGGCGGAATCATCGCTAAAGATTCAGGTAGCATTTTTATTGCGTATAAAATGTAATTCGTAAGCTTTGTTACTGATGTATAAAGATGTACAAAAGAATATTACAAAGTCAAAATATTTATAACAATAATAACAAGAGCAGTGGAAAACAAACAGGAAATATTTTACATCCTAAGAATCTGAACGTGTCTAAGCATAACGTACTTACATGGGAATAGATTACAGGTATACAGATACATATACAGATACAAATTAAAATATACTGTCCACATATCTGTATATTCCTGGACGCTGTAATGTGACCTGATGGTGTGTTATAAATTGTTCAGTCGGATCACCTACCCATAATTTTCACTGTACTTGTAAAACTCACTATTAATCATTTTTCGTGTTACAGACAACTTTGGAAAGTCGCTTAGTGAAAGTACACTGATCACTATTCATACCGCGCCAAAAGAAGTATAAATGAAAAATATGATAATGTTGTAATCGAGTTTCAGTTTCATAGCTTCCCGGAAGTTGATTGTCGTTCAATCAATAATCTATGGTTATAAACAAAACGTTTATAAAAGAACAGTAACCCAGTCTCGGTTCGTTTTAGAAAACTTTTCTTACTAACCCCTTAATAAAATGTTCTTATTTAATTTAGTTCCTATTCTGCAGAGTCAGGCGCCCTTAATGAAAAGTATCCTCGATTATAATATATAATATATGTCACAAATAGGCATAAAACATCTAAATCTGTTTAGTGGTCATTTACATTAAATATGTACAAACAGACAGACGGACAAAAAATCCAAAAAAATTGTTTTCAAATTCAAATTCAAAATCATTTTATCACTTGGGTAAATTGTAAATACACTTGTGCACGTCATTTTTTTCTTCTACGACCGTTTCGAACAGGTGCTTTAGCACCGCGGAGCAGAAACGGCGAAAGAAATTCCTCAACACATCTTTTAAAACAACACGTGGATCAAAGTACGTTTAAACCTGCGCGGAACTGCTTTCGACATTATTGTTTCCAGGCGTCCTTGTCATTAATATATTCATCTATATCATAATATTTTTTACATATAAGCTGTGCTTTAACGCGTCGCTTAAAACTTCCAATAGGTAACTCACGTAGCAACTTCGGAACCTTATTATAAAAAGGAACTCCAAGCCACATAAAACAACGCTGAAGCTTTTGAAGGTGATACGAAGAGGTGACCAAGTTATGCCTATTTTTGTTTCACCGTTGTATGTATCACTTTTCTGGCCAGTGTATTCATGACAGTCTATTTACATTAAAGTGTCCATTAAATATTTGATGTATACATTCCGCTCCGTTATTATTAATACCTAATATACATATTATATATATAATATACATTACTAGAAATACATATATATTTACGTTATAGCTATTAAAGGCATAAGATACTGTCAAACTCAGATTATTTTTCTGTATAGAACTTTATTAGCTCGAAGTTGATCAGAAGTTTGGTAGTAGGCTTTATTTTTTGTGTTACTTGTAACACCAAAACGAAAAAGTTACTTTGTACGACTGGAGCTTAGGAAACAATTGAACTACTCGTGTCACATAAGCTAAAAATATGATATTGAGATAATGTAGGTGAGGTTTTTTTTAAAAGTTAAACTAATTTTTTTTTGTAGGTACCTAAATATATACGCGTATAATATCATATTTAAGAAAGTACATTACTTACTTATTTTAAAGAAAGTAGAATAATAATCCATGCGGCCCCCCCGATCAGATGGAGTGACGACCTGAAGAAGCCCGGTCATGGTGATGTAAGTTACGGGAGGCCTATGTCCAACAGTGGACTTCGATGGGCTGATGGATGGATGAATATTTTACTTCTACAAAATAAGTGGAACAAAAAACTATGAAAGTGTCGTGCCTGCCGTCGTGGTTCGTAACCCCTCTGTGCTATTCTATTGAACCCCGATTGTAATCGTGCGTGGTGTAACTGGCAATAATTCATTTTCTATAATTAGATAATGTTTCCAAATAGTCAAAACACTACTCGTCGCCTTGAAAGCATTCGGAATATTTTAACGCATTATTAGGATCCTACAAGCTTGGAATAACAAATTATATATTCAGGTTTGAATAGATCATAACCTGATTGCTTACATCTATTTAAAGTGATCGAACGAGTCAAATTACTTCCGGCGCGATTGGCAGTAGGCTGGGTAGTGGCTAAACCTCTTAAGCGCTTTCGCTATTCGACGTACCCGTTAAGACTCATGAGTTGTCTCGTGCAGCATAATCTCTCAAACGTTTTCGGACTTCAGTATGCCGTTTAAGGCGCCAGATCCGATTTTCATCATTAGTTAACTGATGTCAACGTCGAAGGCCTACAGACTTCATATGAATTTCCCGCATTTCGTTTTGCCTCTAATCCACAATGGCGCAGTGTAGTGTAGTACCCCGTAATAGACCGCTAATATGCCGACTTCTAATTCAAAAAATACAGTTCAGAATTGAAGGTTTTGGTTAAGAAAGAGTGGTAATTAAATCCGGTGGCGAAGCGTGAAAGTGTTAATGGGTAAATTAAAACGAAACTACGATTAAAAAACTTATCTTAGGTGGATTGTCGTTTATCCTTTAATTTTATTCCTTTAAAAATTTATGTTATTGCTATTTTTATTAACATTTTTATTACGATGAGCCGCCTAAAATACAAAAGAGCCATATAAGGTAGATTTTCAATGAGGTTCCTGCACATACGTCTCCATCTTCGCAAGGGAAAACTTGGAAAACAACATGGGTTTTCAATGTTCAAATATCACAGTTCAATTAAGAAAGGTGGTAACAAGACATTCATATGGAAAAACTTAGTAGAAAGAAACATAATTATACGAAGGCACGATAAATTTCATACGCTTGGTTCGGTAACAAAGCCGACCTTCGACATCATTTTACTCACCATTGATCTTCATGAGTTTTAATTAGGGCATACCTGGTACGACATAACAATGGAATATCACGCAAGTTCATTCGTCCTTGTTTTATGACATTAACAGCTGACAAACAAGCAGGGCAGCCAACAGATGGTAATTGGCCACCGCCGCCCATGGACATTAAAGACAGCCGTTGCTTTGCCAGCCAATATGGAAGCGAAGACCAGCGCATTATTGGCTCTCCGACATGTCAATCGGGACATAAAAACATTTCACGGTTGATTCTAGAAGGGTAATTGTATTTTTACCTGTCCACGTAGGTATAAATCTTACAGAGTACATGTTTATCAGAAACATACATCTGCAAGTAAATGGTGTCAAATGTTTATTGCCTTATATCTTTATAAAATATACCGGGTTACATAATGATTACCGTGACAAAGATGCGCATATCTTCACATAAATCTTTATTTAAATTAAATCTGCATCGGGACTCTACATCGAATAATGTTTGGAAAATTTAATATACGACTAATTTTTTATTAATATGTATACCTATCGATGGAGCCATATATAATTTTACATTTCTACAGGGTGCACACAATATCGATCTAATGTTTACATATTTCTGGATCAACAGACAGTTAAACACAATAAAAGTAAAAGTCATAGCGCAAGGGCCTAAAGTTTCGGTCCGGACGCAAGCGATTTCATGTGATACGAACTCGACATGTTAAATTACCTAAAGTATTATACGAATAAATTTTTCGGTATAGCTGATTCCTCGATATGAACGACTTTTTGAAGCATGAGTATAGAGCAAGCAGAAACAATATTTCTGCTTTAATAACATCAAAATTATGATTGTTGAACGAATTATATTGTTTTAACTTTGTCCATCACTGTATGACTTCTGTTTGACGTTATAGTCCTATGATGCAAAAATCATGCTGCAATTGTGGGTTATCTGATTATATAAACTTTTAAATTCAAACCCAATCATATTTAAGAACTAATAAAAATAAGGTTATTGCTTTTTGTTTTTAAATTTACGGCATAACAAGTAAGCAGACGGGCCAAAACATTCTACAGATTTAGCTCTACTGTTTAAGATAAAGCGTGAAAAAATCAATTTTTAAATTCCTTTTAAAACAATGGTCTCAAGCACCGCAATTGCTTCCGCAGCGGGACAAATCGCTTGCGCTGGACTAGAGCTTTAGTCTACAACTTTATAACAGGTCTTTACCTATGAAATTGCCGTTCTAATATACTGGCCATTTCAAATCAAAATATTTTTTTTTTGGCTGATAATTCTAATTTCAAATTAATTTTATTTTTAAAACATGGAATTCTTTTTTCTAAAATCGTAATTTGTTTAATAGTTAGTGTTTTGTTTTCAACGCATTCGAACATTTTTCGTCATCATGGATACGTTAAAAATTCGAGTAATTATGGAGTATGAGTACCGTCGTGGCAGCAAAGCGGCACAAGCGGCACACAACATCAACGACGTTTTCGGAGCGAACACTACAAACGAACGCATCACCCGTTATTGGTTTGCCCGCTTCCGTTTTGGAAATTTTGGCCTGAAAAATGAACCCCGTGGACGTCCGAAAACTTTGCTCGACAATGACGAATTAAAGGCGATTGTGGAAGCTGATGAAACTCAATCTACGGCTGAATTAGCAGCAGCTTTCGAAATTAGCATCAAAACAATATTGGTCCATTTGCGTCAAATTGGCAAGGTAAAAAAGCTTCACAAATAGGTACCCCACGAACTTAATGATCGCTAGCGCGAAGTACGCGTCGAGACGGGCCTTGCACTGCTCAACAGGCATACAAATGAAGGAATTCTGAACCGCATTGTTACTTGTGACGAAAAATGGATCCTGTTCGACAATCGTAAGCGCTCAGCAAGTTGGTTGGACCCTGGTTTAGCACCCAAACAATGCCCTAAACGAAAACTTACACCTAGAAAAGTGATGGTCACTGTTTGGTAGTCTAACGCGCGTGTAATTCATCACAGCTTCTTACCAAACGGGTACTTTAGTACGCGCGTACAGCGTAGTTACGTATTTGGTGTGTGATTTATACATTACTGCATGCATTACTGCAGATGTGTATTGTGAAGAACTGAACACAATGATGGCGAAGCTCGCACGTCTCCAACCAGCTTTGGTCAATCGTTCGGCTCCACTGCTCCTGCACGACAACGCGCGACCTCATACTGCACAGCAGACGGTCTCTAAGTTACAAGAGCTGGGGTTGGAAGTTCTCCGTCATCCGCCGTACTCACCAGACCTTGCGCCTACAGACTTCTACATTTTCCAGAATTTGGATAACTTCTTGGCGGGAAAAAAATTCAATACCCGAGAGGCAGTACAAAATGCCTTTGAAGAATTTGTTGCCTCCCGTCCAGCTGATTTTTTCAAAAAGGGCATCAAGAAGCTACCAATGCGTTGGCAAAGGTGCATTGATTGCATGAGTGATTACTTTGATTAATAGAAATAAAAAATATAGAAAAAAAATACGCTTCATTTATTTCATGAAAAACGACAATTTCATAGGTAAAGACCTATTATTTCGTTGCAGGGCTGCGATGAAAAATCCTTGTTGTTTATGGTGGAAAATCTCGAAGAAATATCGCAATGTAGCCGTGTCGTGGTACAAGAGATTCAGAAGATTGAGCACAGGCATATTGTGGTTTAAAACAACTTGCAGCTCCTGTAATAGGTTATTGATGTAGAATATATTTGATAAAAATATATAATATAGATAGTTCATAACGAATGCTATAAGCGGACATGGTCCACCGGCTTATACGTCGATTAAGTTAAGCAATTGCGGGGGTGGTCGGTGGTTGGATGCGTGACCGCTAGTGGCAACATATAGCTGTATGATGTTGTTGTATAGGACAGTCTTGGTTGTTTACAGCCCAAACGTTAGATAGCAGCTATTAAGTCAACTCGAAGCTATTCAGGTGGCATACCAACTTACCAATTTCTGTCAGGCACATATTCGTACGGGAGCTGCAGTGCGTCTACTGCATTCTACTTCCGCAATTATCAGGAAAGTTCCGTGCCTCAGCTACTGGATTCAAGTACTTACACTATAAGACTTTTGCGTGGCTGTCTGTCTGTTTACAGGTAGTCTAAATGGACTTGGATGTACACATATATAGACACGTTACTTAACCAAGTTCAAATACTTGACGGTTGTATAAGAACGCCACTCCACTTTAAGTGGACACACTTGAGTTGTAGTTTATAGTTACAGATGAATTATTTTCAGTTAATAATATAGGATTGGATGTTAGTTTCTTTTTCATAGCCACACAACCAAAAGAGAGTACGAGAATTATTTTATGTTTGAAACCCTGTAAAGGTTGTAGAAAACCACTTATCAATACTTAAGTAATCTCTGGAATACGCTCGTAGTTATTTTTTCGGAGTGTCTTTTGCCGCATCTTGTCTTACATTAAATTGGCAATTATTTGTTAAGTACCCATTTCACTAGTGATAGTTTAATATTTAAAAAAAAAGAAACATTTATTTTTACAAATATTAAAACAGCCAGGAGGATGTATAAATCACACACCAAATACGTATGTAACTACGCTGTACGCGCGTACTAAATTGCGTGCGTTCATAATGATAAAATAATGTTGCGTTTCAGATATCATTTATCACTTATTTCGATGAAGGACACCAACGTGAGCAAACCTTAATATTTAACGAGTTATTCATCATATTGTTTTCAAAATGGACTAAGTAAGACAATTTGCAGTCGGCCAGCCTTTACCCTTCAAATTGTGAGAGGAGACCGAGCACAGCAATAGGATTGTTATACGACATTAATATATTGCATTAAAATGTAGTTTATGAAAACGCGAACGCGAAACACCATATTTTTCTCTAACACCGGGCCCAAAGTTACTTCAATAATGTACATATTAGCCAAAGTAATAAGTTATGTATGTATATGGAACTTCGTTTAACGTGGCACATATACATAAAATTTCAATTTATCAAGTTATACAATCAGTAACAAAGGCATTAACGGTTATAGACGAATATTTACTGATAATTTATACGTAGTAAGAAATGAACTTGGACTAATTAGTAAGAACTAGTGTTCGCTTATATAAAATAATATGAATAAAATAAAGAAAATTCGTTGAAAACAGGAGAAAAAGGGTATAAAGTTTTCTCTCTACATATCCTATCGTAAGTTCGTACCACGGATTGCCCGTTAAAGAGTGTCACTATCTAATAAACCCGTCCTTTAAAACTTATTTAAACTGTATCTGAAATATAAATAAATGAATTTATTAAATTAAAACAACAATCCTGTTATTCAATAAGAGAACGGTTAATTAACTTCTTAAGGATTTACAAGCTAATTCTGGTGTTGGATAATAATTACACTATAAAAATTGGCTCTGCAAAATAAGTAACAGACTGGAGTTTTCATTTAAACTTTGAGCCACTGCGTGAAATGAAAACTGCGCGGATTAAAAATGTAGGCCGACTATAAAACCCCAATCTGCATAAAATATCACCTCTCCGCTGTAATTAACGCTTGTCGTACGTTTGTTTGGGTCAATTCTGAAATCTGTTTACGAGATACTAATTAGAATGCTTAAAATAAAATTCGTTTGTAGCGTTTTAACAGGATACAGGGAGGGAGGTATTGTATAGTTATTGCTGGGAAGGCAAATACGTCACTACTAGTACATCTGCCAAATTTTTGTTTTTTGCTGGTTTTCAATCACCGTGCCCTATGGACATTATGGACGTTACTGGGTGTTTCCTACCACACTCACAGTCAAAAAGGATCTGGTCAGCACGTATTTATTGGTGCTACAATTTTGCAATAACGAGGCATAAAAATAATTCGAAATTTCGTAAAAGTTGAGAGCCAGATGTGGGTATAATTTTTTTATATTAATGCATGATAACTTGCGCTAGCTCTTATTGTCAATAATAAACTGTATAAGACCCATCGATCTCCAGTAGAAACGACTGCCGGAAACAGTTTAAATCGTTGGTCGTAGATTGAAATATAGGGAACATTGGCATATGTGGCATAGGCGAAATTAATTTCGCATTAATAAGGTTTAAGTCTTCCTGACTTAAACATTTGTTTACATTTGTTGAACATGTCAGAAGAAAAAGCACTACTGCTCCGCTTTATCCAATCACGCTGATGTAAAAGTAAGTGATACGTGCATATAATGCAGTATAAAAATATTAGTTTACATTAATGTTATAAAGAATGACTGCGAATTTATGAGTTTGTCAATACACGGAAAGTAGCCTCCAAAACATTGCATCTATTTGAAAAAATATTTTACCATTAAATGGCACATATCTGGATAAACTAAGACCATATGTATATCATGTAAATATAATAATTTTTTCAACCCTAACGAAGTTGGAGCGAGCCGCTAGTTATTCAATAAATTTAAAAATTGATGGACGCGGCACGAAGTTAACACTGCAATATGATAAAAAATAGCATGTAAATATAAAACCTCCATAGTAATATTGAAACAGAGACATAGCGTGAGTTTGTTTAATTCCGGCCCTGAAATATGCCCTCATTCGTGCCAATGTACTGTTAAACAAATGTCGTGGTAAAATTTTAATACTAGTCCGTGACCTTCACTTCAACATATTAAAAACTGACAAGCCGAATGTATCTTCTAGTTCTTGGTGTCGCTGTCGGTGTGAAATGTTCGAGTCATTTCAACGTTACAAAAGTACCAATCTCACAAGGAGATAATTTTAAACCCTGGTCAACAATGCTGCCAAAATGCGAATTAGCTTATGATATGAATTATGCAAAATTTTCAAGTTAGGTTTTCCCGTAAAACCCATGTTCGAACCTCCGTGCAGGAGATCCAAGTTCAAACCAATCAAGATATAACTCCGCGCGGTTGCTATGCGCCTGTTTTAAACCGAGCGTTTGCATAAATATAAATAGTAGAATTTCTTTAGTTTTTTAAATACACGTTATGGACGCGCCCGTTTTAACATGCCAAATGTGTACTAGCTGTAAGAACCATGGACATTTATAGCCAGCCTCAAATAGAACTACAATACACTATTCAAGACAGGTCACAAATATATTACTAAGCCTTAGAAATGAGATGAACTGCCTCTTTTGTAGATGCCGCGTCTTGGATCATGGTTGCTTCGATGCCGTACTCTTAGTAGTGTCATATAGACATCCAGAAAAGACAAAGGGAAAGATAGGAGTGGTTCGCGCAGTCTTTTAAATTAGCAAGTAATGTGTTCTTTATATCGGACCATATGTGACCTACCGGGAAGTTCGTTAAAAGACGTTCTTTGAATTTGACGGAGGATGGAACGTTACATAATTTAGCCATGTGTTGCGTTATAATTGTATGTATTTATATCTCAGTCACGACGCAAGGAATCGTAGTTAAAGGGCGTGTCAAAGTTTTATTTATTTCCATATTATTTATTAAAACGACACTAATTAGTTTTGTCGTAACGATGCGCCGATTAAGTATATAAGAACGAGGGAGGGCGTATTTGCTGTTTAAATTTATTTAACGAGCAGTGCTTCAACTGTGACCTTTTGATTTATTTAACCTTATCGTTTGAAGAAAATATAATATCTAACTCTGATCTCTGTTTACAATCCGAACGCAATATTGTTCATAGCGCAGATCGCCAATTGAATGCGATAGTTTTTATAGAAATGTACAAATTGGTACTCATTTTAATAATCAACGAAGTGTTATGTATGTTTAGGAAACTACACAGGGTTCTTAATGTTTAGTAGGTAGAAATTCACTTGAATGAAGACGATCTCGATGAGGTGACCTCGATTGGTCATTCGGTAGTGAAGCAAGAACCAAATTAATGCTCATACATTTACAAATCTCCACAGTAATTCTGTGTGTTACGGGTGGCATTAATGCACAACGAGAAAAAACATATAAACAATTCACATAAGCGACTGGGAATCGAACCAGAGGCTCCCGGTCCGACGGTTACATATCAATATCGTGTTAGTGAGTTTCATCTATCATCTTATGATTTTACATCTATAACATATGACGTGGCCACGTCATGACGTATCATATGACATGTCATATGCCAGGAAATTTAAAGATTTTCGTAAACATTGCTCTTGTAACTAGGGGGGCTATAATTCTTTTATAATCCAGAAAACGAAACACTGTAAATAGGGTGCTCTATCAGCCACATTCTGACGTATCTCGCTTTTATATATGTGCAGTGATAATCTTTCTCAAGTGTATCGCCTGGCCATTCTTCGTATGAATCATAGGAAGAGAAATAGATTGCGCCGTCAACCGCGTTCGTTGGAGTTTTTTATCGGGGTCTTTGATAAGAATAACGCTTGACAAACGCAAGGAAGTCGCGCGTGAAATATTCAGACGGGGACATTACGGCATAAATTATACTGGATCACAAACATGATATATGTATGCAAATACATATAGACAGACACGCGTTTGCTTTCTTCTTTGTTTTGCTATGATATGACAAACATACTTTCCAAATTACATCTACTTGGTACCAATAGGATCCAAGTTAAATAGCTGTAACATATGGTTGGATAGGCCTAAAATAATAAGTATCGCCATTTTCCCTATGCATTGACAAAAACGCTATTTCTTCAGTCAAAAAATTTGATCAAGTTACCCAATTAATCACTTAGCGTGGACATAGAGTTTCAGAATTGGTAATTTTTGTTACAAAAAACAATGAGAAGTTCACCAAAGATAGTGGTAAGATATTCTCATTCATCAAGTCGACAACAATCAAAACGGTGAGGCTGACAGGAATCTCGTTCGCTAATGAACCGAAAATTGTAACGATAAAACCGACTTTTGTTTGAAAGCGTCACTTAAACGAATCTCAGTTGGAATACGTAAATTTGGAGTTAAGTTTTTGTCTCCGCATGGGAAAGCGTCCATCTATTTAATAATTAAGGGTGAACCGACGGGGTGTATTTAACTGTAGGTAAAACTGTGTGCCGTTTCACGTTGATTTTCTCGTTTTGCCTTTTTTGCTCGTTGTGGGTTAATGTAACTAAAAACATTCATGCTCATAATGAGTGGTCCCGAAGATAATTGCAGTGATAATTGAACTACCCTTTGTTAAGTCTGTTATTTGCCTTGAATTTAAATATTGCGGGTTTGAAGCACTAAGATTTTGTTAAGGTAGATAACATATGATATACTTATGCTCAATATAATTGATGACGAAAGAAACTCCTGTGCATGTAATATAAAAAACATACTCATAATCTAGTCAGCCATGTGATATACGTAATACACTATCAAGAAATTGTGTAATGTTCGCCGAGCAGGTTTGTCATCCAGTCATATTATCTTGACCTTTCTTATCATTGTTCGATTTTGATGTCTTATTTAAATCTGCATAATGATCATCATTATTACAACCCATATCGTCTCACTGCTTGGGTCTCTTCTCACAATGAGATACGTTCTGTCTGCCACGCTGGGCACGTGCGGGTTGGCACACTTCATTCACTTTTGAGAACATTATTATCACATTATGGAGAACTCTCAGGTGTGCGAGTTTCCTCGCGATGTTTTTCTCTACCGAAGCAAGTGATAATTAATAGGCACATATTTTGAAAAATGAGAAGTGCGTGAAGGATTCGAACTCGCGTCTCCCGTGTGGGAGACCGCCGTTCAAATGACTAGGCTACCACTCTGCGTAATAATAAGTCTTGATCATTTATCATCAATAGACTATTTAAAAAAGCGCACACTTTTCCTATTGAATGAGTTGGATATGAGTATCCATCGAGATGGAGAAGAGCTTTACTTCGACATATTAATTATATTATTTTACTTGATATAATTGCGTCAACCTATTTTCCTAATTTTGCACAGCACCTTGTATTTAAGACAGCCTGGATTAGATTGTTGATTGTTGCTTTAGATTTGTGTTGAACAATTTACGCTATCCGAAGGTCTCCTCTTGCCTTATTGGATATCTGATTATATACAATAGATTAAATAACTTGACGTGCACACCAAAGCGGAGGAATTCCAAAAATTATGCCACTAGGGGTAACTCCGATTGTCCCTGTAGCCCGGGACAAGAATAGGGCTACGGTATCCCCTGCCTGTCGTAAGAGGCGACTAAAAGGGGGCTTCCAGGGTCGTGGGCGTTAGGGTGGGAGCCCGAACCGTCCTGCCAACGACCTAGGGAAGGATGCCTGTATGTGTGGCCGCATGCCGCCGTAACAGCAGGAAGCATGGGGTGTAGTTGGTCACCCTCGGGCAGGGCCCGGCGGGGCACGCGCTCATAGGACCCCAGTTGTGTTCCGACGTAGATCCCGGAGTCCTATCACAGCTCTGAGGAAGGCCACCGGGGGAGTTTTAGTGTGGTAAAAATCCCACATACCCCAGCGTCGCTCCCACGGCACCGGGTACCTTTTGAAGGTTTCCCCCCCGTCAACAAAAAGAAAGGGGTAACTCTGATAGCATCCTTACGGCGAATGCTCTACTATGCTTTGATTTCTTCTTCTGGTCAAATAATACGTTTAATTTACTAGTGGCTCTCAACTCAGCTCAAATTTTATACAAATTTTTCATGTGCTGACTGACGTGTAGATCACCAGTGATGAAGACAGAATCGGAAAGTATTAGGTAACGGCCGTCAAAATGATACTTCAAAGCAGTAAAATGTGGACTTGTTATTCAGTTTAGGAATTTATATATTATTTAAGACTTACGAACGAGTGCATAAAACCTAGAATACAATATTTCTGTTATGTGTTACTATTGTGAAAAATAAAAGTTGAATGATATCCAATAGTTAATGATACTCCATTTGAAGGAGTTCATGGAGTTCAATACTTTTCTTTGTCACAATATGGGCCCTGGTTGCAGCAATATTGACTTTTGACTAATAACATGTCTTTAGTTACACTCATAAGATAGTCATCTATCCATTGACATAAAACTCGTCAAATCGAACCGCGAGTTTAATTCCTCAGAACCCACAAAGGAACAAAAATAAACAAAGAGCTCGAAATAAATTTTATGGGTCGTGCAATGTGATAATAAGAAAAATAATTTTCTTAATTTTACTAAATACTAGAGTGTTGGAAAGTGTCAGTTACACCGTTGGTTGTAAGCTAGGGCTCCGTTATTATATTTGCTGTCATTCCCAGAATATCGTTGCCTCGTAAGTCATAATAAACACTTTGTCACACGTTTCACCGGCTAGCCATTTTTTCTGATTATTGGGAAAGAATATGAAATATTTATTTTCTTCGGATGAAAGTAGGTAGTTGAACAAAGGACAACGTGTGTTGCATATTTTTTGTAATAAAGTATTATTTAATGGTACATATATTTTGTTGTTGAAAATGTGAATAATTAAGTATTGAGGCGGGGATGTCGGCGTGTAAGTCATACTTGGACGTCTCATAGATATATGCAATATCAAAGCTATCACCAACGCTCTGCCGTCTAAACGGTCACTCATTAACTAACTATTCAATAGTCAGCAAAAACTAGTTAAAAATATTTAATTGATCTGATGATATATTTTCGCATTGTGTCCATTGCAAATTACGGACAGCGTTAACAAACTTGAGTTATAATTCTATTATGTGATTTGTCCATGTAAACAATATTGTTTAATTAAATAATTTTTTACTTCCACAACAATAACATAACACTAAAATACGTTAGACTGTGCTTTAACCCTTTAGCCGCATTAGGCAGAGGAAATTTTATTCCTTACACATATTTTAAGAGACGCCATTATATCCAAAGGAAATAATAAATCTTGCCCCGTGAATCACTATCTTCAGTATAGTGAAATGGAGGAAAATATAAAAGTATTTTCTGTTACATTAAATGCCTTAAGCGTGACGCATACACACCTAGGAAAGTATAACACCCGCATTAGGCCTATGTTGATGTGTTAATAATCAATAGTTTAAATTACAATATAAAAAATTGTGCCACTAGAAGGCACTACGGCAGCATCCTCTCGGCGGATGACTTAATATACTTTGGTCTCTATATTTGGCCAACCAGTACATCTAATTTTTTAATGGCTCACAACTTAGCTCTTCTGTTACCTATCATTGTTTCGACTGACGTACTCTTAATAGCCAGCGAGGAAGACAATATCGAGAACTGTCATTAATGGCCTTTAAAATAATATTTCAAAGCAACAAAATGTAAATTTGTCATTCAATTTAAGGATTATGTATTATTTAAGACCTATACTTATATTGTCCTGTTTACGTATACTTGTTGTAGAAAAGTTATATCGTTGTTGCTTTTTCTTAGTACTTCATTACACCCTAATACGACGAATGTCAAAACACGAAGAGAAGGACGATTACAAAGACACAAAACAAAGACGTACTGCACTTACATACGTGGCGTCATGGCTCAGTCAGTTCTATCGTATCTAATTATACATCCATGTAGGCAATACGCCTGTCCAGATTCCTAAGAAACACTTTTTTACATATGCAAAAATTATGGAGAAATGAACCACTAATGCATTCACTAATTATGCATGTAATCCGGTACAAGTATGAGAAGGCCCACAAACGGAAGCGGATGTGACAATCTCATGGGAAAGACAGCGGAATCGGTCAACTCCTTGGGGAAGGTAGAAAGTTATTTATTATGCGCGAGTCTGGATTGGAAAGGTACACTTTCATTGAATTCTTTAGGGAAAAATGATATATATTTTTATGAGGAATGAGGCTAAAGACAGTTATGTTGTTTAAGTATCACGTTAGTGATTGATGATCTTTATGTGTCAACATTGTATCCGACCCGCTCATGGCCCGGTGAGTTGCGTCAATCGTATGTTATCGACTGAGTTAATAAACGAGTAGTGAAATGGATAATCGCTAGTGGCAGTTACAGCGTTTTTGTGCTTTGGAGGATGCGTTAAGACGCCGGTTCACGTGTTGATCGTTAGTAGCAGTCGATAAGCAATAAAAGTCTTTGGATAGCACAAGAACTTCTGACACAATCGCTGGGTTAAATCGTAACTCCGACCAATCCGCACTGGAGCAGCGTGACATAAGCTCCAAGCCTCCTCAAATGCGGAGAGACCCGTACTCTACCGGGGGCCATGAATGGATTGTAAGAAATCGTACTGTCGTACATTTAGAATATACCCGGATTTTTGAATATTTTAAAGATATAAATAAATAATTTCCAGATTGCATATTAAAGTTGTTTCATCTGTCACTACCAAATGTAGTAAATTAAATTTTATTTGCATTGGACATTGATACATGTTTACGCAAGCTCGGGGTTCATCGATTCTTCATTTTAAGGATTAAGTTTAAGTAAAATAACCACGCGAGGTGTCAAATATGTTTATAAATGTTACTATTTGTATGTTTTCTTTTTAAATTCATGATTTTACACATTTTTTGCATTTTTTCAAAGATATCCAACAAGTCCAAAGGTTTTATGGTATTTACAACATTATCATTATTGTTGTCACCAAATTAGCATACTCCTAGGAACCCAATTTTGAAGTTATTTACTGCGTTTTTTATACCAATTAATTTACATCCATTTTTTTTATTATACAGAGATATTATAGAAAACGACACATTGTACAGTTCTATACAAAAGTAATAGGTTTGATAAAAATAGGGGACGAATAATACGAATAATATATTTATATAAAAGATTCAACACAACAAAGTTCCTACAGGATATATAAGTATCCAACTTCCCGTGTCACTATTGTAGCACATTGGAATGACAGTACACGGAGATGTTGATTAGTGCCGTCCACACCATAGATAGAATATTTTGTTTTAATGATATTGTCACATGGTTGACATAATCCTCGCAAATTATCATTTTCATTACTTAAATGTATAGCATTCTGAGTGGATTACATGAAATTATATTCTTTGGGGCTAAACTGGGTATAAACAGTTTAAGATTTCTTGCGTAAAGGCGTATCAATTACGTGAACATGATATATACGGTGTTACCCTTATAAGGGATCAATTTGCAAATGGTACGTATGTAGACAAACATATTTAAGTATGTGTGTTGAAAATTACTACATAACTGAAGTTATTTTAAGTAACAATAGATCAAATAATAATGAAGAACATTTACGGGATTATTAGATACAAATTCTACAGAAAATGGAAAATGTTCCTGTTTAAATAGTGATATGGCAACAGCTAAAGTGGATATGCCACTCTGTTCGAATGAAAAGGCCACTAAGTCATGTTTTTAACAAACATATAGTCCTGTAAATACTGTTTAGACGCAATTTATACCTGATCCTAAATGTTGCCCTATCCTAGTGATAAATCAATGCAAGCCAATAGTCAAATTTATTTATTTAATAAGCAAGGATTGGATAGGAACCAGAGTTTACAGGCATAAAATATTTTTTATTGATATTATTATTGCAAACAATTTACAATAATTAAATAATCTTACATTTGATCTTTTAATCGAAAAGTTTAGATTCCGTTTGTATTTTACGAATCAAGTCATATCAAAGCACATCGCTATATTTGTATATTTTTACTATTGTGCTAATTATAAACTTGGAATCAAGAATTTATATAACAAAGGGGAGTGCCCATAGACCACAGAGAAACAAATGGCTGACATGGATAATGTATTTTACACCAGTGTTGTGTGAAACCTAAAAACAAATATTTAATTTCATTTATTATCTAAAATCTCGGGAAAAGTATTTTATATACTTGTCCTAAAAATATGATTAACTAAACAAAAAAAAGATGTGGTGTCTTGGGACACCAGGTAGGAACGAAGTTCCTGCGGCTAATGTAGAATCGACACAATTTGCAAAAAAAAATCGTGCTCAATTTTATGTAGGTTTTCTTGATTTGTCTCTTAAATTTAGCTGATTAGTTTTTATTTAAGTACAGGAAAGTATTTAGGAAATTCAGTATTTTAGGAAATAATAAATTACGTAAAATAAAAAAAAAATCGTAATTCAAATTATCAACTAAAATAACAAAATATGTCTCTTTATTTTTGTTTGACAACATAAAATTACATAGAAATAGAGATAATTACAAAAATAAAAGTTTATTATTACAAGTAATTCTTATTAATCAGTCTCGTCATTAAATTCTATTGCTGAAACTATTGGCTTGAGAAAGAGAAAGGTATTATACACTACTCGCTTGTGTATACGACTGTCGCGCCTGCGCACGTCTCATTAAACGGTTTTATTCCACGGACTTTTTCGTCCAGAATATTTTTTGCAGGAGAGCAACCAACGCCCACTGGTGCGTGAGGAACGCCGACCTGCACTTCGATCTCCAGCTTCCGACCATTCAAAAATCCTTTAAAGATTATTGTACTACATTTTTTAAATCCTCAGAGGAACATACTAATCCACTCATCAGACAGGCAGCGGACTACACCGCCCCTAGTCTTTCAGGCCGCCAAATCAGGCGGCCACGAAACGCTCTCACCAATCCCCCCGACAAGTTATCTTCTGACTTGAACCGCCGTCTGGCGGCCATAGTCAAGAATTCAAACAATATCAGTTAGTAGCGTCCTTAAGACGCCACTTAGTCTCACCATTCGACAACACCTTCAGTGTTAACAACAAGCGTATGCTCCCTCGGGAGTGCCGCTAGCACCCTTTCCTTCTCTAAAGATGGGTCGCATCCGATGAAGGCTTAGAGGCCACAAGGCCAAAGCCAACTCGGGTGGTGTTTAGTGGGTAGGCCTTCGGGAGTCCCACATAACCAGCGCAGCCGGCTGCGCTGGTATGCTAGGAGCATTCACCACCCCCCTCCCGCGCTTTTCCGGAGGGTAGGCCACTTACCATCTCTGGGCGCAAAAAAAAAAAACGGACTTTTTGTTACGGTTTTCCTATCACATTTTCTTTAGTTCGGTCGCTCAGCAAAATCCCTATCTCCTCCAAGCCTGCCGTAAGGAACTTCGCTCCAATAACTAAAAATATGATAAAATATGAATATTAAAATCCAATTTTGTAAAAATTTTAATTGTGTTCAGAGAGCAAAACCAAATTCTAATGAATGGTCAAATTCGCCGTAAAATATAATAAATCGCAGTAATTCAATAGAAAACGTTTGTGATGCAAACGTTAAATAGTGTATCGACTGCATTGAATTAAAAAATTGAACGTCCACGGAATTCTCTATGTCATTAAGTCGAAGGTTATGTAACTCAAACACCTAAGACATTATTTTTTACAATTACTTTGATTAATTTAATATTATAGATCAAAATTATTACGTATAACCTAATTATAACCACCTTATGTTCCAGATAAAACTAAATTCATAATTTCAGTTTTAAATAATTGTTTATCTTTTTGCAGGTAAGCAAAAACCAACCTATTGATTGGCATCCAACATGGAAACGTAACAATCGATTCGGTAAGTATTCGCCGAAAATACGAGGAAGAAGGTCTAAAAAATAAAGGTTTCCGATTATCTCAATCGAAAATGTGAACGAATCATGCAATTTTTGGATGACCACCGTTCCTAAGATTCCCCGAAGTGTACTTTGTATCGCTCGTATTAATTTTGTCATACAAAGTTACAACGTAATGGTTTTGAACACATCCCATTTTCTTTTCAATGATGTTTGACATGTTTTTGCCATAACAGTATTTATGGAAAACTATTTTGAGATAGAACTCAAAAGTCTTACCGAGGTGAAACTTTTTCAAAATATATACACATTTTTCTCGGTAAAAAAAATCTTTTTTGTAGCTCAGAGGGTGCGTGGGGGTGAGATGTTTTATTAGTTAAGACCAGGTCAATAAACAGCGTCATTTTTGTAATGTAAGCGTATTCCCTCATTCCCTCATTCGTTGACGTTGAAGATTCCCTCCTCATAGTTAAACTAGACTAGTAATCGTGACAGAATGTATTTTCATTGTTAGACAAGTAGAAAACGTGTTTTTACGTGTTTGCTGTAACTTAAATAACCTTGACATTTATTAGATCACATGGAACTGCAGTTCTTCTTAAAGTCGAATAAAACCATAGTGTTATATTAAGTCGGTCACAAGGTCAATCTTGAGGTCAGATATAAAACGTCTTATTTCTCATTGTAACTGGTCCCATCACCCTTCTCACTGAAACAACGTGTTACTTGAATCATCTTAGCTTATAGTTTATGTTAACCGATATATATGTGTGCAAGGTTTGGAAATACTTTTAATACCCGATATTTTTCTGATATATGATTTTATACTGCGCAATTTCGTACAAATTTCAAGAATATTATCAAAAACTCTCACCTTTGCTAGCTGATAAAATGTTCATTTAAGAAACAACTTTGAAATACTTATGTTTTTTGTAGGAATATTGTGTCAAAAGTTTATTCCATTTGTGTGCAAGAATATTAATTTGGTCACCTGATACAGGCGTTAGTCGCATTTATTGAAAGGTTCAAAGATACACTACGTGATACGATGATCAAGTTCATTCGATCTCATCTCATACCAAAATATTTTATTTTTCGTCTACTCCAGTAAGAGTACGTAGTAGGTAATAACTCCATGATTGTCCTTCAATATGTACTGAAAGAAGTACCATAGTCTAAAATAAATCGAGATTTGGTAATTAGGGAGTTTGTTAATTCTTGATTAAAACGGCCTGTCATTGAATCGCTTCGTCATCGTACTGAGTGAATGTTATTTTTCAACACCCGGCATCAGTGTATTCAGCTTAATTATCTTTTGCTGGGATTAACTGTTACAAGAGGTTGTTCCCAAATATATATAATAAAAGTTAGGGAAAGTGTATTTGGGAAAGTAGATAAAATATAGGTTGATGTTATCATGAACCTACACTGATTGATTTGTTTACATATATAAAACAAATATCTATGTCCGCTTGAACCCGATAGTCTCATAAACTACTGTACAGAGTTTCGTGTAGTTTTACCAATCGAGAGAGTGATTTATGAAAAAGGCTTAAGTAAGTCCGAAAAATCCATATCGATCTGAGAATTTTCATCTTATTCACCTACCGGTGCTAAGTTGGGCCGGATCATCTGTTGTTTATATTTCGAAAATGAACAGAGTATGCGGTGAGGAATTTCGTATGATACTGACAATGGAGAATTGGATTTAAAACTTTCCAGTTAAGAACACTTACCGTTCGGCACCGATAAAATAAAATATTCACTCTATAAGCTAATAATCAATCAACAAATGAATCTTTATGAAGAAATGAATTAAATCAATATTAAAACTTAGTCGCCGCTTACTATTTCGGCGAAGATTTTTAAATTATTGCTTTAAAAAAAAATAATACTATGCCAATGTATGTTAGCAGGCGACAAAAAATTCCACAATCGATAACTGCAAATGTATGATGGAAACAAAAAAAAGGAATTACATATATACGTACAGTAAAGTTTATTTAAGTATTGAATCCCACTCTAACCCTCAATATTGGTTAAAAAACATTTCAATTAAACGAAATTTGTAACTATATACGTAATAATTAATTTGAGTGTCAGTGTATAAGAATATCTTTTGCGCATTACTTTCGGTGTCACACCATGAGCGACACGTTACGCCTAAATTGGCTCTTTCGTAATTGACAACCGTTATATTGCGACAAAAAATAGAAACCCAGTGACGAAATGATGCCAAATCGTTATCTATTCACCATTAGCAAAATAAATGATTGGATATCAGTAGTCGAGACACGTCCTGCTGGTTTACGTTTCAAACGCTTAAAGTTCGAAAACGCTCGGAGTTCGATTTGGCCGACACGTGGTTTTTAAAAGCTCCGATGTCGCTGTAGCTGTAGTGGACTAGCAACAACATCACTTGGGTTTCGTTGCCTTTATCTCTCGTTCAGTTAACGTCGGCTGACGTCGTGCAACCAGTTGCGTGTACCGGTCTTGCCGAGTGGTTTTATTCCTTCCGCGGCTTAGGTGCTGCTCGTCGGATTCTCCTGTGTCAGCGTGACACTGCCAAGATTGTTCGTAGCAGTAATCAAATTAGTGTTAACACAAATATTTGTATCTAAAAAACAACAAAAAAATAGTTCTATTAACAAACAATTAAGTTAAATGCGTTTACAGATAGACAAATAGAAATATTGTAATAAATCTCATCCAATTTATCTCTACGTTAAAATGCTGGCGACATTACTCGTGCTGTAGTCTTGAGATATGTATGGTGATACAATCTCACCATACAAATCTCGTTTGTAGACACAAACGAGTTGACTGGGCACGTAACACCAGGGGTATTATTATCGCGTTAGACTTACAAGCGAAGAACCCGCTTGTTAATGGGCTCTCCTGCACTGCAAACGAAACAACCGTTCAAGGTGGTAAAATTCACTCTGAAATTTTGGTTTATTTAATTTGTCTTATATTTTGATTCTTAAACAGAAAATAACCTTTTCGTGTTTATGCCTGTGTTACATATTCAATTACATTGGCTTTTAGACACTTAACTCTACTACAAATTGAAGCCTCGTATCTATATGGGCTTGTTATTGAATCCGTAAGCTGGCGCCTTATTGGGTCTTAAAGGCCTCTGATGTGACGTTGTATTTAATTATTAAAATTGCGATAAATGTGTGCTGTCTAAAACCATGTTATACAAATTGTTGTGTAGCTTATCACGGTAATAAAAATAAGATAAATGCCTCTTACGAATTTATAATATAGTTTGAAACTTTTGGGACAATCTAATCAAAATCGGTGCTTTTGAGATATTGTATATAATTTTACATATAAAGCAGGCAAATGAAAAGATCTAAGGAGTTTAGTTTAACAGCGTGTTGTGTGACGGAAATTGAATGCACGTGTTCATCTTTTTCCTTCAACAGTTCTTCAGACCTTTGGATAATACAGATATTATTTCGCATGACATTTGTATATAAATATTTTGTGTATATAAAACATTTGTATTGAAAACTAGAGCTAATTAAATTTGTAAGTCCTGAAACCCGTGGGAAATTGGAGTTGAAACCAACATAATCTGATTTGCATCAATATCTAACATACATTAACCACAATAGCTCATTGCCGGTGACGTTAGCGTTTGGGGAATAATATAAATAACCTTGTGCCTTTATTTACAGTACAAGTCATTTGTAATCAATATTATGTTTTACCCTAGATACTTCACTACTGGAATAGCTTCGTAATTCAAGAAGTGAAGATATTTTTTATCAATCAATAACGCTCTAGTATCGAGATTAGAAAAAATAGTCAAACAAGAATAACGATCAATTTTATAGTTTGATTAAACAGTAGCGTTAGAACATCAGAACTAAAAGGTCTGAGATTCTTCTGGTGGCCTTAGAGTTTGAATGATAAGTAACATAAATATCAAATATCCAAAAAAAGCCGTCCAAATTCCACCTCTAATTTCAGTCGTTATGTACATGGGCGCATTTAGTTGGTAACTTCTCCTAATTACTGTGTAATAATTTTCATAAAATTTGTTCGCATTCGTTTATAGCAAAATTTCCATGACACCTCCGCCACCTATGTGTGAACTGTGAAACGAACAGGCGTCATGCGTGTATCCATGAACATAATGATATGATTATTCAATCACATGTTTGTACCTCGTTTCACGGCCGGATAAGCAATGGCAGTGACGCTTCGAGTTATGGAATTTAATTCGGCTGGTGATTATCATTTGTTACGTGGCGTGCTTGAGTCTATCACTTTCTAGTGTATGAAAAGGAAAACGTCACCGACGCAAGATACCTTGATGATGTCAAAGTTACCCTGATATGTTTTGTCTTTGTCTATTTATATACAGAAATATAGGAAAAAATTAAACGAAAAAGTAACTTACGCTAGCTTATATGAGTTTTAATTAAATTTACTGTATTTTCATTCAACTGACGCCCATCCGGCCCGATACTGAGTTACCGGACATCGAAACAGTTAGCCAGTTTCATGCTTCTATAAAAACTTAGTTACGTTATAGTTCAATTGATTTTCTAGGAATAACAGTTTTATTATATCATCAATTTAAAATAAATATTTTAAATTGAACAGCTTAATATTACGTTAAATACAATAATACTGACAATTTGTGCTAAGTGATCACTGAAAGATACATTACTGTCACTATGGCCTATCTCACGTCTTCTCTTACAATGAATCTCTGTCACAATTACGTCGTTTTAACACTTGCACCACACACATTTATGTAAAATTGTAAGGTTAAGAACATTCTTCACCAGTAAATCTACGAAATAAAATTTAATAAGCTGATAAAACCTTTCAGTTAAGACGGTATTATATATATATATAGTCTGTTTGTTATGTGTCGTTATATGTGCAGTGACAGATGAGGCATTTGGTGCTAGGTCCCTTCTGTTGGAGGTGGCTGTACCGCAAAGTTTAATTGCGACAGTACATGATCGTAGAGGTGAACGATTTAGATCTGGTTCTCGACCATGCGCGCTTTAGTTAGTGTTGGTGAGTGGTTTTGCTTCGGTTATCCATCCATGGATGTCGGTAACCTGTATCATTAGATGGATCGTCTGTTGTATATCGATCAAATCAAGTTAATTTTTAGTAATGATAATGCCAGTAAAAAATTATTTAAGATATGTAGTATGTTTGAACAGAAAATGTTAACAGTTATTTTTTATACAAGAAGCAGTGAATAATGATTTTGCGTGGGCAGTGAACATTGCTAAATATTTTCACCAATTTACAAGAAATAAATAGGTTGGCTGGCGTCTCCCTAAATATAGATGTGATTACCTAACTTAAAAGAAAGAACATGCCAAAGACTGTGCTAGTATAAGTTATGAACACTTCAGAAAATATTTGGGAATAAACCTTAAAAACCTCCGATTGTTAATTAATTATACAACCGTGTAAAATAAAGAAGTAATAATAAAGTATGTTACAAGGGATGTTATGGAGCTCCTTAACCGTAACCGAAACTATCGGATGTCCGTAATAAAAATATATCCGAGACCGTAACTGAATCCGATAAAAAAGTTTCGAATAATTTCGGATAGGGGCAGAGTCTAAATGAAACGCGTTATGAGAGGTTTTCGCCGGCCGAGCTGATATACTAGCCGCCTCGCTCCTATTTTTAGAGAGTTTTTATTATTACATTTTTAAGGCATCTAAATATAATTTTTTAGTTCTTTTCTATGATTGCAACTCCAGATAACGCCTAGAAATAAAGTCAAAGTGTTACCTTGTAATTATTCAAAATTATCGGATAATCCAAAATAATTTTATAACCGAAACCGATAAAGTATTATTCATATATCCGTATCCATATCCTAAATTTCATATTCATAACATCCCTATATGTTAGATAAAGAATCATTTAAGGTTATGTATTATGCTTTAGTATCTGTATATCGTTATGGGAAGAGTAGTAATTTTGTATCACTTTTTTCTAGTTTGTCTGTGACCTGATTATCTTCATATTTGTTTTGTTTAATACCCTTTGTCGAGTTTTAATGTTATCAAAAAGCTTGTTTAAAAACTACAGTTTTTCTTTATACAAATAGCCAAAAACAAAACAACTCATTACTTTTTCTTGCTATTTTTTTCAAGTGATTTCTTTTTGTCTAGCTAGTGACGAGATTGAATGTTATCAATACAAGATAAAGAGGGAGACCCGCTATCGCCTAAAACATTTTCATCATTATTGAAAATAGGTTTTACAGAATAAAGTTTGCATAAAAATGGCATGAGTATAGATGCAGAAATTCATTTAGAGAAATTTATACAAGAGTTAGACGTAGAAAGCAGAAGTCTGGATTATAATTGAATGCCTTAAAAATAAAATAATTAACAAATAGTCTCATGCATGTTATGAAAATAGATAGGGAGTTGCTAGAACAGTTAAAGAATACACATATATATATAAATATATAGCACAATCAATATAGTTCTAAGATTTAATACGAGAGCAACTAAGGAGAAGAATAGCATTATCTTGGAAATTCACTGGCGTGATTATGAAGAGTAGAAACATGAATGTAAACCAAAGCAAAACTGCCCGAAGTGGGTATTCTTTTATGCCTTTCATGAGTCTTAGGGATAAGTAAACTACGACAAAGGGAAAAATGCATAGAAGCATGTTAGGAATTAAAATTTCGAGGGAGCTAAATATAGTGAATTGAGAGATAAAAATAAAATAACAGATATAAAGAGAATTACAATTTTGAAATGGATGCGGGCAGGACATGTCTGCTGAATGGATAATGCCACATGAGCAAAAAAAATCATAGAGTGGGGAGAGAGATAAATAAAGGAAATGAGGAAGGCTGAGATAACGATATTAACGGAAAAAATATTTAAACAAAGGTTCAAATATAACCTACCAAACTAGAGAATAATATCCAGAGACGGAAGAATGGAAGAGGAATTCAGTATATCTACTCACGATTGTTTATCTGTCAGTACAATACCCAGATTGATTAAAATACAGTGTTGCAACACACAACACCGTTTTATAGTTTTACGATTTATGCAAATTGACATCCCAAGCCGAGGTATTTTCCATAAAGGAGCAGACACAAATACCTCATATTAAAATAAGCACCTCATAACATACTTAAATCAAAAACATGAAAGAGGCCAATTTAGAAGTCACTTAAATGTAGGAAAATATAAGTGGTTCAGAAATAACTACGTCGCAATAAGTCTCCAACAATGTATTGCTCATTTTGTGTTGTTTTACTCGTTCAAAATATTTTCGTTGGAAACACGAAATTAGTTCGAAAGTGCAAAGCACTTGCAACTTTGGAATTTATAGCCTTCAGCAAAGTTCTTTAGTTTTACGTATTTAAGTACAAGCATGTAAGTTAAAACTGCGGCGAGCAAAATTTTATCAACAACGCTGAAAATATTCTGTCCTCTATTCTAGTTAAATTACAATTCTTTATCAACCTCCTTTACGGTTATTCTAACTTGTTTGTTTTTAATAATGAGTTTTAAATTTCAGTGAAATGTGTTTAAAATTATCAATTATTAAATTCAAATGTGGAATATAAGATTTGTAAAAAGTACTCGGCCAATAAAAAGAAAGAGTCAAAGGTTAAATTCTTTCCGTAGAGAGACTTTTTCATGAAACGTTCTAACTAAGATGTTGCCCAAAGAGAAAAGAGTATTAAAATAAAACTCGTTGTCGTCGAGACGGACGAAGTCTATAAATATGAATAATGAAGTTATAAAAGACAGCCTTTCATTGGATTTTCCTTTCTATAGTTAAATTCTACAAAAAAGTTTTTATACCTGCGAAGTAGCAAATGAAACGTTTAAGGTGTGGTTGGAATATTTAAAGCAAATAGAATTGTACCGAACTAAAACAGGGAATAGAGAACAAGCATTTCCATTTAAAGCGTTCCTTATCTAAATCTTTTAAAATACCAAGGTAACGCACGCACATATAAATGGTAAATATCTTTTATGTGTTAAACTACAGATAAATAAATGTGAGGTACAAAATATACGCATATCTATACATACATATGGTAATGGTAATAAATAATGGTAATTCTAGGTCCATGTGGACCTAAGTACCTTTTAAGTGGTAAAAGATTTTTTCAAATAGGTCCCTCGGATACGGGATTACCATGCGCAAACACACAAACTCACAAAATTCGCTTGGTCGCTTTATTACATTAGTATAGATCAGCGATTCCCAACCTGTGTACATGTTGCCCTGGGGGTACTTTTCCTTCACCGAAGTATGTAATGTATGTGTGCGTTCAGGATTCAAATTCGAGTGTCCCGTGCAGATGATCGCAGATCAAGCCACTAGGCTACTACTAATATAAAAATACTTTGGTAGGTATCTATAAGATAATTCTTGATGTCACGTGACCGATTCTCAAAACACTCGGCGGACACTGGAATTTTTTGAAACTATTTTTTAATGTGAATAGCCGACAAACGAGCAGACGAGCCATGTCATGGTAAGTGGTTAGCGTCGCCAATGGACATTAGTAACATCAAAGGCATTACTCTGCGTTGCCGGCCAAGAAAGAAGAAGAATCAAAGTACTGGCCTTCAAGCTCACAGCCGGAACAGGAATCGTTTGGCTGATGCAAGCTAGTCAGGCAGGCTTTACGGAAAAATAATAATACCAGTAATAATATTAATTACTTAATAATATTATTTATTTTATTATTCTTACGCGAATCTCTGCCACCAAGCAGGCTAGCTTCTGTAGCATCTTACGACAGCCTATTCTGCCGGCATGGGATTCTAGGTCATATTTTAAAACGTGTATTCGGAGTAGAAATAATATTATCATTTAATTTTGCGTTAATGTGATAAAAATGTTAAAATAAAGTAAACAAAATTATTCCGTCAACTTTCATTGTCCCTCGCAACCTTTGTCCCCGCTTGAGGGATTACGCATCTCACATCCATATAGGCAAGTAGATTTACCCCAATCTACTTATCGGCCCTTGATAAACCAACTGTGACTTTAGTTACTTTAATTGAATGAAGTTCTTTTCTTTCTATGATGCAGCTTATCGTTAGCCAAGAGTGATGGTGTGGTGGACAGTTCAAGTACCATTATCTTAAGCTGTAAATAGTTACAGGTTGAGCTAATGATTTAGCGATAGCGCTCTGGTGGGCTCGATCATTTAAAATTCCTTAACATTTCACGCTGATCAAGTGCTGAATATAACTTTTGAGAACATTATGAAGTATTGTCCGTTATGCAAGTATTTCCTGAATATTCCTTTCACTGAAGCAAATAATAACTAACTTGTGATAAGAGCATAACTTTAAAAAATTTGTACATCTTTAGAGGATTGTCCTGTGTATTGTCATACTGAGAAATCTGTTGTTTTATTGTCTTATGTGTTGCTTGGCTTTGTTATTCCAGTGCTTAATTGGCTAACATGACTTATATACCTGAAGGCACGGTCTAGTAACCACATATTATATGTGCAATTTTCCCTTTTGAGATTAAAGTCCAGAACGAGCATGCAGTTCACCTAATGTTTAATAGGTTCTACATTCTTCTACATAGAACATTAATTGAGGTCGGTAACAGATTTTCATTAATTTTACAATGATTTTAATAAAATGTGTAATTTTTAAGTTTCACTTACTCCAATTTGCTTTTTGCCTTCAATTCTTTAATGGCAGGGCATGGGTCATTCATAATTAAAAATGTCTGTCTCTTATTTTACGACCCTGTTCTATTGTGAACCAATGGAAAGTTAGTGGCTAATACAATTGTAAAAAGTTCTATTACTACTCAATTGCCTTTGGTAAGACTTAGTGACCGGTATCTAAAAATAACAACCAGTACTGGTTGTTAAAAGTGGCAAAAAAATTTTGCCACTACCATCTTAAGAACGAAACTGGTTAACAATATCGATTACTTTCAATACGAAAAAGTCATCTGGGCATATATATACGAAGAAACTGAATTAAGCATATTCTTCAAGCAAGATTAGCGAGACACATTTCTACTCGTACATCAAGCGAACCCTAAAAAGATTCAAACTATAGGTTCTCATTCAATTTCTAACTACTAATGTCACAATTTGTTTTCCAAGGGCCGATAAATAAATCGAATTGACGAAGGCGAATCCACTCAGTGACTAAATGAATCTCTTACGATGTGAGTTGTAATCCGAGGAACGGGCGACAGTTTAGTAACGGTATTATTCGTCTTTGACACAGACTGACTCAACAATAATTAATTCGGGTTTTCAGCGATTATTTGAATCAAAACAAAGAGAGGCTTTTAGGTGATAAATTTATACCAGTTTCTCGCCCAAACATCGTTTCGAAATAAGAAGTCCGCACGTTCAGTTAGAAGTTTGAATCACAGTAATGTGCAGTTAATTGTTGGCCGGGTTGGAGCGGCCTAGAATACATCCCCGAATCCCATGCTGGCAGAACAGGTGTCGTAAGAGGCAACGGAAACCAACCTGCTTTGGTTCTACCACCAAGTTTAATAAGATTCTGTACTGGAGCAGCTTAAACTACTGACCTCAATCTTATGCTGGCAGAACAAGGCTTGGGAAAAGGCGACAAAAGCCAGCCTGCTTGGTGGTATGGTTTCGCTAAGGATTATATTATCAGTGTTATTTTTAAGTCATTAATATTATTATTGGTATTATTATTATTCCACGAAGCCTGCCAGGCTAGCTACCACCGTCCTGCTTGAGTCTGTCGCTAAACGACTCGTCGTGTTTCGCTGGGGGGCTTGAGAGCCAGTACTTTCTTTCTTCTCATTTTCTGGCCAACAACGCATCAGTAATGCCTTTGGTCTTCGTGATGTTTATTGGCGACGGTGATCACTTACCATCAGGTGGCTCGTCTGCTCGTTCGTAGGCTACTAACAGGAAAAAAATCCAATTAATTCCAGAGAATTAGTTCGGTGTTTACTATATAAAAATAGTAAATGAACATCCTCCTTAAATGATATTGTGAAACGCTTCTTGAGATAATTGTTGCCCGGCCGTCTTTTCGTTTTCCCATATTTTATTCAATAAGAGGTCCGATTTCGCGATTATATTAATCAGAAATCTAACTCCTTATCAGAAATCGTAAATATACTAAGTTATCCCGGGCTAAAAAATCTCTTAGACGGTGAGTTGACCCAAAAGTTATTTTGCATTGTCTCGTGTATTATAATGTTACACAATCATTTAATTCATGGACTGTACCATGGTATACATTTTTGCATGATCTGTTGTAGACATACAGGCCTAAACAAATCCACAAAAAATCGAAACAACCACATTATACCCAAGAAAAAACTGTGTCAATTAGCTTATTATACTGTGCCGCGCTGTTCAAAAATCAGTCAATATAAGTGAATAATGTATGAGGCTTATTGGATATATTTGTCGAGAAAGTAGCTAATTCATTCAAACCCTATTTTACCCACACTAAGCCCACGCTCGTGTTTAAGGTAAGGCCGTGCTTAAATCCGCTTCGTTTTAAGATGGATCAATTTTGTTGATGGTAAAGATGGTTCTGGTTATAAAACTGATGGTGAAAATAATAATGATACTTCTGATGATATTTCAAAATATAAATGATGATATATGTATAGAAACAGAATTATTTTTATGGTTCTTATACAGGTAGAGGAGTATTTTTTATTATAAAGGTACTAATTAACGTCAGTGGTGACCTAATGGTTTGAACATCGTTGAAATGAATTACAAATTAATTATCACATGTTTGGGACAAGGAAAACATCGTGAGGAATGAAAGTTTCTTGTAATGTTCTCATAGGGTCTACCAGTAGGCACTGGGACAGCGTGGCGGACTGTAGCTTTGATTGTCTCATTGTGAGATGATACAAGAACCAAGGTCAGCGGTGGATAATTATTGGTTATATTGATGACGACGATAGGACTATGTATAGTTTTGTTATGACTATGTATCTGGTTGATGTTGTTGACATAATGCTGGGTGCATTGGAATAGTTATGAGATGTAATGATATTTTATAAAGATATAGCGCGGACCGCATGGGTGGTAATACATGAAATTTTTGGTAATACAAATACAGAAAATTTGTTCAGAAGTATTCTTCGTTTTCGATGAAAATTCTATGTTTGGATTGTAGAGAAAAGGAGAGAGACAATGGACAATGTTGGTAGGGATTTTAAAACGTTTAAAATCATTTATTTCCCTTATACTAAGCCCTATTATTCAGCATCGTGGATTAAAGGTTTTTCATCCAATTTTCCTCCCAAAGTTAACACTTCAAATCAGAACAGATTTATTTAGGATACATGTCCATCATTGGAACATCTTCCTTTAGATTTATGTACTTAATTTCATTTTCTATTGAGTCAATTCAGAGAACATCGGATATGATAGACAAACAGACACGCAAATGCACTTATACGCGTCCTATTTTTAATTGGTTATACGGGATCCTAAAGTCGACCTAAATTTGATATACCTACGTAAACAAAATAGACTCTGATGAGATTTAGTTCTTAATAAATATCTTCTTTAATTATATTTAATGTTCTCAATTTCGACGGAGATACATAACAATATTTTGTTTATGCATCAATCACATTTACCCTGTGCTAAGAGGATTCGAAGGGGTTACAAATTGCGTAACATGTTTTCGATTCCTTCACAATAATTTGGGTGAATTGTGATTTGAGGATTTGGGTTGGTTTATTTGTTGGTTTGCAGGAGTATTTGTTGTTTATGCTTTGAATAGTTACATTTACATTATTAGTATAGTCTACCGATTTGAACTTTGAAAAACCATAGTCATTATCATCATTTTCATAATCATTAAACATAATCATTATCATTATAGTCTGCCGATTTGCGTAGTGGTGATGAACGATTGATATACAATAGCTTAATCATTTGATCGAATCTGAATATACCAGTATAAGTTGTGATGAGTGTAAGTGCTCTGTCTTAATGTTTATAATCTGTTATAGTATAGTTTCCGATGATAGAGTAATATAAATAGAGAAATACAAACGGACAAACCGTGCATTACTATGTACCACTAAATAATAAATATATAGTAAGATCATATATTTGGTAACAGTGTAATTTAAATGTCGCAATCCCCCCTTCCTAACCCGGTTTCTTGTTTTGAATCTTGTGCGTGTAATTGAAACTTTGAAAGTAATATACTTATAAGAACTTTAGTAACGTTTCAGTGAAGCAAATCGTAAGGAATCCTGAGTACCGGAGAGTTATTTATAGTCTTCTGAAAAGTGTGGTCAGTCGGCCGATTTTCTTTGATGGACTTCGACTTTCCACTTTTTCATTCTGTTGTAGTTAACGATCCTTGGGTAGTTTTATCCGATTACTTCTAATGACAATTAAAATTATTTACCTATTTCTTACTCTGTAAACTGGTTTGGCAACTCAAATCCCTCACGTATGTATTGTTATACCTGAATGCCTACATGAGATGCCATATTTCTAAGTATAGTTGGCCATTTTAACCCATTATATAATGTTGTTTAAGGCAACGTAACAATTACAAAAATTAGAATGCTAGTGGCTCCACAACTATTATAGAAATTTGCTGGAACCAACGGGAGAATTAGCATAGTTTGGATTGGTTGAATAGATTTGAAATGTTTATCATCGAGAAATTGTTTTTTTCGTATCTATTTCATATTTCGGTCCAGATACGTAGATTATCGTCTCCGAGATTATGATCATGATTATGATGGCGAATATCTGTTATAGTTAAAATGGATTAATTAGTTAATTCCTCGATAATTTACTATTTCAATATAACCTGTATATGTAATATATATATACCTATATATGTCAACATTAGTAGTAGTATTTAGCATTTATTAAAAAAATATGTACAAGCGGAAAACAAGAAACAGGCATAATTTCGTTACGTCTTCAAAGGTTCAGCGTTCTTTTATGGGGTTTGGAGTTCATTTTTACAATACGGTTCCAAAGGTGATACCCATTGGAACTTTTAAGTGACGCATTAAAGCACAGTTTATTGGTAAATGATATTATAGTAAAGATAAATATATTAATGACAAAGACGTCTGGAAATAATAGTGTCGAAACCAATTCCGCGCTAGTTTAAATTGTTGTAATTACTGTGTTAAAAGATGTATGTTTTAAAAGATGTGCTGAGGAATTGCTTTCGCCGTTTCTTGTCCTCAATGTTGAAGCACCTTTCCAAAACGGTACTAGAAACAAAAATGACGTGCATACGTGTATTTACAGAATACCTATATGATTAAATGATTTTGAATTAGAATTTGAACAACCCCATAACTACATCATCTGGATGTTATGTTACTCTTAGCGTTCTATGATCACACTATTCAAATTTATTTTCTCGGCTTGTTAGTTTAGGTTCTTCTTCGCAGGAGTGAAAGAGAAAATAATACGCAACGCAAACATAGGCTTTATCTTACTTAATCTGCTTACGTTACAACCACAAACAAGAACTAATAAAGTTTTTAAATAAATCTTGTCTATTTATTTGAATTTGTTAAGATAACTGGCTTCGTAATTAAAATTGCTTTGTATGTTGTAGAATTGCAGGTACTGTAATGGGGCAGAGGAAATATTAATCGACTTTCTCTGAGATATGGATGGATATTTTCATATCTCAGAAGATGTTATGATAACCTTCTGTAGAAGATGTGTATCAGGTTGAATTGCTTTCTTTTATAGTCATAGTTTTAGCTTGCCAAAGTCCAAATTTATGGAACTCCAGAACATGCCATTGGTCTTCCTAACTATGTATCTTGGTAATCAGATTTAAAGAAAATGGTTTTGTTTACAAAAGATCACACGCAGTGGTCATTTAAAACATAACTTTGACCCATACAATAAATAATAGTACTTAATAATAATGTCAAATTCGGTCTTAGCTTCTTCTGTCATCAATGCAAAAATATCTTTTTTTGAATTAGAAAATATAATTGGTTTAAAAAACAGATTTTATTTTGTTAGTGTATTGTAAAGCTCAATATACAGATAGCAAGCTTTTGTACCAGTTGTCAGTTCCAATCCTGTCCCCTTGTTCTGAGAGGACTCGTAAGCTCCCCAAGTGGACCTTTATGAGTTAGTTTATGAATAACAATCGTAACAGATTGCTAGTAACAAAATGTGTTGGGGGGTTCTGTGCTTTACTGGGCATTCTGAGTCGTTGGTTTGACTTGTTACAGAAGTAAAGACACATCGAGGGTCTTAAGGCAGTACAGACACTTCTGGTACATCATTGACTTACACAAGATTAGCATTGTGGAAGACGTTTTATATCACCTCATTGTCTACTCCTTCATCAAATTAAGTAGGTATCTACAAAATTCCACTAATACCCGTAAGTTCTGGCAAACCATCCTGCAACGGTTTCGGGAGAACTTATGATTTAGAAGTTTTATAAGAAGTTAAATTGGATTTTGAATTGATTTTTTTGAGCACAAAGGAACATAGATCAGAGCCTTCGACGGAGTTAAGTGCCTCAATTTTCACACTGAACACAAGAGATTTACGACTCCTATGCTGTATACCAATGACAGCGTAGTATTTTTTATGTTAATAACCGACAAACGAGCAGACGAGCCACCTGATGGTAAGTGGTCACTTTCGTGGTAACTTTTAAAACCAAACCTGCCGTTTCAATGGTCTGGATGGGTCTTACATTTTATACACATATATTTCCAATTTTTGCCTTACACTTGATATGATGCATAAATATTTTGACGCTGCTACGAGTATGATTGATTATGTTGGTTTTATAGTTTATTTTCGCGTCGACTTCAGTAACGCTTCAAGACAGTTCTATTGTAGTTTGGTTCGTATTAAACATAGGAATTGGAAGTTATACAAAAATTTCTCAAAGTTTAGCAGTAAGTATATGTATACATACTGATTGAAGTGTTGTTATTATTTTAATACTTTTAGTTGTATTTTCTTCCAAATGTTTACGTCTTTCATCTACCGATTCTATTAACCGTCGTATTCTACATAGTTCAAAAATTTTTTTTATTTTAGGTCTACTTTTGAAGTGAATCCATAAAATAATGAGCTTTAAATACAAAATCATAAAAAATATAAGTGTGTAAGTTAAGTTTCCAGAAAAGCGTTTTATGTATGCATTATACTAGGTTATATCGCTAAGTTTATACATGTAAATTGATTCTTTTCTCAGTTAATGTTTAATATTATTGCATATAGTGACTTGTAGATGATTTATTAATGGGAAAAAAGACGTTTAAACATAAATCTACACATGTGTAACTTTACATACCGCTTGTCCATATTACTATAATCTGGTTGGTGACGTTATTTCATTCTTGTATGAAGTAATTAACTTACCTAGCTTCGGTAAACAATGTATCCTTGGGGGCGTTAATCAAATGGTTGGGGGTAAACGATTTAACTTTCAAATTTTAATCGGCTTGGAGGGTTGTATGGGTTAAAGGATCCTAGATTTGATCAGCAATAGAGAAATTTATCAATATACTCAATTATTAAACTATTAATACTATTATTAATTGTTAGTTAATAATCATTATGGACAAATCTTAGGCATGCGTTTTTGTCTCCGGCTATCCATAAATATTTAAAAACGTATCTTCGACACGACTGCGATAAAGATGCTGCTGTTAAAAGTGTTTCACGCGAAGATTTATACGACAGTTTCGCTAGGGTGGCCCCGCCCACTATTTAATTGTTTTCCGACTTCCTTACTAACAGGCTATTAGAACACTGAATGGAGGCGAGGCGTAAGGGAACGAAAGATAAATGATACGGTCTTTAGGATGAATTTAGACGTGAAGTGATTCCCTATTAAAATGCTGTCAACAATTAGCTACTGCCTTATCTATATATATTGTTATGAAGCTTCTCGAAAGGTTTGTCGAAAAGAGGAAGGCGGTAATCTTACGAAGTTTCTAGGAGGGTCTACGGGATCTACGAGTGCGACTGCGATAGTGAAAGTGAAACAAAATCTCTGCGGAACTATTTTGGCATTTTACGAACCTGCGGATCCTGACACGTAACAATATTGTTTTTTTGTCTTGTTTATATATTAGGCTTGTGTCATTTTACAATTATTGAATTCTCAGAGTTGTAAGTTTTTTATTATAAATTTCTCCACTGAAGTTATTATTAATTTACTCACTTAGCATAAAAACATGAATCATTTGCGCCGGATTCAAACACAGGTTCCTCTAGCGGGAGTCTGAATTTGAAACTACAAAGCTATCACTGATTGTAGATGGTAAAGATTAGGATATAAAATGTATTACATTAAAGCTCTTGTCTTATTAATGTTGAAAACAAAACCATAAAGTTTCTTTAATACGTTGTAATTATAAATTCACTGTATGTAGGTACTGAATTATGAACATTTTAGATACTTTATATCAAAACCATCAAATACAGACAAAATGACAAACAACTTCATTGTTCGACAAAGGAACTGTCGCGAGATGAAGCGCCTTTGAACAAAAGCTATCGAGAAAAATTGTTCTTTAAGTATATCGCAACTCCAATTTATCTATGAAAGAGACGAAAAAGGAAATGCGAATAGTTATTTACTTTTACTGGTGTTTTAAATCATTGCTCTTTTTACATAACAAACATACGGATTTGAATAATGAAAGTTAAATATGTGCGAACCGAGAAACACCAATTTAAAATTCATAAAATGTGAAATGAATAAAACTGAAAAGACTTGCAATCAGGGCGTTTGGTTTAATTTGAAACATAGTTTAATCAGTTGAAAGTCTGTCTTTTGCACGGGGATCGTGAGTTTGAATGCTGCGCGTACTTCTAATTTTTCTGCTCCGGTAGGTTTCAATCCATTAGCGGCCAAGGCATTACGTGGGTCTTTTTGTAATAGAAGAGCGATCAAAGTTAACTCCCTTATTCGCGGCGACTCCGTTCATATCTGAGTCAGTCATTGATTCTGGTCGTGGTGTATCTTGCTGAACAACGAAGGAGGTTGTACCGCCAAATCTCACTGTGGAGACTCGTTGGACTACTAGTCAGTGAAGGTTCTCTTGTGTGTCGTAGGGTTTGTTATCTGTATGACTATTTATCATCATCCTTCTTTAAAATCTTCAGCTGCAGTGCGGTGATCCCGTATTGTGATGTGATAAAAGTGAATTCAGCTGCTAAGAAATGGAGGGGTAAATGGTTAATGTAAATTTTGAATTTTTTATGATCTTCGAAGGTTTTCGACATTACTTAATGACTGATTTTTGATGTTAGCGAACCACGGAAGGGCTCAATAAATTTAGCTTTAGTGGTCACCCATGCCATTGCCGACCACACGCAGTTACTCAACTCGGTCGATAATAACATAAGATTGTCATCATTATAAAATATTCCGTTGATAAATAGTTGTGTAGTCCTCGTACAATGAGAAAGTTTGAAGTCCTGAGGTACATTCATGTATTCACTACATGAAACTGTGTATTATCATATTGAGCGTTTCTTGTACGAATGTAAAAACTGAAATATTGGAGTACTTGACGTGGAACCTTACAGGACCAGCTAATCTATTAGACATATGAAAATGTCGTCATAGCAAGACGTGATGGGCACTTTGTAGAGGTATATATTTTTTTAATATAAATAGTCGACAACCGTGCATTTGGGCCACCTCATGTTAAGTGGTCACTGTCACCTTCTGTCGTGCGTAATATTTTAGGTAACACCAACGCGTTGCTGCCAAGACTACCAGCTTGTTACTGACTCTTCAAATAATTAACAGTTGATTATAAAAGGTTGATAAAGAACCAAACCAACATGTATGACTATCATCCGGGTTAAACTGGGCAATACAGGGAGACCGTTCATTATGGCCTTCTTCGTTCTTCATCAGAGTTACACGAGCAGGAGAAATTGGCTTGCGCTGAAGGACGGATGGAGTCCCTTATTCCTCAAAATATCGAGGATCAAATACCGAAAATCTAAACCTGATTTGGATACCTAAGGGATCAATAAAACTCTCAGAGAAGAGCCGCCATAGCTAAATTAATTCGGTATTATGAGCATTTTTGAAAGAAAAGTTCTGTTTAAACATGTAGATATTTTCATAGCATACCCGAAAGAAGTGACAGGTGATAGATTATTGCATTTCTTTTTTTAATTTTTTCTTCAGGTGTCGTGATGTGAAACAGATAATTTTTTAATTCAGTGCGATTTTATTGGCCGTAATTCTGATGATGTCCACTTAATTATTTACTAGCCAATAATTAGAATTGAAGTGAGATTATTGTTTTAATAGTTTTAGAAATTTACTGTTGACCGATGCATATAAATTATTAAACACATCAAGAAAAAATATGTGAAATTTTAAGTATTAAAAAAATGAAGATACTGCCAACAAGTGCCAAACACACCTCACAACTGGCGACTGCTTTCAGAAAACATTTACCTTCGGCTGTATTCATTCAACGTCTGAAAAACTTCTTCATTCAGCTTTGTGCCAGACTGCAACGAATTTTAACACGTTCTCATTCGATATGCAGAAAGTTACTGCGCAAAACATAACTAAAATATGACACAGTTGGCTATATCGCAAAGCGAACCACCTGTTACATTTTCAATTTAACAATGCAGTCGAACCAGCTGACTAATCCCTCTGAATTTAGATTTTAAAGTGAAATTCAAAGTTGAATGTTTTAAACACAAATTTGTATAATTGTTTCGTGTATTATAAAAGTAATAAAAAAATGCTATTTGAACTGTTATGAAGGACCATGAGTTATGTTTGTTCATCGCTTCGCTTCAGAAAAACTACGCGTTACGCTTAGAAATTGCATGTGCGTTGTCTTAGATTCATTTGTTACTTTTTTATTTAATGAAGGATTTAAATGTTTGATAGATACTCGTAGGTGCAAAAAAAAAGAAGAAAATCGGTTGATCAAATGTCAAACTCATGTTCAAATGTGTTTTTTTTTAATTTGTAGTGGACGACGCTTGAAGTTAAAAAATGTTTGTTTTCAAATATTTATTCATTAATTATATTTTATTAATTAACTTTAGTTTTGTATGGGAGAAAAACAATTCTTATTTATTTAGCCGGATATAAATGTACACACATATTTATATTAGTTGTAATACGTATAAACGACTTTGAAAAGTCAACGGTTCATGCCCTAGATGTGAAACTGGACCACCGGCTTGAGGCCAATATCAAATGACTGGGACATTAATGCACGAATACTCTTATGATTTATCGTCGCTAGCGATCGCGCTTATCCAATTACTGAGTTTCAATCGGACATGCCATCTAAATTCTAAGTGTATCATAACCGAAATTTATCAAATTAGGTCACACACATTTAGTTTCGGCATCGTCAATGTCACAAATAAATGTTTCGTGGCTTGTTTTTGAAGGTCATATTGCGGATTGCGAAATCGATACGCAGAGTTTTTGTTATATGTTGTTCGAGAGGTATCTTGTGAACAACCAATCAAAACAGATTACAGTGCAGTACGTTTTAGCTTTATATTATATATACGGATAATCAAAGATATATGTAAACACAGCTGACAAACATAATCCCAAAATTCCAGTCCTCTACAAAATACAAGTACGTTGGCAATATAAAAAGATTCGAGTATGCACCAGTGAATAAAATAAGGGCTGTCAATAAATAATTCTAACGCTGTGATTGCTTCGCAATCTGTCGTCGCTTCAGTAAATTGATTTATTTATGCTTATTAATGATTCACGATGGAATTTTTGAATTTTTTCTATCGATTTAATCTAATTAAAGACAAAAAAATTTAAATTCAAATTCTATTGAACGCTTTAGATTACTACAAGGCATTGCCGCGTTGTCTGTCTGAGTTTTTTTCGCAAAGAAGGCATTTATGTGTGATTTATTAAAACTACAAAATGTAATAAGAGTTAATACGTTCGTAAGTACGTTTCGTTACGCAGGAACATTGTAGCTAAAAAAATTAATGTAATTGTTTAATTTGCCCGTTATAAAAATAGATTTGTGGGTTTGTAATCAAGCTTTATGTTAGTTAAAAAAATTGTTCATAACTTATATTTACTTTCAACGCTCAGAATAGCGGCTTTTTACTTTGCCAAAAAATAATAATTCTATCTATAGAATTTAGATATTATATGAATTAATGTTATTTTAATGAAATGACGCATTTCAACGTGTCCTATCAACTTCAAAATATACTATCAAAATGATAGTGTAAAATAACGACACTTACAACTAACCTCTATCAGAACTATTATCTATTGCGTATGAAATTTTGCAATGAAATGAAAAACATATCTTCATAATATGATATATCTTCTCTATTGTCAGTGAAATTCCAAAATAATCCATAAAGTAAAGAAACCTCCAAAATCCTTTTGGGTTTCATGCCGCAATTATGGCCACACTGGACACATTCAGTGTACTCAAGAAGCTTCTTCGTGGATACACTTTATGTATACGTGCATCGGATTCCATTCAAATAAAATACCCCATCTCCTGAGTCCTGCCATCAGTATACTAATTTACAAGAGCCTACTCCTAAGCAGGTGTAAATAAAAAAAAAATACCCTAGATTTATATAATGTACGACTTTATGTAGATCTTCGCGCCGCATCCTAGGCCATATTGTCACATAAAGTTTATACAATTGTATATCTCATCAAGTGGGTGTTAAGTTATTAGATTTAAGGCGTGCAAGATATTATATTAAATCTTCTTCAATAAATGTGAAATTTACACTCGCGTTCCTTTCAACTTTAAATGTTCCGCTTTAGCGTAAACTTTACGTTTACGTAATACATGCAATGATAAGAATTTCATAAAAAAATGTTAGTATCACACCTGTTTTCTTGTGAAATTAAAAGTTTCAATAAACAGATTATAATATATGAATTCATAAGAATTTTATAAATACGAATTAAATTAATGTTTAACTCTTGAAATCTAAATCAATTCTAATCGAATTATAATATTAGAAGCAAATGAAAACAAGAAACAATTGGAGCGTTATCTGGAAAATTCTTCACCGCGCAATTTGCTTAAGCGGCTTTGTCACGTCATTTGGCATAGTGGCGCTAACGCAAATTATGGCTATTAGACGAGCACAATGTCTTGCTAAGAACATAAATTTTTGAATTCTGAGCAGGCATGGCGTTAAATTTTATCTCTACCAACATTATCACGTTTTCATCCCGCTTCATGAAACATACGAACGTACGAACATACATACGAATGGTTATTAAAAAAAATAAGAGAACGATTGCCGAATTCATTCAATTATTAAACAAAGATGAGATAGGACCGAAGTGAGATTGTAAAGTATTTTTGATAAGTATAATAAAAATTATATTAAAGTATAAAAAGTATAATAAAATATAAAAATTTCTAAAAACGGGATCTATTAAACATTGTTATGTTATATTATTATAATATCTAAAGATGAATATTGCGTCTGAGTCAGCTTACATATAACTAATATACGCAACTTAGTAATGTGGCTGAAATATAATTAATGCTTAAAAACTTAAATCGAAATATATAATAAAATCATAATTTATTTAAATAATAAGCACTATTCAATGTAATGACCGCTGAGCGAGAATCTTAGATGATAGCAAAGTCACCTTTTTCGATAATCGTAAAGCTTGACATTTCAGATCTATGATATACCTTAATCAAAACGGGTTATGGTACTTTCGTCAAACTGAATGGCGCGCACTGCCTCCTTTTTAAGATCGCCAAGGTCGACGTAGTGCAATCTTGATGGTAATCACAGGTGATGGTAAGGTTCTATTTTTCCTGGCTATCACCCAATCTTCAAGCTTCTGTTGATATCAGCAGGAAGTATCTTTAAAAGTCAGGCTTCGAGCTCTGCATCACTAAACTCGGGTGTCGGTATCCACTTATACAGAACTTCTACTCTTGTGATGGGATACCAAAATTAAATAGGTGTTATTTTTAACGGATGAAATCGAAGAAGAAGATTAGAACGTGAAGAAAAATTTAACCTTCCGGGAATAGCTTTAGTTGGATGTGACATAACCCAAATCGACTTCTATTTTACTGAAGCAAAATCCCGCGGGAAAATTTCAGTCGACTGGTGAAATCGTATTGTCTGAAACCACCAGCGAACTTTAGAAAAATATTCGATCGCGATTCGAGGTGCGTTGTTTTCGTGTATTTTGTGAGCTATTCATCCGAAGTCTCATCTCATCTAGAATCGGCTTCTATCTAGAAGCCGAATAGGAACCGAATACTTTTCGCTTTGTTTGCTTGGAATAGCTCGCCGAAAATTCCAAATAACATTCCAGTGTTTCGACCAGAAGAACATCTATGTTGAAATGCGTAATGTCGTATCTATTTTAATAGAATTAAAGATGTATCTGTGAAGGTGTTTTTTAGTAGTTCAAAGGCTTATTAAACTTTTTTTTAACTTCTTTTGTAAGAGTTTTTTTATTAAAACAATTACGTTTTACCAAAAACATATGTTGAATTCTTTAATACAAATAAAAAAAGAACGCTATTGGTTGCCTTCCTTTTCGAGGTATGTATTTGTCTACACGTATTTGTGGGAATAAATCTAATAAGTTGCCTACAAATGCGGGAGCCATTTGGCTAGTTGGCTTACCACTGGAGTACCACGGTAGTAAGCCAAAGCAATCGTGTGGCGCCCCGATCAGCGCCAGATCAGGTCCGAATGCTGGGTTTTAATGGATATTAAGTTGGTCCCACATATCTGTCCAGTTGGGTGGAATGCTTAAATGCATTATCCAGCAGGCAAAAACAAAAAGGTTTAAATATAGAATTTGATAGAGCCACTGAGCCACCAGTCAGCTTTTAACACGATACTACACCCTAGTATATAATAGTATATAATAACATATAGTTTTATTTATTTATTGCACTTAATAAGTAAATACGATATCATAAGAAGTTGCATGTAACGTTATGTAAAGTTACGAGCAGATCGCGCACCTGATTTTAAGCGTCATGTCAGATCAAGACATCTTAAGTCATAATTTTAAAGGAGTGCTGTTGCTTTCATTTTCAGTTTAGCATCATGATAAAATGACTCCTAGACGCAAGCATCTCAATAATTTGCTTTGCAATATAACCAATACCAATAACAAATAACTGAAAGCACGTTTGTGTTATTCTAATTCGTTGGGTAGTTGCATAATGGAGTGAGCTCGAAAATGTATATGAGTAACTACTCGTTGTTAATGTAAAATAGGTTTATCTAAAAGGGTTTTTAAATATATGTTTAGAAAAAGAAAAAAATAAAGATTGTCATTGTATGTCATAAAATTAAAAAAAAATGAAAAAAGAAAATTGTTTGAATCTTAAATTACATTAAATATGCAAATTATTAAAGGAGATATTTCAGGATATAAAATTAATTACTCAGAATTAAAATAGTGATTCCAGGAGCAGTTGTTTTATCATATCTATAGTTTTAATAATGGTAATGTAATTGGTACAAATTGCAAATACTTGAAAATAGGGTACAAATAGCCTAGTTCAAAACACATCTTCAAAAACATTTTGGAGAACTCTCAGATGTGTAGATCACCGCACGATGATTTGCTTCACCGAAGTACATACTAATAAATTTTTAATTCACATATAATTTCAAAATAAGGGAACCCATGTGGCTGACCGATATTTAAATCGGTAGACTATCACTACCGTCTATCTGTCTAGAGTAGTATCTGTGTAGAGTAGAGTACGTGTATGTTCATAACATTTTAATTAAAACGGAAGTATAAATAAGTGCGTGGCCTTTTTTCTCAAATTTTATCTCAATGGGATTGGATTTCTTACAAAGTTTTATATTTATTACAATATAATTGAAAATGGATGTTACGCTATTGAAACAGGGTTAAAAATTGATGATATGTATCGTGGAAAAATAGGCGCGATCTGATTACCACAGTTCTGCGGTTGACTTTGCGGTCGGCATAATAAGTAATACAGATAAAGAGCAAATGACGTCTACAATTTTACTTAAGCATGTTCTATGGTCAAATACCTATATATGAGCACTAAGACTACTGTAAGTTTTAAAACAGTGTTATTAATTCGCCAATATGTTTCTCATATTGATATCATTCAACTTAAGTCGAACAAAACTTTGAAACACTTTGATATTTAAAATACTATAATCTACGTACATATGTATGTACATATGGATATTGAAAGTAGTAGGAAATTGACTACTAATTCTGTAATAACTTTTTATTGGCATCTTTTCTTTACGTTTCATGAAATATGGACCATATTTAGTAGGAGAATCATTTAGATTTTAAGTCAACAGCCAGAGTTCGCTTAGTTATAGTTTCCATTTTTCCATAACATCCACGAAGCTTCCGCTGGCTAGCTGCCACGAGCTTTTAAGAACATTTAAGGGTTAATTACTCAAGATTGAAATTTTGCGCGGACATTTGAGAGTTAGAGCTGAAACGTGAAATGTAAAATTTTCAACAAAATATGTGTAAAATGCCGACTCTTAGTATCTATTCAAGGAACAATTTTGTCTAAAATAGAAAAGTTAGTTTCGCTCAAAGAAAAAATTACACAGTCAATATGTTTTGAATAAATAGAATCGGTACGGAAATGTACACAAAATTAGATTTAATGGTTACGGCATCCTATAGCCGTAACCAGATCTATAGTTCTATTTATCCCTATTAACTTCATATATCAACATTATACGTACCTTTCTTGCCAATTGTATATACAACAAGATATACACTATGTTAGTAATAGAACTCGGTTATAAAGTCAAGCGCCAGACAAGATTTTAATAGGTTTGGGTAGTTACTGCCCTCTATATAACATTGAAAGTAATTTTTTTCATATTTCTGGTCCAAGTCTACAGATATAGTCAAGAAGTAAATTTCTTTTTTTTTGGGCAGGGACACGTCGAAGACGTAACTACTATTGTTTGAAGTGCCTAAGACAGACGATCATCAAATATCCGGCGGTTAATATAGCGGCAAATAATAAAAAAATATTTTGAAATAAGATCTCATTTCTTCTGTTCTGTTGTTCTACTCAAAAATGGCTGCAAAGAAATTTTTACACGTGAACTGTGTTGGAATACCGTAACAAATATGATTTGGTATTGTATAATAGGCGATAGTTTTTAATTCTCTCATAAAATAAGTATAAAATCAATGTGTCTGTAAACTTTAAAATAAAAAATCGATATTAGAGTCTATTGTTCTGAATTTTGCATTGTAATTTTTTGTGAAGAAATGCAATCTTTGTAAATTCTATCTTACCAAAATTTTATGTGTTTGGTCTATTGGTTCCTATCTTCATTTAAAGCGATCGCTGCCGGCAGTAAAGGTTCTAAATGTTGAAACAATTCACTCGCATTTAGAGGCTATTGTTCTGAACCTCGTTTTGAATGATTCTGTCGTGTATATTTTCGCGTATGGAAATAGAAATCCTATAATTGCTGTGTTACGTATTTCACAATGCTTTCAAAGCAAAAACTGCATTCAAGTAAATTTTATTTCATTCATCAAATTAAATTAAAATGATATTCGAATAATCAAATTTATAAAACTGAGATTAGGTTGAGAGAGGTTAGATTGAGAAGGTTTTAGGGATCGATTTTAAAATAATAAATTTGTATGAAGATTTTAACTGGAAAAATGTAAGTTTGGTCTATAGGCATAGGGTAAATTAGATTCTTTATCGAAGAAAAAAACCACTCGAAACTAAAACATTTCGTTTTGTGCATAAATTTAAGGTTTTAAAGATATTTTTGGTAAAATTTGGGTAAAATTATACAATAATAAATAATGTATTTAGCGTCAATTGCCAATGTTAATGAATAATTTTAGAAAGACCCATGTTATAAGTAGAAAAATACCTTGGTTATTTATATTACCATACATAATCAATACCGTACATAAGGGTTCCAAATGACTTAAAACAAAGGGTGTTGCGTCACAAAATACATTTCAAGTAGTATAAGAAACATTCCCTCTTTTCAAATAGTATATTACGAGTTTTGTAGCATACTTTGTAATGGATTACTAAATTTAATATCTGATTTTTAATTTAGGTATACAGGAAAACCAATATTTGCTATTATCTATCAGATATTGAACGCAGCTGTGTAAGCCAGGGATTCAAAAAGTTATTAACCGTATGCTCGATGGAATTTTTCATCGGCAAAATACTAGGAACTGGCTATATAAGGAATTATGTGCAAAATATATTACGTTTTCACTAAAGCCTGTGTATTATTTTAATTCTATCGCTTTTATAACACCTTTGTTTTTATTTTACATTTACTAATAGTTATGTGCATTCACTAATAGGTCTAGAAAATGCATTAGATTTAAATTACAGGAAGTTAAATAAATCCACCTGCAATTTGAACTACAAATAATATTTTGAGTGAACGATTGATTTGTTCACTGAATTAATCTGAAGCACGACTACAAAGAACGTGTGTAGGTGTATGCAATAATAATAAATATAATAGAGTAAAATAAAATATGATCAATTGATATAATACATTGTTCAACATAACAAAAAGTATCGAATAAATCGATACTCGACAATCGACTACACGACAAAAAATAGTTTTATCGAAACAGGCCCAACTTTACACCAAAATCTACGAGAAGCTCTTGGCCTGTAAGACGCAGAAAGCCTTTGTAATTTTTGTTTATTACTCGTGTTATAGATACGTGGTGGTCTGAGATCATTTCTCTGCAGTCAAATTTTACTGCTTTTAAAATAATGACATGATTTTGTTAATAAACGATAAATAAGTTTGTTTTCATTTACAAACACAACCTGCAGAAGATTATTCGATTTTATGAGTTTTTGGACTCACAAAAATGATTCACAATAAGCAAAATAAATATTGAAAAATTCCGAGCAATGACATGATCATATCTAAATATAATTTTCTATGCTGTTTACGTAGTCTATCTATGTAAATATCATTATTTAACAAAGCTTAACAGCACACGAATGTATACGAAGAAAAATATACATTATTTTGTATATGAGTTCGGTGTTTGAATACCACAGTCAGGATAAAAATTTCGAGTATTTTTGCGCTTCCAAGACCACATCTCACGACGGTACTGAATTAATAAATAATGTGACATTTAATTCGCTGTAAAGAAATTCGGCACTTACAAGATATATGAGGCTGACATAAGTAACAAATAATACATACGATTATATCATTGCATACTTACTTTTCTAAATTTCATGATCGTTACATAAACCCCTGATCGCAAAGATTTATTGAGTGGCTTCGTACTATTGATTTGAAAAAATTCTTCCATCAAAACAGTCACGCGTGCTGAAGTATCTACGCTCCATTTTATAATGAGGCTTAAGGAAAACTTGGTGATTCTCTGTGTAATATTTTTGTCTTCATGAATTTTTTTATGTCAATTTTGCCCGAGCGGTGGGAATTGCAGAGATCCATGATACATCCAAATCCGTACGAATGATAAAACTAAAGAAATTGGACAATTTAATAAATTAGTACCTTTGTGCTTAAAACATTAAATGCTTTCTTATAAGTTTTTTGCTACTGAAATCTAATTTACTAGACTTATTTCAGTATGAATTATAGAGATTAATTTATTAATAATCCATACGTCGTAAGCGGCGACCGCTTCTAATTAATACAGCTTGGAAATGTTGAAAAGCAACAAATTGTCATCACTGAAATTGTGTGAAGCAATTTGTATAATCATGCTTCTGAAATCTTTTATTTCAGCTCCATTATTCCATCACGCTTTGAGCTTTTGACCCGCCATTAATTTATGACCCACGGTGTTCCCTAATGCGATGTAGTCAAGTATTAATTTTATGAAGTTTAATGCCTGTGTTTATAGCAAACTAGTAATCACCCCTAACTTTAGTGCGGGAAACTTTATTGTTGCCTTCACAAACAGTAATCACACCTGAAATAATCACTGCGCATTTTTACCAGGCGTTTAATGATTATTCATTGATTTCATACACCTTCGCGTAAATCTACCGAACTATTGGCAAAAACCGTATGAAACTCGTTGTCGAGATTATCGCATACAGACAGAGACATAAAGATATAATTTGTTTTAGACCATATATCAGGGATGTTATGGAGCTCCGTAACCGTAAACGAAACTATCGAATATCCGAGACTAAAATATATCCGCAACCGTAACCGAATCCGATAAAAAGTTTCGGATAATTTCGGACAGGGGAAAAATCTATATAAAACACGTTATGACAGGTTTTCGCCGGCCGAGCCGATTCACTGGCCGCATCGGTCTATCTTTAGACGGTTTTTATTACTTCATTTTCAAAGCTAGAGTTTTTTCTGTGATTGTAATACGACGTAATACTAAGAAATAAAGTCAAACCGTGTAAACAAATAAATTATATATTTTTCCCAGTCATAGTAATGTAATATTAGTAACCGAAATTATTCAATAGAATCGGATAATCCCGAATAAATTCATATCCGTAACCGTAACCCTAACCGATAAAATATTATTCATATATCCGTATCCATGTCTAGATCCGAAATTTCATATCTCTAACATACCTAATAGGTATACTCGTATATAGCCTATGCCCGTCCGGAATAATGTACGTTTCAAATGGTAAAATAATTTTTGAAATACAAAGCATGGACCCGGGGATTATCCTCTGCACACGTACAAACTCACGAAATTCTCACTCTCTCTCTTTATAATATTAGAACATAATAGCGGCCCCGTCCGATTTCGTTCGAGTTGGACTATTGATTATATATACATGATCATTAAAACTTCGTATTTTTGACTCGATTAGACATTATAATATAGCCTATCATCTGCACGATCGCGTGTTCTCACTAGACACCAAATTTCACGAAGATCGGTCAAGCCGTTCTTGAGTTATAACGGGACATGCAGGCAGACGGACAAAAATTTTCAAAATGGTCAAGTTGATGTCAGCGAATCATAAAACGAGTATTTATCATGAAATTTAACAAAAAAATGGAACATATAGATAAAGCGACATACAGATTTACATAGATATATAGATTTTATATACCGTACCATCTGCGCAATCACGAGTTTTCACTATATACCAGTTTTCATTATGATCTGTCAAGCCGTTTTTGAGTTATCTCGAGACATACAAAGAAATTTCAACAGATTTGTATGGGTTGTAGAATATATTTTTTATTTTTATTTTATATTATTTTTATTAATCAGAACGGTTACATCGATACCATTCACACTAATTAATATGTCAATCTTGTTACAATGGTTATTACAATAATCATAATAAATGAAATATAATATTTCTTTAAAACAAAAACAATTAAATAATTAAATAAATATGAAAAAAACAAAACAATAGAAGGGAAGAAAAATTATAACAGTCATAATAAAATAACTTAAAAATTAATAAAATGTAGTCATATTTATAATTAAATTATATGAAATTAAAATAGACAATTAGAAACCCTCAGAGAATCTCAAATATTCAGTCAGAATTTTAAGCCACCGATCGGCAAAAAAATCGACGTCAGGATTGATATTGTATCAATATGTTTTCTTTTAATACTAATTGTGTTTTGTTTGTTTATCTAAGTAATAATAATTATTGTCTTTCTTACAGGTAAGTGACTAACTGCCAGCCGTGAAGTGGTGGTGGTAAGGAATAATATACAAATAAAAAGTTTTTTTTTAATTTAATTTAATAACCGACAAACGAGTAAACGGTTCATCTGTTGGTAAGTGGTCATTGCCACCCATTGACGTCCGTAACGGTAAAGGCATAAGCGCGTTGTTTGGCAAGCCAACTGAAGACTTGCGTCCTATTTCAACTGACCATGATTCATTGTATACGGAGGATAGTAACTAGTCAGACGAGATTATATTAGTCATACTGGTTTGTATAGGGAACGGCGATCTTAGAAAAATATTAGCACGAAACAAAAATTGTTTTCGCTAACTAAAATGTTCGTTAGATAAGATGTTCTAAAAAAAATATTTAATTTTAATATTTAACATAACGAGTAACTACTTACAATTAATTCAAATTAATTAATCAAACCCAATAGAAATTTAAGAAAATACTCCGCGAGGATCACCCTACAAACATCATACACTTAATTTACCGTTTAATGAAGAATATTGTTGTATTATTACTTATCTATACTAACAAATAAAATCGGAGTGTCTGTTTGTAATATTAAAATAACCGCTTTTTACTACATGCATATGAATTTATATGCGGTACGTATACCAAACTAACATTTTTTACAATTTTTGTCTGTCTGTCTGTTTGTTCCGGCTAATCTCTGAAATGGCTGGACCGATTTTGACGGGACTCTCACTGGCAGGTAGCTGATGTAATAAGGAGTAAGTTAGGCTACTTTTATTTCTACTAAATAACTTTTTTATTAAATTGCACGCAGACGAAGTCGCGTGCATAGTTAGTATAATATAAATATGTGTATACATATCTTGTATTGTGTTTATATTTATATCAGTAATAGTTATGTTTTTAATTGTCTAGTAACTATAGGTCAAATACATAAGATATGTATGTATATGTAATTAACAATGTTCTTGTAACAGCTGCCGCAACTAGGTTTACTGGTATTTTATATAGTCTATCATTTGTACAATCACGCATTCACACTACATATGTCAAAAAACGATCATGAAATTTGACAAAAAAATGTAATGTGCAGACTGAGATAAATTAAAGATTTATATAAATATATAGATAGCCTGTAATCTGTGCAATCACGTCTTTGCACTACATACCAATTCTCATCAGGATCGGTAAAGCCGTTTTTAAGTTATCTCGACACATACAAGGAACCTCAACTGATTTATATAGTAATATAGATATAGATAGATATAATATGGTTAGATATCTATCTATACATGTTAATTCTTACGATTTTATCCATTTTAAATTGAATTGAATAGTATGCGATTTTTATTTAACGATGCAAGATATTATTAATCGGTGCTAATATAAATCACGTGATTTCTTAGATTACACAACAATATCTCATAAGGCAAAGACGGTAGATAGAATATTATTATTTGTAACAGAAATACATTATATTATTCAGGATAACACAACTTCTGCTTGCGGTTATGTCGAAATCAAATATAACTTGTTTGCCTGTCGAATTGACTTAGGTCGATTGCTAGAAAGTGGCTACGGCGTATATTGAAAATTATATTAATTTTCAGATGATAGTAGGTCAGGACCAAATTTTTCAACTGAAGCCATAAATATATAATAGTTGTGCAGTCTCATAAACTTATCTCAAGAGATTTGTATTATCATAGTAATGCGTATCACTTTTGTATCAACCCGTAGGAAATTGCTTGTGACTCTGCAACGCGAAGAATCGTTTTGATTAGGGGCTGAGCAGAGATTTCTGTAAAATTTAAATATGTGGTTTTTATGTTAAGAGACGACATACGAGCAGTCTAGCCATCTGACGGTGAGTGGTCACCGTCGCCCATGGACATCAGCAACACCGTATCACTGATGCGTTGTCGGCCAGGAAATGAGAAGGTAAGAAAGAATCTACTGGCTCTCAAGCCCCCAGCCGGAACACGACGAGTCGTTTGGCGGCTGACTCAAGCAGGAGGGTGGTAGCTAGACAGGCTGGCTTCACGGAAAAACAATATTACCAATAATAATATTAATGACTTAATAGTAGTACTGATAATATATCCTTACGCGAAGCCATACCACCAAGCAGGCTGGCTTTTGTCGTCATTTCCCAAGCCTTGTTCTGCCAGCATAAGATTGAGGTCAGTAGTTTAAGCTGCTCCAGTACAGAATCTTATGAAACATTAGTTGTTCTGTTTATTTTATTTTATTATAAACTGTGCACGCTTCGCGTTAAGAAACATGACCTTTACATTCACAAATAATTTATTAATTAACATTAGTTTTATAAAGTTTTCCTTATGTCATTCACCTAAACCTTTCTCGTGATTCAGTCTATCTATTGGTAAATCACGTGCGCAATGTCGCAGTCCGATAGACAAATAGAGAATTTATTTTATACTACAAGTACCTATATAGCCTATATCTTTCTAGAATAACGTGTACCTTTCAAATGGTAAAAGCAATGGTAACTTTTCAAAAAGGTTTATAATATGATCACTCTTCAAAATAGTAGGATAGATAGTATAGAACAGTGCTCGACTACAATACCACCATCAGTTAATTTTATTCGTTATATCAAACCTACTTGTAAATGTAGTTAGACTTTTTTATGTTTTAGGAATAATTTAAAATAAATAACATATGGTGAAAACTAGGAGAGGCATCTCACGTGCCTTGTGAAACGTAAGAAATGTGTAATAACAATCCTCTCCGGCTGCTGACAGAATGTAGACGAATCAATAGAAGTTGCTCTCGCCACTGATATTTGAGTAACATCAATTGATAACTAATACTATAATAATCATAGCTATTGCTCATCATATTGGTTCCGCGATTGGTTTAACTCATTAACTCCCTATAGATTAGTGTAACTTTACCAAAGCAAAACATGATTGATGATTTCAAATCTGTTTAATTGTAAGATCTAGCTGAATGTATTATTTTATGTAGACTTTAGGATGTAAGGGTTCCCTAGAATTTAAGCTCGAGGCGTCTCGTGTACACCCTGTAGAATAACAGACAAGGCAACGGTGTTAAATCTAATTGTTTCCGAATTACGCCCGTGTTTTGTCGAACTCTCAAGTCCTGATTCGAAAAAATATGTATAAGTTAAACAATAATCCTAAAGAAACCACTATAATATTGTACATATTATTACACTATAATTTGTATATTTAACCCCCAAAGCGCTACGCATTATCATTTCTCACTCGACAACTATACTAATGCAAATATAGGAGATAAAATATCCACAAACACTTATCTATTTTATTGTTTGGTTTGCCACGATGCTGTTATTGTTTAAAGAATAAATGTTTTCACACTTGCACAGTCACATCGCAGCACTAGAACTCTCTGTGTTCCGGGTGACATGGGTGTACACAAATATGACATCACAAACATCCATGATACGGGAAAGAAACATTTACTTATGTCAGATTAATGTCTGCTACGGCCGGGATTTGAACCCTGGACCTCTTGCTTGGCAGGCAGGGCCACTACGTTTGGGCTACGGGGTCGTTAAATGGAGCGAGAATTTCGAATTTTGATTGAGAGGATTCTGAAGAAAAAAAAGGAAGAGATCTTCAGGGCTTCAGTTATTTTAAAGATGTAATTTGATTTCTCGCCTCTTGTATGTCTGTAATATTTACAAGGTTATAATAGCAAGAATACTGTTGATAGGTATAACCCCTCAGTACAATTTACATAAACTGATTGTACCAAATTTCAAACTTAGCAACCGATGACTATTTCATGAGAAGACGTGTATATATTAATAATAAAATTCCGTTAGAATTGACATACATGCCACATTATAAATTAAAAACTCACGTCAAAACTATTCTTATGTAAGAAGGTTATTACAAACTTGATGATTACTTTAAGGATGAGTCTGCTTGGACATGAGTTTAATATATATAGCCATAATTGCGTTCTGTAATTGTGAGTAGAAAAGAAATTCATTGAGAGTTTCTTGCCACTTCTTCTACCGGGACCACTCACGGTAGAGATTTGTCGAAGCGATGGTGTAGTTTGACATTCGAAAAGTGTTTGTAAAAACCAATTTCAAATAAATATTATTTCATTTAATTGGATGTGAAATGTCAATCATTGATAAAAATGATAAATAAAAATAATTTGTGGCATTCCTGTGGCATCTCCTTCAATTAGGTTTCTTCGACATTCAGAGCGAAATTCAAAAACAGCCTGCATTCTGTTACCTATTATTGATATTTCAATAATGCAATAATTCCATTTATAAGTTACATTTATTTTTTACTGTTTGCTCCATCTTGTTGCTGCTAGTAGAATTTCTTGAGAGTAACATTTCTTCGGGAAGCACTTAAGCCGGTTTCGGTAGACATCAGTTCATATTTTTGCTCTTACAATATTTTATTATTTCATATATATTTTTGATATCTTCACTAATATTTTTATGGATAAAAAGAAAATGAAAGGGAAATAATGAAATTTATGTCTTTATCGGACTCGTGTAGAATAAAATTGCAAAATAAAATGTGTCCTTTAGTAAAATAAGAAACTACATGTAATTGATATTACAGCAACTAAAGAGTAAACAATATAAGCGACCTATCATGAATCGGACATGTTATTTTATAGATTCATCTGGGTAATAGTTTCGTTTCGACTTCTCTCTTTTATCAGTGAGCGAGGAACATGAATTCAATGTCCGGCCGGGAGACATTAAGGTGATCAAAGCATGTTATTTAGACATACTGTTTTGTAAAGTTGGAGTCTCAGAATGCAACTGTTTTAAGTTCTACATAAATGAAACTTTGACGTAATGTTTTTATTTTAATGTAGTTTACCGCTATAAATGCCAAATCTTATAATTTGGTTTCAGTTTGTGTCTGTCTTGACTGCCTGTCAGTTATGTGGTTATGTGGTTGAGCGGCACACGACAGGCAGGGGAGGCTGGCTTGAGCACGAGGGCGAAACGAACCTCTTACACCCATAATTGTGCTACGAATGTCTGCAGTTGATGGAGACCTCTTACCATATTGTGGCCTGTCTAGTCTTATACTAAAAAGGCGCTTAATATAAAAAGAGCTAACGTTATCCACACGCTGAACGGATTTGTTTAAGCACTAGGTCGAGTCATCTTTGAAAAAATACTACATAAAGTTACAAATACACACGTTGAACTTATAAAAGGCTTAAATTTTCCTTGTTTGCGTTGGAAGTGAAAATTGTTTCTAGACAAGTCTTCTTAGCAAGCAAAACGCGGATGCGGTCAAATTTAAATACCAGTTTCCGAGCGTCTAACCTAAAATCAAATAGGTAAAATACTCTCATCATAAAGGTACCACAAGCTTCATTGCTGTGCTGAAAAGCTTATTACATATTTCATATTTTAGGTTCTCTAGCAAATATGTGCTCGTTACGGTGTAGAGAATATATATTCTTTAGAGTTGAATTATTATTCTAAAATCTTTATACGAATAGATCTAATATTACACTGCAAATAACAAATACGGAATAATTAAATACTATTCTGTTACTCTTGTATTATAATTATATTCTTATATTAATAATATAATTACTACTAGCACGGGCTTTGCAAAAAGTGAGAAGTGCTCATTACATTTATTTTCTGTCTCTATTTCCTTTGACTTACTTCCTCGAAAAGGGTTATGTCCAATCGAATCCTTCATTACACGAAATTGTCAAACTCAACGTTACATTTTTTAGTTGAGATTTTCATACAAAAATACTACCCAAATTTTGAACTTCCCAATGGATTAAAAAAAATCTATTTATTTCATACAACAACGAATACAGCCGAATTGATAAAGGCCTTTTTCGAATGATGATCTTTTATACAGGCTG
>PDGT01000041.1:2793728-2820813 GCA_003671415.1 Megathymus violae
TATATTATCTTTAATTTATATTAAATAGTGTAAATGCTGAAAGCGACTTGCACAATAAATATGGCATTAGTAATAATCGGTGAAATACTTGGTGTTTCCTTTTGTCACAGACTTTTAACAGATTGTAGTTGAGGTTTTCTAAGCTACGTGATCCATCTTACTCCACAGATAAGCCGCGCTACTTCAGGTATAATCTCGGCATCATGGTCCAATTTGTTTAAAAAGTTTAGACTTAAATGATTATACATTACCATTAATTTTATCATTTAGTTTGATGAATAATTAAATTCTAATATACTGATACCTACGATCTACGATTCCTGTGTCGATGTCACGAACAAATAGGATTAAAACAACTAGAATAGTGGAGGTTGATCAAAACACTTTGTTATATGTATTAATTTTTTGTACTGAATTGGTCTGACCGCTTGCGTTCATTGTATTTATAAACAGACTTCCACCTTATTATTTTAGAAATTTATTCGCCTTATTCAAGCTACCTTGAGTGCGATCCGTAGACGAATGGTCATTACTAGCGCCATAATTACAAGATCATTTTCATACTAGCAGCTTTCGGGCACATAAGCTGCCTGACCAAATCATTATTAACAGATAGTCAAAACATAGGAGTCAAAAGAACTAAATATATTTTAACGCCTAACCACTGTGCTACATAGTTCGTACGTGGCTGAGTACTCTTTGGGCCTTCTCAGCGAACCCTTACCCTGAAATCTGCTAAGATCGTTCTCTCGGTAGAATTACGATGAACTATACCATGATTTGCAACCTTTATTATACGCAAGTAATGTTTTTTTAACCTCTCATGGCCATACGATAGGCAAATTTAAGTAAAGATGGTTGTGACCGAATATTTTAGGTAAACTGTTGTTTTAGATACGCTTATTGGGCCTGGTATGAGGATAATATAGGTTTTAATCCTGTCATTTTATAGAAAATGTTAGCACTTGTACAATAAATATATATGGACAGGCTTATGCGCTACTAACGCTTGGGTTGATCGTTAATGCTTCCATCATGAAACTCGTTCGGCCCGTAGCCTATTAAAGCAAGCTTCAGACCTCTTCAGTAGTAAGCAGATGGTTTTATTCTTTAGTGAACTTTTAAAGATCTGTATCGCAGCCAAGACCCGCTATTTCTTCCGCACAATCGATTAATCGCCTTTAGCAATCTTGTGTTTGAGTTTGACGGATGTTGCGGACAAATATTTTTAAATGAGGTGATACATGTCAGTACCCCGGTCAAAGTCAATATTTATGGATTATTTTGAAGGTTTTTGATATGTTCCTCATGACATATATAATTGAATTTGTGAAAGATGATGGGCTTTGCAACATAAATTCTGTTCATACTCTGCGTTTTATGCACATTATTTTATAATTTAATGGCTTTGCAGGCGTGCGCTGCGCGATTATTGAAGTTTTACGATATCTTCATGTAAATAATATATCACATATAAATCATTATGTATCAAGAGGGTAGTGATATCGTGTAATTTTTGAACAAGTTGACTGAATGAAGTCATAGTAATGTATGCAAGTGTGCGATATATTATACCTGAACTTCACGAATATACGATTGGGGCAGAGCCGCTACAACATATCACACAGGAACGGAAACGAAGGATTTGTGACCCTCGAGAATTAATGTTTCTGAACTCATCATGACTATTTTTAAACGAGAGTCTACTAACATCATCGCAATTAAAGTGTTATATGATACATCAGTCTGAAATCATTTGGAACACAGCGCATTTATAAGGTTTTCCATATGAAACGGGATATATCACAATTTTGGAACGTGTTCAAAACAAGTTAACACGGCACCTGTACTAAAATTTATATAGGATTTGCCTGTGTAGCTAACGAAACTACATTATGTTTCTTGCTAAACCTGTATAATCACAGATAGTTATTAACAAAATCTTCATTAAAATACAATAACAAAACGAAATCATCCGAACGTATTGGTCAACTAAAAAATTTTGTTAGTTAGTGTTATTAGGTGTTAGAGGAGGTCAAATGTTAAAGATTCTATAGCAAGTACAATCTTCATTTTGGGCTTTACGTATAGAGCTATAATTTAGAAACATTTTCCCGCTTTTGAAAATCCATTTTAGATATCTTAAAAATTTCGACCATGGAATCTCGATTAAGCTACAACCTCTTACTGTATTAGGACGCTATGGCAAGCTGATGAAATACACTCTGAACATTTTAAATTACGCTATGTATGGTCTTTTAAAATCTGTCTTAACTTTGTAACATAAAAAGTGAAGTGTTACTGATTTAATTTTCGAATCAATTCCTAGAAATTGTTGTTTATACATTGATGATTGATGAATGTGCGCTGTTAGGTCTTTCTCGAATTACATTAACATCACCAAGCAGGATTGTCGAATTACCAGCTCTGGAAGCACTTAATTAATTTTTCGACTTATTCATTCGGTAGTCTTTTAGATTGACAAACTGTAGCGCATGGATTGGAAGGTAGTTTAATATCAACAATATGCCCGCGGCAGCGTCTAATGCGGTTTTTGCGAATGCTACTGTGATTATTCGATACGTTTAGTTATGTAAGAGTATCTATGTTCTGATTATAATATCTACTAACAAGTGTATATAACCAGTATTGTGTTTTGTAATCTTATCGGTTAGTTTTATTCTTGAAAGAACAAATGTCAAAATTTATTGACTGAGCGATTCAATGACTGTCATTTCATTCAGTTTCGGTAAAGTCCGAATTATCCGTTAAGCGCGACAAAGGAACCGGGTTGTTTAGACGAAAATATCTATAGTATGAAAACCTCAGTGTTTCCATCGAGGTTATTAAAACGGATATTACCACGGGAAGAGTGAATAGACCTTTACCACATAATATGAATGGTAAAATACATTTGTTTTAAAATATATTCATAATTTATATCAAGATTAGGTTTATGATTATTTAGTTTGTTGATCTAAGTCAGATTAATGTTAATAATTATATTTAAAAAATTATGAAATTTTTAAATTTTTAATATTACAATCAGTTTGAAAATTTAAAACACAGTTTTAAATTTTTACTTCTGTCGGCAATCCCCATGATTGCCTTTGATTTTTATTTTATCGTGTTTTGTGTTTAACGTTAAAACGTCGGATTCCTTGTCTGTTATTGATACTTAAGAATAATGTTAAATACAAGATTAATTATATCATCATCATTACAACCCACATTGTCCCACTGTTGGGTTCCTCTCACATTGTGAGGCGTCAAGACCATCGTTAACCACGCATGCCAAGCGTAGGTTGCTAGACTTGACATAGCTTTGAGAACATTTTGGAGAACTCTCAGGTATGAAGAGCTTCTGATGATGTTTTCCTTTACCGAATAAAGTGACAAAAAATTAGTATTATGTACACAATTTGATAATTTATGGGTGCGTGCAGGATTCGAGCTGTTTATTATTTCTAACTAAACAGGTAACTTATTTGAATTTAAGATACTGTTCTTAAAGTAAAGATGCACGCACACCTGATCGATTCGGTTTTATTACCAATAAGTTACCCATCATCCCTGTATATTGACCCTTGTTTTTCTTTTCATGATGTGTTATTTCGTTCATACATACCACTCGCTTCGATCCTTTCTCCTATAAAAGGAACGCTGCGAAATCGTAAAATCCTTAGGCAGCTTAAGTCGTTTTGTTTTTTGTGTGTTGAATTTAGATGAAGTTAATGAATATTCTGAGGGTTTTATTAAAATGTTGGTAATGCCCTCGTATCTAAGTAATCTTGTTTCATGATATCGTTTTAAACGTGCAGGCTAAATTTATTTTAATTATTTATTTTATTTAATTGTCCATGCACACACAACCTACAGTGGACTGGAGATTTCACATCGTGAGGTAGATGAAGCGTGCACACACACACGTAAATAAATACAGTACAATATTACAATGTGTATATAATTGTTATTCAAATCCGCTGGTCATCTAGATCACAATTACCGTGCCAAGTTTATATTGTCTATTTAAAGTTTATTCTCGTCACTAAAACTTATATGAAAGCATGAGTCATCATCAATACATGGTGTACTAGTTATAACTCCTACTGCTAGACTAAGTCCCCTTTTTGTAAGTAACGTGAGGGGTAAGGCAACCACGCTCGCCAAGTGTGGATTGGCAGACTTCAGTCACCTTTCATATTTGTCATTCTTGACTAATCTATTAATTATGTTTATATATAATAGGCAACCTTCTCGTACTTTTATTAGCAACCTTTATACATATATACATATAATAAAATTCTAACTGATCGCTTCCTGTACATGTACGATATATGAGAAAAACTATTATTGGGGGGCTTTATTAACGCAACAGAACCCAAAAAGTAGTTGTTAGAATTTTTGTCTGTTTGTCTGTGCGTTAATTCGCGCTAATCTCAGAACCGGCTTAACCGATTTAGTTCTGGTTGTCACTGATGTATTGCAGTAAGTTACATTTAATATTTAAAGTTGACTTTTTTAGCAATCTGTTCAAAAGTTATAAATTAATATATTTCTAAGTCACATAAATAGGGAAACTCAGTCCCAAAACAATGCAGGTGCTATTTCTAAGCGTAAGGCGTAGTTTCTCTGAAGCGAAGCGTAGGCAGTTAGCTAGCACTGAAATAAGTAGCGGCAACATATGACAGATTCGATTATATTAAGTGACATATAAGTGTTTGTTCTCCGACTTGGTTATGTTTCTCATTTGTTTGCATCCAACCCTAATGCGCAGCGTGAGTGTGTTCGTAAATTATCACTTTTAAATAAAACAAAACATGCTAAAATATCGTTAACATTGCCAACGAACACAAAAACTGATCAAAACAAACAGAACTTAAAACTAGGTAGCACAAAATAAAACAAAATTAAGATGTGAAAGATTTTGATCCATCGGAGGAGGTGTTTGCCAACAAAAATATTTTCGAGCGATTTTGTCCTTTTATTCATAAATTGGAATGGAATCCAGCCAGAAGTTGTCTTCAAAATTTGTAAGTATATTTTTAACGACCCTTGCTCGTCCTAGCCAGCTACACTATACGTAGTGCCTTTTTGAAATCCATTTATGCTGCTGTCTTGAATTATTTTAATGTCCTTTCACTCGGACACCATACTTTGTACAATGACGTAAAGCGTGAGGAGTATTAACTAACAGATTATATAAAGTAAGTCTACTAATCTATGATCAGTGCATTGCAGGGTTTTTTGCTTATAATTGAGAAGTCGTTGATCCAGCGCGAATTGATGACGGGTATGTGGCCAATCCACATCAGGAGTTTTAATGCTGCCCAATCCCAATTGGTTATCCAACACGATGATTATGTGAGAGTTTTTAATTTAATGGCCGCCGCCATTTTGTTATCGTGACAGCGCGCTTAAAATGGCGACGAGGATTTGTCTACTGTGTAAAATATAGTAATCCGTTTACAACGACGTTTACGGCAGATATGTCGTATTACAATCCAAGGATATATGTCAACAGTATCATCTAGAAATACAGTCCTATCAAATTGGTCTTATCAAAATTTAACTTGTATGGGGCACTTTTGTTATACTATAAACGTATCCCGGTATAGGTTGTTTCTTCAAGAAATCGAAGTATTAAAGATTTTCGTGCTAATATTGTATATTTTTTTCAAACGTTAACCACGACAGAGCGTTATTGGTAGTGGTAAATTTTCGTGTTTTTTAAACTTATAATGATAAAAATCCTTTTTCCGTTATATTAATCTGATGAAATTGTCGTAACTTTTTCATTAAATTTACTACCCCAAAACTTATCTTCCAAAATCCAAATTTAAATATTTACGCTACACGTTATTTTATAACTTTTACGGAATTTCCGTCAACCATACTCGTAGTTATTGCATTTCTAATTGTGTTTGTCAAAGCTATGTGGGTACTACAAATTAAATTTGTCGATTGCTCCCAGCTAAAAAAATGTCGTGAGGAAACCTTCAAACCTGAGAGTCCACCGTGACATCCTCAAAGCTGGGTAAAGTCCTACTGCGAGTGAGTTCCCAATATTACCACGAAATAATAATCAGTTGATTTCAAAACAAAAGAAAGGAGTATTTTTCGATAACCATTTGGTCGCAAGCTCATGTCTTTCATTCAAAGTGTTAGCCCCCAGATCCCTATTTGCATAAATTTATAAGGGCTTCAGAAATAAATGTTTGGGAGTATACTTACGCTGCGGGGTGTTTAACTTAAGTGACAATGCCGTAGTTTAAACATCTTTCTGTTATACTGATCGAGCAAAAATTATACGTAACCATTTTAGTAAAATAAGCTTTAGATTAACACAAGGGTTAATTAACACAAGTTTTGCAATTATACACTGAAGTAAAACGTAAGTACTACGATTTACGTGTTAGCCATATACTGATTCTTTTTTTTGTGAATAGCCGACAAACGAGCAGACGAGCCAACTGATGGTAAATGGGCACCGTCGCCCATGGACATCGGCAAGACCACATGCAGGTATCACTAATGCGTTATAGGCCTGAAAATGAGAAGAAGGTAAGAAAGAAAGTAGTGAGTCGTTTGGCGACTGACCCAAACAAGAGGGTGGTAGCTAGGTAGGTAGGCTTCACGGAAAGATAATAATACCAGTAATAATTTTGAGGACATAATATTGATCTGATAATCCTTACGCGAAGCCTTATCACCAAGCCGGCTGGTTTCTGTCGCCACTTACGACATCCTGTTTTACCAGCATGGGATTGGGGGGAGTATTCTAACGATTCTTCTAGAAAACGGTTCTGGTGGTATAGAAGAAGTCCGATTAAATGAAAAGAAATGCTTGTAATGCTTTTCTTGTTTATGTAACCGTCTATCAAGTCTTATTTTCATCAAATGTGATGGATGAAAAAGTACAATTTTTATAATTAATGGTTCATATTACCTTTATATTTATATATTTCAATGCATAGTTTAAAAGGTTAAAGAAAATGAAATTTTACTATTCCTTTTTTATTACTCCGAAGCTACTGAGCCTAAAACCAAAAGAATACAAAATCCAAGGCATTCGTCTACACTTTACGGGAAACCTTTACGAAAATGTTAAGTCCAACTTAAGTCTTTCTTACCAATAAACTGAAAACATTACAGCAATGGCAGCACAGAACTAAATCATACACGAATCTGATCTGGGCTTGACCGGTTTCATTGTATTGGGTAGGTATGTTTGTCGATCAGCTTTAATGGCGAATTTTATCGGCACAATAAAACCGTGGGACTGACAAAGCGTTACAACGGAGATTATTAATTACAGGAATGATTAAATTCACGATAAAAACTGTTCGCTTTGTAATGAAAAAATTTAATAAATGTCTATAATCAATAAACGTGTAAAAGTTATTAATTACAATTGTTTCATTCATTGAATTAACATTGCGTGCTTTCAGGAGATAAATCAGGAGAAAAATCAGGACCACTAGGGACAAAGTTTCAAAAATGGTTACTCCGTCCTGAAGTTGGGTGGGTGACTGCTTGTAGCAAAATTTCCTAATTGTTTAAGAAAGTTAACAATCATTGCCACGGTCATGATGTACTCGTAGGTTGGTGACAGAAAGTGGCAAAATTTTATGTAATTATGAAAGTTATAAAATGCGGATTGCTAGACTTTACACACGTTTGAGAAATACCACTAAGAACTTTTAAGACGTTATACTTAACGATACTTTACTTCGCCGAAGTAAATAATTCCAATTACAGGGATATTTTATAAATATCTCAGGAGCGCGTTCAAACTCATACTGGTTACTAAGCCTCAACAAATCAATAACATACTTTATAAGGCGAGTATAATGGTATACACTACAAGTTCTGCGCGTGTATACTTTAGTGTTCTACTTATGGTACTTAGAAACTTCTGTAGCTTACTGTTTCGTATTCCGATAAATTTGAGTGCATGTCAGCGTCTACCTCGGTAAAGGACTATATTCGTGTCAGAAATAATTACAGGCCGAGGGGCCGGGCTATGCTAGCACAAAATATAAATTACATTTAAGCATCCTTGTCAAATATTCTAAGCTGTTGTTTTACTAAATTTACACAAATTTGAAATAAATATACATAAATTATGTAGTTTAAGAATACCGAATACATTTCAATAATATATATTTAGCTAAAATTGTGTAGGCAATGCCGGTATAAAACATTAAGGTTCATTAAGAACCTCCAGACTTCAAACTACCGCATAGCCAATGATTAAAACTCTCTAAAAAGGCTGGCCATCATTTTTATATTTTTATGGCCAATGAATGAACAAACGAGTCGTTAGATGCTGAGTGGACTTCACCGTGCATGTACCATTAACACTTAAGTGTCCTCGAAGCGATGACAGCTAAGCTGCAAAGCAATTTGTTAAGCTCTGCAGTATTACTATTGTAGCACGTCAAAGCGTAAACAATATAAAATAGATTTTTAGAACGATGGTACCTAATGAGACAGCAAAAAAGATGTCAGTATTACCCCTATCCATTAACAACCTTCCCTTCCACTTAGATATGAAAGGGTTGATAATGAAATATATTGTTAGGAAAGTTATTTTATGTAAATGTCTACCGTATCCATATTTCATAAAGTTGATTTGATTTGATTAATGATAGCACGACGTTTCACTTGGAAAACCGGGCGTCTTATTCATTCACATGACAGTATCGGAAAAGTTACGCTACAATTGTTTATTTTTTTGCTATTTTTCTTATCTTGCTTTATATTCAAAATAACTTTTACTGTTTCAGTGGCGATCTAAAAGACGCACTGGATTATGGAATAGAAGATTTATTTATATCAGCTTTTATTCGGTTATCGTTACAAAATACTCGTCTTCTTTAGGAAAACAATTAGGTTATTTCGATTTCTGCGTATTGAAATCGTCTCAACCAAAACTGGTCTCTCATGTATGTAGTTGGCCAAGGAGTGGACATGCCATCGCCATTCAAGGCCATGCGCATCACCAGAAGCATTAGTGACACATTGCCGGGCAAGACGGAAGCAGCATAACTTCCTTAGGTATTCTCAATTGCCAACTTTATTCCCAAAACACATTAACATTTCACTATTCACCATATCAAGACTGGGTTTAGTTGGAGGATTGTAAAAAACCTAACACTACTCTTTTTTCTAATTGCAATTATGGACAGCACGGGGGGTACGAAGTGTAGAGCCTTCTCCCAACAGGGTCTGGTCCCGTCGCTTCATTCGTTGACTACATGTGACCAGGAGAAATTGGGTTTGGTCTAAGGTATAAACAGAGTCTCTTACAACTATCTAGTCGTGCGTTTTTTTATAAGATCGTTCCAGATTATCTGCCTTTACATTCTTCTCTGTAGGACTTACAATCACAATTACAACCTAATTCCAGGTTCGTTAATAAGATCAAACAAAGCCGACAACCGTGTGTCTGAGAGCCAGAGAATACTAATGCTATATCGTCATAAGGTTGAAAATAAAAATATAAAATACTCCAGGATACGTTAAACGTCAATTATGTATAATGTGTATCAAATCTTGGAATTTAATTATGTAAATTTGAGACAGATCTCAATCAGTGATATCTAAAATGCATATATATTAATTATTATTATTACCTTTTCATCAGATCCTCTTACAACCACGAGTGTTCCTTTATAAAGAATACATGAATGTTGTAGGACCATCGAAGCTTAATTCTACGTTTGTATATATTAACGTAAAGAACTGCCTTTGGAAGTCGTATCTATACCTTATTCAGACCCAAATGTAGTCTACTCACAGACACAGGTAGTGTGATCTACTGAAATGACCGAAAGGGCAGTTGGTCTGTTGATGGAAAATTTACTTAATTAAACGTAATCGTACAGATTGATTTTGGATACGCTAAGCGATCGTAATTATCAACCTTTATCAATCTCCTGCTGGACATAGGCTGACCCCAGGTGTGCCGTAACAGTGCAGTTATACATTGTGATTACATAAAAAGAAAATCATATTCTCGACTCCTAGACTAGTAGAGTGAGGTCCTAGCTTTGATCTGGTCCCGGGACCGGTCGAGCAAATGTTTATGTGACACAAATATATTTGTTATTGGATCATAGATGTTTGCATGTCTTGTGCGTCATGCCATCCTCACGTGAATAGTTGTAAAATACAATAACAATATATTAAAATTTATAATAATAATAATTAATATTATTATTAGTGTCATGTTCATACTTTATACTTATTTATGTATATTTATTAAACATCTCATAAAATTAAAGATTCATGGGTCCTAGATTAGGGAATTCAGTAGCGTGGTAGGCTTACGTGGGGACATAGGTCAAACACAGAGAAGTCCTTTTGAGACATTTTAATGAAGTGAGTTGTGATGAAACGTGGCGGATGCCATTCTTGACCGTATATTTCTGATACAAAAACTATTAAAAAAATTACAGGCATTATTGGTTAATACGAGGGGTGTTCCAAAAGTAATGATAACCGGTTATTTCCAGTGCACAGAATAATAATATTTAGTTGTCCTCTAACCACTTAGGTATGCATTAGGTCAGGTACACAAAATAATTTAAATAGGTCGTGATTTCCGAGAATTATATTCATTTGAATACGACATTCTGGGGAGTGAACTTCAATATGGAAAAAAATGAAATCAGAGCTGTCATTAAATACCTCTGCCTGAAAAAATGTCTACCTGACGTAGCCCTCAGTGACTTCTTTCTCTTTCCTCGGCTCAAGGAACACATCCGGGGCAAGAAATTTGACAACGATAGCGACGTGATGGCCGCTGTTGAGGAATTTTTTGAGGGTCAAGATCAAGTTCTTTTTTCTAAGGGAATTCTAGGTTTAGAAAAGAGATGGACTAAATGTATAGACTTGTTAGGAGACTATGTCGAAAAATATTTTTTTTTATTATCATATTCATTGTGTTTATTACTGATTATCATTACTTTTGGATCACTCCTCGTACATTGAAACCTGCCGCTCAGATTGAGTAATAACTGAAAATGTGGCAGGTGATGATTTACCACGCATTGAATGGGCTCCTATTTAGTGGCATATGCTTGGGGGTAACATTGACATGAGAAGCTGATGGTGCAGAGAGATGCACTGGTTTTATCAATATTACGCAATTAGACATCTACACCTCGAGTATATAGTTTCAGTTTGTAATGGAGAGATTGTTCATCTATAAATAAAAAATTTCTTACAATCTTGCATAATATGTTCATTATATTGCCTCTCTGCAGGAGAATATGTGTTAAAGGATGAACATTTAAGATATTAGGTTTTCCTGTAATGTCCGGGGTATCATTTTCGTTATGGAGATTACTGTTGGTACTGTTTTAACTATGTCTACTTTCCACTATTTCTTGGTTTAGTATTGGAAGTTCTGTATATTACGCCATTTTTTCCATATGAGTGGTCATCAGATTGTGTGGATTAGGTACTGCAACATCTATTAATTTTATTTTATAATGAAGTAAACTATTTTATTTTATAATGAAATTAATTATGGGGCCATTATAATGTATATTTTATCAGTTAATAATGCAGTCCCAGTAAAGTTTAAACTTATCAGAATATAACACTGCTCGAACGGTATATATGTATATACATACAATAAAATTTTATCTGATCGCTTTCTGTACATTAAGGATATAGATAAAAACTACTGTTAGGTCTTTGTTAACGCAATAGAACCCAAAACAATAACTGTTAGAATTTTTATCTGTTTCTCTGTGCGTTTGTTCGTGCTAATCTCAGAAACGGCTTATCCGATTTAGTTATGGTTTTCACTAATGTATTGCAGTAAGCATCATTTAATATTTTGCATTTCGTCCATAAATAAAAAAGTTACAAAAGAATACATGTATTTCTAATTTACATAATTAGAAAAGTCCAGTCCTACAACAATGCAAAAGATTATTCTAAGCCTAAAATAGTTTTTTCGAAGCGAAGCGAGGATATTTGCTAGTTTGTAATAAGATGTTTTCTCGGTTAAAAGTTGAAATTTAAATGCTAAATATCGGTAAATTACGGCCGCCACCTGATGTTTTTAGTTTGTTTGTGCTATGGATCGGCTTGTACCCGTGACACGCTGTATTGTCCCTGAAGCTACGTGGCAATGCCTACATAAATCTGATACTTAGGCTTTACCGTGGACAATAAATTTCTTAATATTGCTTGTCTCTATCACTTGATGCTGAATGGCTACCGTGAAATCCTCTGTTTCTGAAACAAGTTCACCTTTTTCATTTATATATCGGACACTTGTTATACATGTGAAAGCTGATATTCAAGGTAGATCAAGGTGATGTTAGCTATGAAAAGATTTCTATACCCAGTCAACAATTATATTTCCCACAAAGTAATGTATTTGAAAATATATAAAATCATGGCCTTTAAAACAGCATAGTAATTTTATATAATATATGCGATCTAGGATCAAATCCCTTAAGGAAACCTGAATATTCTCAACTTACGTGTGTATGGGAAATTATTTATAACTTGTTTTATTGAAGGAAAATATCGTGAAAGCACTTATACAATTAAGAGAGACAGAAAAATGAGGCTTAGACCTAACTCCGCCACGCTGTTTCATTGCAAATTAATGGTCAACGTAAGCGGAAGCTGAAAGACTACGGACGAAAATAATCTGGGCTGATGGCTTAATGTGCCCTAGGAAGCATGGAAGCACTCAACAAATTTAGCCTTAGCTGTCATCTATCCCACTACAGACGGCACCCGCAGTTATTTTACTCATTCACTAAAAATCAACAAAAACTCGAGCTAACAACGCTTCAGTAAATGACACATAATACCGGGTATTGATAGTGAATGTAATTGCAACAAGTTAACGAAATGTTGAACAAACTTGTGCAAGACGAAAGATATGCTCGTGAAAAATATTATCATTACGCTAGCTTCTCCAAAGAATTACGTAGTCGGTCAGTGGCTTAGAGAAAATCGCTTGTTCGAACCATATCGGCTCACGTAGCGGTAACTTTTTCAAGTCCACAGAGTCGTACTCACACAACGGCTTTTATGGGGATCGATGAAAGATGGACGATTTGTGACACGCTTTATATTATCACATAGTTACATCTGTATCAAGTATATTTATAATGTAAAGAGATTTCAAAAAAATTAATCCTTCTTCAAAGAGAAAAGTTGCAAATTGGTTATAAATAGCGAAAATGAATTTAAATAAAATATTGTTATATGCCACGTATTGAAATGTTATTATATAGTATAGACTGTTCTTATTAAATGTTATTATAAACTTGGTTCAATCCCGCAAAATCGTACTATTTATATTGGTATTTTATTTCATTATTGATTAAGATATTTAAATCACTATTTATTGCTGTATCTAGGAATTAGGTACAATAATACCTATTAGTTTTACTAATGGTCAATAAATATAACAACCTGAAATGTCAAATGCATAACCCGTGCCGCTTCACTTTGATTAGCAAAATAATAAGCAGATTCACCGCTTGCCTATTGGTTTGCAGCACGTTGGTGAAATCTGACACTGGTGGTGAATATCTTTATATTCACATACATAGATAGTGAGCAATTACAGTCAGGTAGTCAAATAGTACCTATTTTTGTTTATGCTTTGTTTTTATTTTGTTGCTGTTGTTAATAAAATGTAATTATAATGAAATAAAATTCATGCTATTGTAATAATCTGACATTTTAAGTAACTGTCATTCCCAAACTGTTGTCTGTGTTTGCTATCCGCGGCACAGGGGATTTTATTGTGTCTGTGTAAGTAAGTATGGGAGTTTTCATTTATAATATTGGACTGAAAATTCTCTGGCTGGTAGGTAATTTGTGATGCACGACTTTAAACTGAAAAAATATTTGTATATTTACAATCAAAATTGATCCGTCAGAGAGAGAGATTCCAGTCGGGAATGATGGATCTAGATGAGGGACGTTAAGATGCTTTGGTATGTAAAATTAATGATCTTACTTTTGAAGTAATAATAATTTAAACGTTAATAACTTTTCAGCTAACGATTCTTTAATGGTGATGGTGTATTTTATCTTATCTATCTATACATGTAATAAAGCACATGAAGGATATATGACAAAAACTATTATTAGGAGCCTTTACTAACGCAATAGAACCTAAAACAATAGTTTTTAGAATTTTTGTCTGCTTGTCTGTGCGATTGTGCGCGCTCATCTCAGAAACGGCTTAACCGATTTCGATACGGTTTTCACTAATTTATTGCATCACACATCACTTTATCATCATTTAATATTTAAAGTAAATTTCATTGCAATCCGTCCATAAAAAAGTTATAAATTAATATATTTTTGATTCATTGAACGAGAACAAACCAGTCCTAAACAATGCAGGTGCTGTTTCTAAGCGTAAGTCGCAGATTTCTGAAGCGACGCGAAGTCGGTTTGCTAGTATACCGTACATAATTGATAAGAACGCCTGGAAATATTAGCACAGCAACCGGTAGCGTGTAGTTTAAAAAAAAAATTTCAATTGTCATAAGATTTTATCACTGTTCCTTCTCGTCAATCTTAAAGCACCTTTCAGAAACGATAATAGAAACAAAAAATAATGTGATAAGTGTATTCTCAAAATGTGTGATTAAAATAAGTTTAAAACGTATGATAAGTTCATTGGCCGCACTAGTATGCATGTGCATGTTCTCGTAACAGAGTCGGCATTATTCCAATTGTATTATTCTGATAACAATATAATAAAACGGCGATATTCAGATCTTACTTTGCAAAATATTGAGATATCAATGTTTGCCAAGTCATTGAAGATGTTAGTCAATATTCAATGTAATACAAGAGATATTAAAGTTCCAGAGTGCTGATATTAAAATCTTTACTTTTATTCCACAAGGGAAACTTTGTCTGCATTTTTAAGGTCTTTACTATGAATAAAATAAATCTTGCAGCGTCAAGTAAAATTGTTCGGGAACTTTGGATGAGTTAAAAATTTGTGACATTTGTAAGTTTTTTTAACACTTTCGATGAACTGGATCACCTTGTTAAAGAAGGCTTAATTCTCCAACGTGTCACGTGAATGGCATGCAGTGGATCACTGATGGAGTTTTCGGTCTTTCCTCCAGTCGAAGCTACCTCTCCTTCTCCGCGTCGTTGTGCAACAATCCGAGTGAGCATCGTGGATACCTCCTACGTTTTTAATGTGTGTGGTTGCCCCGTTGTAGAGCTAACTAAGAAGATGTACCTACCGTTTTCTTTTTAGTTGATGAGGCGGTGTGGAAGCAACCGTTCTGTTCTGTTCTGAAATTTTCATAGTTCTCTATAGCCAGTTAAAATTGAATCTAGTTAACGAATTGCGATTCCCGGTTTCGAGGTTTGGCTATAGTTGCTATTTATACGACAGTTAAATATTTGCCTTTATCTTGGTAATTTGTAATATCTAAATTGTATTCGCAGGTACATCAACAAGTAGAGTCAAATATAAGATATCAACTGAATTAGGCAACTCGGGACGCGAACGGTGTTTAAAAGATTAATGTTTCAAAGGGCGAGTTAAATCATCGTTTGCATTGTTACTCATATTGTAGACGTAAGCAACCTATGAGACCATCACCACTTAGCATGAGAACTCACTACGCTTAGATTAGTTATTGATAACCGTATCATTTTACATTGGAAATGAAACAGCTTCAGAAGTCCTCAATAACGTGGAGTGACAAAAGTAAGCTGTTTTGGTTATGATTTGTTGTAAAAGTTGCAAGACATATAATAAGAAAGGTGTTTTCATTATTCTCTATACATATAATAAAATTCTAATTGATCGCTGTCTGTACATTGAGGATGAGAAAAATTATTATAAGGGAGCTTTATTGACGCAATAGAACCCAAAACAATAGTTGTTAGAAATTTTGTCTGTTTGTCTGTGTGTTTGTTCGCGCTAATCTTAGAAACGGCTTATCTGATTTCGTTACCGTTTTCACTAATGTTACTATAATATTGCAGTACTTACTATTTAAAGTACGTTTTATTGTAATCATTTGAGAAAAAAAAGTTATACATTAAAATATTAATTTGCAATTCATAGAACGTGTTTTGTGAAAAAGACAGCGGGCATCCGCTGGATTCAGAGGGCTCAGGACCGGTGAGAGTGGCGCAAGTTAGGGTAGGCCTATGTCCAGCAGTGGACCTCTAAAGGCTGATGGATGGATGGATAGATGGAGAACGTGTTCTTTTTTGAAGCGAAGCGAGGGAAGTTTGTTAGTAATATTTGCCAATCACAAACTGAGGCAATAATTAACAAGCTAAGTATGATAAGCAAATAAAAAGAAAAAAGAGGAGAAAAAGATACTGAATTGTATTCCTCGGCTATTTCTACATAGATTTTGAATGTAACTCTTGAATTAAATGTGCACAAAACCAAAGTTCAAAATGACTTGTTTTACTCTGAGGTTATTGACATAACATAAATGAATATAATCTCACTTAGTTACAGGCGGAATTCCATGTTTTACGGAGGGCTAAAAAAAGGCTACAGATATGGACATTTTCAGTACCAAAGACCATTCCGGTCTTTAGAACTGACACAGAAGTTTAAAAGTAAGTTATTTTTAAGGAACCAATTTATGATCTAATTATATTATCTAATAATAATAATTATTATTATATAAAACTTGATTTGTAAAAGAATATTTTATGTATTTTCAAGACAAGACCTTTCTGGTTAGACTCTGTTTTGATTTACAGTATTACTACAAAATATAATATTATTTTTTCTGGTAATAAACTGAATCCTATTACTAGTTTCTATTGAATCCTTCACTGTGACTAGATCGCCAAGCACTTTATTTTAATTGCTCGTCCAACTCAATCCGGTATCTGGGATATGTAATTGGTAGATTGTCTACGATCGACAAAAGATGTTTGTTAGTTGCACACACATAAATAAATATGAATCCACTCTTATAAAACGAACTGCATTAGCGAAATGATATTAAAAGGAAATGCTCTCAGCAATGCAAATGTTGTTAGTTTTATTTCGTAATAGATCGTATTATTCAGTTTTACCATAGCTTTTCCTAGGCAACAAACTATTTCGATAATGGATATGTCCGAGCCACTCGTATGTTGTGATTCTATTTTCACAATAGAAATGCGAACGTTACAGGCTTGCTATAACCAACTTTACTTATTTTTAAATTTTCGTTACAAAAATTATTTTGAAGCAAACGATAATGGAAAAAAAATTAAAAATAGGCAAATTATTTATTTATTAGTGTATGTATGTATATACATGGAAAAACATTTTAACATAAATCTACTTGTACATTCTGTTACACATAATTCTCTATTGAAAATAGTTTCTATGTATACCACGCAATGTTTTATCAGGCATTTCGTAAAGTTTATATTAACCCTATTTTGTCTTTTTGGAGGCGGATTTTATGCGTCTTAATTTTATGCGTTGCAAACTCATATCCAAAATGAATCTCCCATAACATACATAACATAATGTGTAATGTAACTTATATGGTAAATATTTTTTGATATATTATAAACATGTGCCTTAAAAAACTTGAGTTCGCTTTATGTCTTTTCGACTTTAAATTTCAGATTAACTTAAGATAAATATTTTATCAACTCTCTAATTAGTTTCTGATGAGCTTCAGCACTTGTACAGCTACAATTTGATAACGAACAGACAAACCTATTACCTATATACAATCTATACGACGTCTCACGTGTTCGCGTATGTACTTCCACCGAATGGTATATTCTCAACAGTCTATTCTATTAATGTAATAGGATAATGTAGAATACATACATGTGCCTGGTAAATTGGTGCTTTATATTTACAAATAAGTTTGAATTCGTCAATTGTACAATACTTTGAAGGGATTTTACGCTTGCTAGAGCTATAATTGGTACTTTTGGTTGAGAACTAATTGCCCGACCTCATTTCGCTTCGGGAAACAGACTTTATGTTCACTAATTGTAACGGCACTCGATATATTTGTTAGTCATTTTTATCACGTGTTTTGTTATTTTGATTACATAGACAGCGGCAGCTTAATAGTTTTAAATGTCGCGTCGGCAGATTCGGTGCACACTCCTCTAGGTTGTCAGATAATGCGCGTATTACCAAATAATTATCAGTTGCCTCGGTGAATCTGCATACCTGAGAGTTCTTCATAATGTTTTTAAAAGAGTATGAAATGCACAGCTGGTCGGTGTAGCGGTATATGTCCTTAACCTCGTTGTGAGAGGAGATCTGAGCCCTATATGCCACATATTGCATATATTGAAGCTCTTTCAATGCTACGGGCCATCTCGATGTTAAGTGACTGACCGAGTCTGGCAACTGTGGGCGTGATCTCTAGTGGGATGGGTGACCATTGGTTGCTTTGTTTCTTGAATACTTCGACGCTTGGACGGCACGTTTAGCTGTCGTCCCGGTCGGTGTCATCAGATATCAATCATTAAGCCATGTCGGAGTCCATTTGTTGGAGGCACTTATGCCTTAGACTTCCGGGACTCAGATTGGCCATATAACCTCTCCACCGATCCACACAGGAGCAGCGCGGTAGAGTATGATCTAGGCACTGTTAGTTACAAGGAGAAACCAATGTCTTGCAGTGGGTTTTCAATGGGCTGAAACCACTGTATACATCAAAAACTTTCTCGTGTATCATTCTATCTATTGGTAGAGAATGTATGTAATCAATGCCGTAATATTTGAAGATTTCGCGTATTGTAGAAAAAGCAACAGATTTCGTTACCAACCCTTAGTTAATTAATACTTAACGGTATATAATTGCTCACATTACTGGCCTTTCTATTTTATTAGGTATCTACTAGCCGACCAGGGCAAGGGATTTAAACCCCCTAGCTTAAACGTACATTCAAGGGATAGATAATGCGTAATCTTTAGCATTTAGGATTCCTTGTAACTTCGATGTCATGGCCACACACATTAGACCTGGAGTTTAACTGTCGTTTAGTCATTTTACTTATAATGCAATATGCCCTTAAATAAAACAGGTATAAATAAGTGGTATACAAATTTCATAACGTAACTTACAGTTCCATGTAATGCCAATGATCTTGTCTATTCAGTGATCACAATTTATGCGTAATATATTATCTTATCGACACTTAGATCTGCGGTAAAATATCAATTATTAGGTCTCTGTTAATTCAATGGTATGTACATAAATTAAGTTATATTATGTTGCCATGGAAGTCCTTAATAGTTTGTGAATATTCTGTATAATAATTTATTGTTTATTGCTAGTAGAAGCGTTCATAGCTCCGTCGGGTTGTGCCAACGTTCGTTATTGATCGAGTTAAACGAAACTGATTGTATGTGTTGTGAACGGGTGATCGATATTTGTAAAGTTATTAAACGCTGCCGTGTATTTTTATCGTTATCGTTAGATAGCAGTCGTTTAGGCGGCGTGAGAACCTGTAACTCTTGGGCTTACCGCTAACGTAACTGGTTTTCAATAATAAATGGTAATAGAGTAGTTCAGGTTTTCTCAGTTACGAAGAGATACTATTTCTTAGTATGGGATCACTAATGGTTAAACAGATGAGTTATAAAATTATAATAGCAACTAGTTCAGTATATTTTAATTGTAAGCACAAAATAAATGCACGACCTAACAAAAACGATTCTACTAACGATATGGAATTTGAAAGCAAATTTTTTGTGTCACATTAAGGATGTGGTATAATGTTTTTCCCCTGCGCGATTTAGTCATGACGAGGTACTTCGCTCCCGCAATCTTATTACAGTGACTATGCTTTTTCAATGTGTGATGATATGTCATTGTTGTACATACCCTTGTCCTCTGTATATTATTAACGTTATAAAGTATTTAAACTGTTCCTCTTCTTGAATGAATTAAGTTTAAACAATCTTCTACTTATCAAGATACACTGTCTTAGAATAACATGGGCTATATATCATATTAAATGTATATTTGGTAACTGAAAACAAAAGAAACAGTTTTGGTTGAGTGGTCCAAACGAATGCATATATTTGAATATAATAAATATTCTGCGAAAACATTATTCATCCCCATTCATTTATTTAAGGATATTTTTTCGAGGAGCAAGACTGATCTACTATTAACTTTTAAAAGACTTGACCGATTGCGATCGTATTTACAAAATATAATTTGTTTTGTGAAGTCTTCTACATAGATTTCAAGATGTCGCTTTCTTCACATTTCCATTTCCAGTCGGTATGTCCAATAAATCCATGTTCATCCACGCAACGGACGCAGCTTACCATGACATTTCGTCTCTTTTGTTTGACGTATCCCGTGCTTCATAAGGCAACAAAGCCGCAATAAATGTGGAACCATTGACTAGTTTGATGGGCTCTTTCCAGGAAATCATCCATCAGAAACAGTTACCGACTTTAGGACATGCATTAAAATTCGTGTGAGCGCCGACCGGGGCGATTCAGCGTGTATAGGGCTAGTGCAACCTTACATACATAATGCATAGCGGTCGGCCTAATAAATATTCAAGCTAATACCTGCATGGGAAAGGCGTGATATCAATCTTCGTTCGTATATTGTAAGATAATTCAACGTTATAATAACATGTTGAGGTTTTGTGTTGTAGTTAAACCATTGTAAACACGGTGAATTTGCGTAATTACAAACATATTTCATCGTTTAATTTATGTATATGACAAGTACTCACTAATATATGTAGTAATAGATTACTAGTTGAGATAAATGATTAATCGAGTGTTATTTTCTAAGCTATCGAAAGTTTTTTCTCGCCACCGCAGTTTGGTCGTGACCACGGTTCGTATAGATCTGTACAAATATCGATATTTATTATCCGTAGATATTGTGAATATTTCATTTATACTGAAATCGATGTTCAAAATTTTGAATACAAATGTCAGCCCAATTTTAGTCTATCATGTCCTTAGTGCTTCTGTGTTTCGCAGGTCATAGTGTCTTTTCAGTCTTGATGAAGTACAAATAAGAGTTAACAAGAGTAAAGGGCAAGGTTCAATCGGCATAAGTCCTTCCGACATTTAGAGCGAGTTTTTAATTATTGTTTTTCAAATTGTGAAGTGATATAGAACTGTAAAAAATCGAAAATAACAACGCGACAACAGGCAAATTATACAGGATGTATTTGTTTAAGCACCCTTTTTCTAAGTCAACGAAGCGAGGAGTCAATGAAGCATACGATCATCATAACTGACAAACTAAATTCGACTTTATCGAATTCAATTAGAGTACAAATTATAATAACCGTTACAGTGGTAAGTGTTTTAAAACTAAAAAAAACAGTTAGGTTAATTATGCTGCATCTCGTGCAGCCATTAGGGATTGTAGTAGGTACATACATTTGATAACATACATCATCCCCGCATTGTAAAGGTATTTTATTATTTTGTAAAAAGCTAAATATTGACTATATCTAAATATTATATCTATGTTTTTATGGTTAATAATAAATTGAAGAGATTTGCTGACTTTTTACTTATGGCAAAATTATTTACAAAATTTACACTTACTACACTTAGTAGATTTAAGTACTGTTACTAAAACTATAAGTTCAGAGAGAATCCTATCATAGCATCGGGAATAAGGTTTAAAACTTTTATTTTTAAGTAAGTACAAATTGTTTAATTAAAATGAGAAACCATGTTTAACAAAAAAAATTATGAGGGTACCTATAAAAAAATCTCAGTACGTTGGATCCACAGGATGACTCGGGCCTCAAAGTAAGATCAAACTGTTTTTTAATGAATAGATAAATAAAATACTTTTGATACGAGAGTGTAGAGATTTGAACGAAGATTTTCTGCACGGTGAAAACAAAAAAAATGTCATTCACTAGCGAATGTTGCTGATGTTCATGGTTGACTTGTTAAAAGTCTCAAGAATGTACGAAGCCTCGACTCGCCTTCAGGCGAATTTCATGCGTAATTGTTTCCCTTGCCATAAAAAGATAAAATATACAAATTGTATTTCAGATACTCGCATAATGATCTCGTAATGCTCGTTAGTAGAGCGTTTTGTGAATGACATGTGGAAATTTTATCATCAACAACCACACATTATCGTTCTAAGTCTGAATACCCTCTCAGAACAGCAGTTGAGGTGAGTAAGAAAATGTCTTAGCTGTGTCATTCTCAAATTTTGCGCAAGTAACCATTACTAAACACGACAAACTTACAAAAATATGAAAATACTCAGACATGTCTTTTCTTAGTATGCCTGTTAAAACAATTGAATTTTGTCTGTTAGACTTGGCCGCGATGTTTAATTAATGATTTATGATTTATTCGAGATTTTGTGGGTTAGCGTGTAAAAAAATACTACTCTGTTGTCATAAATTTTATTATGAAATTAAACAATTCAGTTCCAAATATTTAGGCATTTATGTTAATTTCAATCTTTTATCTTATAATCACAACTACAATCACAACATTTTTTTTTAAAGTTTAACAATATTTTTTGAAATTCTAAACAACTCTGTTACCTTTAGAAGTTTTAATAATATTAAATTTTACCTAAGTACTCGAAATATTTATATATTAACTGCTTACAATAACATGTAACCATATAAATATGTAACGAATTAACGTATTGTTATATTACCGTACCGTATATATATATCATCTTCAATTTTAGATTTCTTCCGTTTTTCTCTATTGTATTTTTTTTACACTTTTCGTATCTCTTGGTTATTGCTTCTAATTGTTCCTTTAATTTTATGTAATTACTTAATAACTTCGAACTGTTTGTTTTCACTAACTTTCTGCCGCGAGAAGCTGCTGATGTGATGGAGCTAGGAGGAATATGTATTTTCACGGGAATTACACAGCCGGGGCGTAGACAAACGACGATCAGCATTTGGAATAACTTGATCTTGACCGGAAGGGGCTGGACTATTTAAACGAGAGGGTGATGAGAACTCTGACCTTATCTTGCCGTCTAGAATTTGCTGATCGCCATTTCTTTTTATTGCTCGATGTTCACGTGTTGTCAAATGTCGTACTAAGCGTTTGTTTGCATGTCATCTATCTCGGTCTTTTCTTTTAGATTCCGCATCCTTTTCGGGATTATTTTTATGCCGTTCTCGGTATCGTCGCTGCTTCTCAGCTGGCGTGAGAGGCATCTCGAAGTCACAATTAAACTTACAGTATCCTGTGACAATGTTTTTAATTTTATTAAAATATAGACATTTTATGTATACTTATGAAGCTTATAAATTCTAGAAAAACATAAAATTCAAGTCAAAATTAAAGAGTATGGGCATATTCAACTCTGTTACTTTCTTAACAACTCTGTTACTACGCGCCGGTAACAGAGTTGCGCAGCATCAGAGCAGTAAATTTTACGTTCCATAACACCAGTCTTAAAATAAAGCGTAAAGTACACTTTTTCTTTAATATTTAGAATATTTGCCTCTTTGACAACACATTGAACCTAAAATAATGAAAAATACGTTGATTTACTTACGTGAATATGTGGCTAACAGAGGAGATCGACTGACACCTCCTATACCCCTCCTTCCGGTCTATCGGTCAACCACGATTAATATAGACATCTCGTCCAAACTAGTACAACCTCCAAACAGCGCCATCTCTATTTTAAATTGTGACTTACTCAGTAACATAGTATTCCAATCAGTTTCACATAATACGCGGGACAAAGCTTAAAAAAATAGTTATTAGGTAAACTTTGATACTTACCGGTTTTAAGATATATTTTATAAATATTAACAATAGTCTGTTTATAGTAATAACTAATTAAATGTAGGTTGACATAGTATAAAATGACATTATTTGATCTTTATTATAACGGAGTGCTAGCATGGCACATAGAGTTTGGCAAGAAAACCATTATGTTACCAAAAAAGACCACAATGTTACTTTAAAAAAAAACCAAAAATTTAAAAAAGAAGTCTTTTTTTAAGTAATCAACGTAAATTAACGTGATGTATTTTTTATTTATTGTAAAATTTTTAAGAGGTTATGTGATTATTACTAATCAAAAAAAATAACACAATTGAGGGACTTGCAGGACAGGACAGGACCGATCGGCGTGGAGACCCTTGGGGGAGGCCTATACCCAGCAGTGGACGTTGTCCGGCTGAGATAATGATGATGATGAGGGACTTGTTTACCTGCGTGAAATTTGACAATGAGCCGGCTAATATTTTCTTATTTATCACAATATGAATAACAATTTTTGTCGATCCTAACAACGGCATAATAAAAATTCTTTTGGATGATAAGCCATAGTTTTTGATAAGTATAACCGTTTAACACAAACTGCCTATTGGAGTACAATAAAGCATTATTGTATTTTACGTTAGTAGCCAACTTATGTAAGTGGTGACCAATGCCCATAAACCTACACACGTGACACCAAAATCATCAACGTTGTGTTGCCCACCTGCTTTAATTGGCTCCTCAACACTAGAACAGAAACTCGTTACAAACATTTCACGGTTCATTTTGGCAGGAAATAGGTTAGCTAGCTAAGTGTATAAAGACCTTTACGGCGAAATTGTAATGGAATTAAGCTGGGTGGTTTAGTCACCAAACTTGCAAAAGGAGGTGCTTGGCGCTAAAATGGGTCGGCAAAGTGCACCACTAGCGGAGAAATTTAGTTTGCGTTCAAGGAGTTCGAGCCCCTTACATGATTCGTTGTGATAATGCCGTAAACCTATCCTGCTCGTAAAAGCAATTGCTTGCGGATACGATGATATTTACAACGGATTACGTGAGATCTATATATATATATATATATATATATAAACCTATCGCATCTTTTTTATGAAAGGGTTAATCGAAACTGAAAGTGATGACGTAAAACCAGGGATATTCTCCTATATCAGATTACATAACGAATTGGTGCTGACATGAGTTGCGTTGTACCCACGATATCGGTAACTTGCGTTTTTCAGATATAGTTCAATAGTTATTAATTATATTACGCGAGAGAATATGGAGCATGTGAGTGGTTAATCGTAATTTATCCTTGTTATTATGTTCATTGCCATTAACCATTAAACTGGCTACATCAGGGTAAATTGGCGCCGCCCCCAAGGTTATCCTTAACACAAAATCCAACACCGATGTATTGCCGATGAAGGTACAAGCATGCTTGATTACTTACTCCCCGAGATAACAACCTATTTGAAACTCTCTTGTTCTTCCGTTGTCCTACGAAATAATATTCATTCAATACTTAATAATTAAGTCTGATCTTAGAATCTCCTCATTCAGTATGCTGCATTATTATTAAAAAAAACTTTCTGTGGAAATCATTTTATTGAATAAAGTTGATGTAAAAATAATCAACTTGCTGAGTTTCATTCTATTATTAGATGAAATAACAGAATTTGTTAATGTTATGACTATTAAGTGAGGATGAATTAAACATGTATAATATTTTACCAAAATCAGGCCCCAGTTAACATCCATTGATGTCGCCGTAAAGCAACTTAAAACCCAGTGGACTAACAATCCATCAGTTTTTGCTTTCAGAGGACAGGTTAAACTTTTAGTCCTGTTATTACCGTTAAATGACAATCATTAAAACTTCGCGGGAGATTTAGGAATCGGAGCTGTTATATAACTATATTCGAGTTGGCCAACAACCCCTCCATTAATCCTTTTACACGCAATGGATCGGCGTAAATTAACGATAGAGATAAGGGATGCAAGAGGCTGCTAACGAGCTCAATATGTTCAAATCATAGCTGTAAAAAATTGAAGAGGAATACAGAGTTACGTAGTGACACAGATATAAATATTATGTGAATTCTTCTCAGCTTACATAATATTGTCATACACAATGTTTCGAATCGCGACACTGCGGATAACATCATACATTTAGGTTCACGTGTGAGCTTTAGTACGAAAGCATCGGGTCCTGGATTTCTGTTTTTGATAATTTTGATTTTTGATTGATATTTTTGGCATTATGGCTTCTCGTAATATTCATGTTTATTTTACTATGTGTAGTAAATTTCTTGTGACTAGTGAAGTCATATTTTTATTTAGTACTAGCAAACTACCCTCGTTTGTAGTTTGTAGTTCCAGAAAAACTACGCCTAACGCTTAGAAATAGCATTTGCATTGTTTCAGGAGTGTTTTTCCTGCTCTATGAATTACAAATTACAATATTCATTTATAACTTTTTAATTTATGGAAGGATTGCAATTAAACAAACATTAAGTATTTAGTGATGCCTACAGCAATACATTATTGAAAACCAGAACGAAATCGGTTCACTCGTTTCTGAGAGTAGCGCGAACAAACGTACAGACGTACAGAAAAACAGTTAAAAATTCTAACAACTATTGCTTTGTGTTCTATTACGTTACTAAAGTCCCTTAATAATATTTTTTCAAATACAGAATGCGATAAGTTAGATAGACACAGTACGTTGTTGCCTATCTGGACCCATGATTATCCTGTGAAGGATTCGTTGCGAACGTATTATGACCTCCCAACCGCGGACGTACTTTTTTTGTATAATATTTTTCCACTAGCGGTCCGGTTTCTCTACCGACCACACCATGGAATGATTAATTCGTTCGATTGTTTACGATAAACATATTTTTCATTCCAGGATTATTGTAATTGAAAGTTATACAGGTCTTAACTATTGACGTTCAGGTATCGAGATAAATTGAGTAGATCCATACCTAACCTAACATAGCACATAATATATAGCTACATTACCATTTTATCAGACACAGGTCAATAACAAAGTTCGAAACTATGAGACCTGGTTTGAAATCGAAATACCAAAGTTGGAAATCATGGTACAGTTTGAGACTATTATATGAGGAACACATATACCTACTTGAGTCTTTCGTACTTTGAGTAATGAAAGTTACGATGTTTCTACATCGTATACTTCTGTATACATTGGGTACTAGGTAGCTTGGTAGACGTTTTCCTGCATATTTGAGTATATACGATTGCACTTAAAAATACAGAATTGACAATAACTACACAGTATTTCTTATGTACTCCAAGCATAGCTTTGGAACCGAGGTT
>PDGT01000041.1:2821003-2950639 GCA_003671415.1 Megathymus violae
TTTTTGGGAATATAACTTTAATCAGTGTAATAGTTCAGAAGATACACGATACCTAATTGATAGAGAGTTGTTATTATTAAGATTGAGAAAATAAACAATGGAGGAGAAAAGAGAAAGAAATTGAGAGTGCAAATAAAACAAAATAAGGTGGGTATTATAGGGTACAGGGTATTTGTTAGTCACAAAATCATTGGTACATTAAACAAACGTCACAACCATCAGCTGTCTACTCCAGGACACGGATAACATGGCAAGACAAGACGTAAAACAGGCCGAATGACACAGGCAAACACAAACAGACGCTGGCGCTTTTTGGTGCGGACGTGCACTAGTAACATTTAATTAGAACAACAAAACACTCACAAAGTAGATGGAAATAATGCGATATAACATACTGAACTGCCGCGGGGGTCGGACTCTCGCGAATAACAGACTGGCCTGGAACTCCGTGTCAATTGGACGTTATTCATTGACGTACACGCGTCGTTTCGGCACTATGCCTACACCACAGTGGGGCATAGACCGGCGCTATTAACGTCTCATCTGGGCATATTTACAATCAGGATTATTTTGTAACCTTATTTTCAGTATCATGAAATCGCCTTTACTTCAGGCCGCATTGGAACTGTTTACAAACACATGAACGTATACACATAAGGCAGGAACTTCTTAATTAATAAACACAAATAACAAGGTTTAATTTTCACGGAACCTTAAATCTGAATCGATTAATAGTTTATGTTGTTTAATCAAGCTCGCGGTGCCCAATCCACTTTGTTGGGAAGTAATTTTTATTACCGAACAACCCCGATCCTACCGCTTATAATTACAATGTACTTGCCCAAGTAACAATTTAAATATTCTACATTGTTGTGAGGAACAGCATCATTATGTTTGTGAACTAAAGGTTAATTTTACTTTTATTATCTTTTTATATAGGTTGTTTTCGAATTAATTTAGCTTAGCGCGACTCAATTTAAACGGCTTTGTAACTATAGTGATTCAGTGTAACGAAAGAAAAGTTTCTTATTCCTTTTATTTTTATTTACACTCGGACTCTCGCTAAGCGCTATGATGACTCCGAAGCATAGTTGCTATGACTATGCTTGCCAGCGAAGTGTTCCAGGTCCGAAAACATAACTTATGTTCTCGGTTTATGGGAGTTCGTTATGTGTGTATGTCTATACCACTTGTAATACAAGAAGTCCTATCACCTCACAAAGTATCATGCATAATAGAACATTCCAAAATCTAACCATGGTAATCTCTGATAATATTAGGTCTGTGTAAAAATTCATCAAGATTGAGAGAAAACAAACGAACAATACTAATCAATACAACTGTATAAGGATATTATATGTTTACTAGTATATGAATCTTTAGTGTCTGTCTGTCTGTCTGTATATTCCATTTTTTTGTCAAATTTCATGATAGATATTCGTTTCATGAAACTGACATCAATTTCACCATTTTGAAAATTTTTGTCCGTCTGCCTGCATGTCCCGTTATAACTCCAGAACGGCTCCACCGATCTTCGTGAAATTTGGTGTGTAGTGACAACACGCGATCGTGCAGATGATAGGCTGTGTGATGATGTCTAATCGAGTCAAAAATACGAAGTTTTAATGATCATGTATATATAATTAATAGGCCAACTCGAACGAATTCGGAGAGAGCCGCCTCTATATAAGACAGTAATTAATAAAATATATCTGGTATATAATTTAAACGTATAAATTGTTTTTAAAACAATATACGCATACTATAAAGGTGTACGTATCACAGTTTCCGGAGAGAGTACAAATACACATTCTTGCACCGTTTTGCTACTTAACTCCAATATTAATAACCAGCGCGACATAAATCATCGCCACTTACGAGTGTGTAGCATCTGAAGTTGGGCGATCGATTCAATTTAACACTACCAAACCATGTTCCTGACCTCAGCTATCGGCGGTTTAGGAGTCTCATATATGAATACATTTCCTTCAACCAAAGCCTTGAGTAAACCGCTTGTCGAAGATTAAATATAATCATTAAAACAATTATTCTTTACTTATTTACTTTCTTATTTAGTTTTTACTAAATTATAACCGTTTTTGTTTTTCTTGCATCGAATGCCAGTTAAACTTTTTCATCATCTCAATATTACTTTTCTAATTACACTCTTACATGTGTTCGAGCTAAATAAATCATTTCCATTTTGTTAATGCCAACAGTTCGTTTTACATTAATAAGTTTCTATTTGCTGTGACAACATATGGACACACGACATTGCTGATGTGTTAAAAGATATTAGTATAATTAAAATACTTGTTCTTTACAGTATTTATTTATTTTATTGTGTAATTATTTTTAGTCGAGAATTCGTATCTGAGAATAAATAGTTCATGTTGTCACGAAAGTCTACTTGAGGCGATGACCACACTGACACCTTCTCGTTTGCGATCTGCTGAAAAAGCTACAGCTTTATTCGAGGATCATTACAGAAGGATTATATCTTGGAGAGGTCGTTAATTAACTGCAGTTTATAAACACATTATAGCTATAGTGAACCAGCAAATTCACGTGAACACGCCTTAAGGCGCCGATGGTTGGTAAGCGTCAATATATGGTAAGTTTACCCAACCACAAATATTTCTACAGCTCCACCAAGTTGCTCAATGGAATTTCAACTCAAACGTGGGGGTATAGAATTTAAAGTTGATCGATTGGATTTACTACTTCGTGTTCAGTTTGTGGATCTTACGGCTTTGAACGTGGTGACATGCGTTGCGCCGTTCTTCCGCGATGTTATCGGAAGAACGAACGAAACGTAAGTTACAGATACATATGTACGTTTGTGGGAGAAATGTGATTTGATATTCGTTGGAAGTTTGGGACTTTTGGTGACTTCAGCATTAGGTGATGTTAAGTGTAACTAGAAACCCACTAGGGGTTAAAAGTCATTCGTACGCGTGGTGAAGGGGTGAGCCAGTGTTTCGGTTTTCGTGTACCTACACACCTGAGATATATAGAAATATGGGTAAAATTATTTGTGACTTAATAAAGGAAAACATAATCAGAAACTACGTGTGTGAGGTGTGTGTGACCGTTTGTAATGATTGCCAACCGGTACTTAGATAGCCTTAGCCCTTTTTTTTCTGGGTGAGGACATTTGTCCAAAAATGAACAAGACTTACGTAGAACCTTTGCATTCTGTGGTTTTAATTCATCAGTAGCCTGCTTGTAATGATATGCTCGTAATGTATCACTTATAACCTAGTGGTTTAAAAATAGGTTTTCCATGCGGAAGACGCCAGTGCGTATCTGGCAGCACCTCAAATTGTTCAATTTCAGTGCGTATTACAAATTAATTATTAGTCGCTTCGGTAAAGGAAGACAGCGTGAGGAAAAGTGCGTACTTGAGAGTTTTGTAAAATGTTCTCAAAGGTGTAGTTGGCCAACTCGCACTTGGCCACCATGGCAGACTATGGCCTTAAACTCCATTGTGAGAGGAGACCTGAGGGGACCAGCAGTGATATATTAAGGATTGTAATGGAGTAATAATAAATAAATAAATAAACGTTAACACACTCACACCCCCGCATTAGGATTCCCTGTGTCACGGGTGGCGTGGACATACACATATCACAAACACCCATGACCCGAGAACAAATATTTATCTGTCACATAAATGTCTGCCCCGGCCGAGAATCGAACTCGGGATCCCTCGTTCGGCAGGCAGGTACACTACCAACTGGGCTATGGGCTTCAATAATGAAGTATCAACTAATCCAATGCGGATTGGTTAGTAGCCAACCTATATCTAATCTAAATTTCTTGTGCCACCTAAAGGATTACAACATAACTAATATGTAACTAGCGTGTAGTAGGAAAGTTTTATAGTCAAAATTTGACCTTAATCATTAAATAACAACCTGAGTATCCATTTTCTTTTTATTTATAACAATAAAATCGTCATAAGTTACCAAACTAAAAACGTCTGTTGACAAACAGAGAAAATAGGGACTGAACCATCTTTGCCTATTTATTTATAGAAAATAAATAATATTAATAAAAGTAAACAATTACATATTTCAAACAACCAAGACTTGGAAATCAACAGAACAGAATCAAGAATCGAACACGCGAACGTGAGCTCACGGGCAGTTTACAATTAAGCTACAGAGTAGCCTTACTAATTTCTTATTGCGTTCCGCCATTTTCTGTGTAATAAAACCGAAAAAACTTGGTATAACCGTTTAGGAAAGGGTAAAAAGTTTAGTTTGTTTAAGCATTTTTACATTATAATCATTGTTTGAGTATGCAAATTACTCAATAAATTGTTACCGAGCATTGGCGGAATTTCGACTTGGTAATATCTATCGGGTATAGATGAAGATCTCGGAATATTGGATTAAGGGAATAGGGATCCAGGATTATGTAGCGGCAATTGACCACACAAATGTATCGCATAGTGGATGATTTTCTCATTTTCCTCGAAACGATCATATCGTGATACGGTGCCCATTACACATTATGGCACGAGTTGAAGGAAAAAAAGAAGATAAAATAAAACGAAAATTGAAAATTTAAGGAGTATTTTTGCTAAATCTCTGTTATTTTTATTACCATACTTAACTTATTTATCAACTACTAGTAACCCGCTTTCACTTCGCTCAAGAAAATCTGCGCCTTAAATCTTAAACGCACCGGTATTGTTTTAGAGCCGATTTTATAATTAGTATAGATAAATCTTTGTTTTATTGTTTTTGTAATGAGTTATATTTTCAATGAAATATCTATCGGACTCTTATTGGTTCGGGGTCCACTTACTTTTGGTTTTTCATCTATATTTTTCTGATAGAAAGGAGTGGAAATTTTATATCTATACAAATATATAAAATTGGAATGTCTGTTTGTAATATTAAAATAACTGCTTTTTACTACATGCATATGAATGTATATACGGTACATATACCAAAATAACATTTTTTACAATTTTTGTCTGTCTGTCTGTCTGTCTGTTTGTTGCGGCTAATCTCTGAAAGTACTGGACCGATTTTGACGGGACTTTCACTGGCAGGTAGCTGATGTAACAAGGAGTAACTTAGGCTACTTTTATTTCTACTAAATAACTTTTTTGTTAAATTCCACGCGGACGAAGTCGCACGCACAGCTAGTAAATATATAAAATAAGACATATATCTGTTTGTATAACTCACGTTTTTACTTTCTTTGCGTGTAGTTTTCATATTGTAAAAAATATTTTTCCGCAGCAAATTATAGCTTGTGTCAACTTTGTCGTGCAAAAGATCACAGAGAATCGTGGTTTAGTTTTTACGTGAACTAACCTTAATACTACGGTTTGGTATACAAACTTGTTTTCAAAATTATAACATTATTAGCGAAATATGGCCTATTATAGTGCACAGAAGAAAAGAAAATCTTGGCAGCAGTATAAATATTCTTGTTTCAAGATAAAAGTTAGGAAGTCGAAATTATTTCGCCGATGTAAATAATTTTCTTGACTCAAGATTTTTTTTTTATTTTTCACACTACACTTCACTACTGTCACAAATTTACGAGTAACCTTTCAATAGGAATAGCACTAAACCAACTGTCAAAAACACATTTAAAATCGCATAAAATCAATACTACGTAATCAAGGGGTCTACCAAAACAAAATACGCGCCAAGTTGTCGACAAGGTAAAAAAGTTCTGCTCTAAAAGCTATCGAGACATCAAAACCTACAAATATGGTGTTTACAAATAGAATCCTTTCGAAGTTTTCTTTCCTTCTAATTTCGGACGCTTCTCTTAATTGTGTATTTATTAAGACGAATGTCTACGGATAGACGGATTAAACTATTTGTGTGAGGAAACTAGGGATGTTATGGATATGAAATTTCGAATCCGGATATGGATACGGAGCTTTGGAATAATATTTTACCGGTTTCTATTACGGTTGTGGATATGGAATTATTTCTGATTATCCGATTGTTTCGGATAATTTCGGTTGCGGATATTAGATAATTTACGACTTGGGAAAAAAATATAACGTATTTACCAAGTTTGAATTAGTTTCTGGGTATTATGTTGTATTATAATCACAAAAAAAAAATAATAATAATAAAAACTTTTTAAAATGAGAACGACGCGGCTAATATATCTGCTCGGATAGCTTAAACTAGACTCTGCCTCTATTCGAAACATTATCGGATTTGGTTACGGTTTCAGATATATATTTATTTCGGATATCTAATAGTTTCGGTTACAGTTACGGAGCTCCATAACATCTCCGGAGGAAACCCGAGCCGAGCATTGGCACGATTATGGCTTGTAATTGGCAGAGTAGAATTTAATGAAATCTAGTTTCAGTTTTAATGATAAATGTTTTTATGATGTTAAAATATTGATGTAACAAGAGCCATGTATTGTAATTTAAACATCGTTTTCCCACATGAAGCACTTAAGATCGATGCCTATGCGCAGATTACTCTACTTTTTTAAAATAAGTGCCTATTTGCTACGAGGTAAGAATCTATCGCAAGTAGCCTTGCTTATCTGATGATTCTACAAAATATTCTTGGTGTGTGAGGCCAACCCGCACTTGGCGTCAGCGACGGACTATTTCCTATACCCATTACATTATACCAAGGGATTCAAGATATAGATAGATGTATTTTTAAAATAGGCAATCTAATATATTTTTTCCATCACAAAAATTGTAATTAGTTTTGATATATTGATCAATTCAAAGAAACGTCACCAATATTCGTATTACTGCAATATTTACTACACTAATATAAATGAAAAGAGCAACCAAACATACAAGAATGTATGTACATACCATTTATGTGATTTCCGGATCGCCGCTAGCATCGAGAAGAATCGATAAACCCAACTGTATTACATGTACTACTAAGTAATTGGAAAAGTAACAATAGCAGCAACCTACGTACATCCTACCAACCAACCTTATATCAGGCCTATTTATCGAAAATTTTAAATGTATGACGTTTGACCTTTGAAGAGCTTTTAAGGTACAATTTTTATCTATAAAAAAGCATTTATGTAAAGATAACAATTTTATCTTAAAAGACGATCTTGTAAGAGTTTTCGTAGTGACTTTGCATGTCGAACGACAGCGTCAGAATTAGCCTTCTTTACATCTAGTACTCTGAACAACTTTAAATACAAAGTTTGCTTTCCTTCTTCATTTTCACGTCATACAACGACAATAATTGTTCTAAGTAAGTGGCCATTAAAGTTACAAGTGTATGATTAAAATCGTAATATTTCTTTAGAAAAAATGTGAAAATCATTTGATATATTCGTTTTATTACCAATATTTATTTATATTTATCTATACATATAATAAAATTCTGTCTGATCTCTTTCTGTACATGAACGATATATGACAAAAATATTATTGGGGGCCTTTATTAATACCATAGAATACAAAACAATAGTTGTTGGAATTTTCGTCTGTTTGTCTGCGAGTTTGTTCGCGCTAATCTCAGTAATAGCTTTGCCGATTTTGTTCTAATTTTCACTAATGTACTGCAGTAAGCGTCACTTAATATATTGCAATCTGTCCGTAACTAAAAAAGTTACACATTAATATAAAATGATGTAGGTACTATTTCAAAGCATAAGGGGTAGTTTTTTGGATGCGAAGCAAGGTCAGTTTACTAGTGTATTATAATATAAAACACGAACAATATTTATATTTTTATTAGAAACAGATAGAATGAAGACAGTTTGTCAATTTACTTCTATAGCCGGGTACGAATCGTTTACAGATAAATAACCATAAGACCCGTGTGATCGGTCTACTTGTGTCTTAGCGTAACGTAAAGCGTTATTTGGATCGCTCGGTTATGAAACTGTGGATCGTACGTACTTTACTATAAAAAAAGGAAGGAAAGAAAATGTTCCTTTACTGTTCTTTTTGGTAGTTTTCTAAACATTGCACTCTAGTTTCATGGCCAATATAATGCTCTAATGTAATAGATAAATAACTTTGATACTAATTACTTTGCTTGTATTGTTCAGAAAATACTTATATTTGGTGGTATGATGCAATTTATAAGTTAGTTTTAATATTTATTAGTTTGTGGAGTTATTGTTATATTTATTCAAATTAAATGTCCCCTACATTTAATAAAATAGGTTAAAGTAATCATAGTAATTTGCTAATTTTGTGAAATTTATTATTACTGTCGGAGTCCCTAAATTATCATGCTACAAAATGAGTAAACTCCCCTGTGAAAATACACGCGACTTTCACTTTCAAATGAAACAAAAAGGCGATTTCCCCTAACAATTTATAATCGCGTAATTTATATCGTATCAACGTTCTTGTTCGAAATATAAATCACTTTCGTCGTTCGTATATTATAATGAATCCAGACATAGCCGAGGAGAGCTGTCTGTGAGTTCCTTATTTTTGTATAAACATTTAGATAGAAAATTAAGTAGCATCAGGAACTAGGGCCGTGAAGTCCTTCGCCGTGTAAATACCTATTTGTCTTCAGATTACATTCGTAGCGGCCTTTTATTTTACATGACATTGGGGAAAATTGATTTCCCCCGACAACAGTCGAATTTTACGGATGAGTCAGCGTTTGCGAAGGTGGGTCTGTTTTAGGATTTGCATAGTTTTAATTTTCAGTAGTCATATCATATTCATATCATATGTTTGGCTGCGAATATTCAGTAGATCCGTCGGTGGGTGGGTTATGCCTTTTTGACAAGGCAACCATTTATCACAGACTGGTCATCTCGGTGTAATATTTTAACGACCCGACTATGAGAAATCGTTCTTTGCAATATTTTATAGTCATACTGGCAATAACAGTTAATGTATGGACTAAAGTGAACTAAATGTAAAACAAAAATAATAATGCAGATTCCGCCTCGTTTTCGGTCCTCAACCTTTCGGTGACCACTTACCGTCAGATGGCTCGGCCGCTCATTTATCGATTTGTTACATAACAAAGCCTTCTATAAAATCAGGTTAAACATGAGAAAGGAGATGTTACGGCAAATGCTACAAATTTTTAGGCAGTATTTGATAATTAATTAAACTTTTGTACGGTTCGTTTTCAGCTTAACTAATTTTGCCGTCAAACAAATTACATTTCATCCTGGTATTTCGGCACGAAAGGTTCGCGTTGAAAAGTTCACAGATCCCAGGAATAGCAGTATTTTTGTGACAGGTCTCTAATAAGTCTGAGTACTATTTGAGGTCGATTCGAGATGGTATTTAACAAACATGGTTATAAAGCTTGGTTCCAGTAAATTACTAGATGCATATAAAAAGACGAAGAGATTTAATTATTGAATGAAATATTCGAACGTACGACTTTGAATGTGGAAATTGGGTTTGAATGAGTTTCCGCATATATTACAGTAAAGTAATTAGTAGTAAGTAAGTAAGTAGTAAAGTAGTAAGTAAACAGTAAAGTGCTCCCAGCTTCCCCTATTGTTATTTACATTCACTCTTCATGCAATTTTATTCTAAGTTACCTCCTTTTTATCGGCTCCGCAAATGAACCGCCCACCCTAGGGATAACCAAACGGCAGTGCGCGAGATATCTATTGTTATATGGAATAAAGAAGTTACGAAACAAGTTCTAGTTGGTGCGTATTACTAGCAAAAAATTGGCGACGGCGACCACTTACCATCAGGTGGCTGGTCTGCTCGTCTTTCCGCTATAAACATAAAAAAAAATTGACGTCAGATACGATTTAAGCTGAAAAAAAATTACATTGGGTTCTAATTCGAGTTTATTTATGAATCCTATACAAATATCCTAAATTTGCTTAGTTTTGGTCATGAAAATTACGAAACATGACAAAACTTATATTTTCCAGAATCGAATAGAAGACTTAAACGTCTTCGAGCGAGCTATCTCCAACTCATTGTCAACTCATTGCAGAGATCTTTTTTCATAATTGTGAATACTACTTATTTTGAAGTTAATGACGTCCACTGAATTACCTACTATGTGTGTATTTGAAAGACACTAAACAATTATAACTTACAATCCTTTGATTTAACTTTAAAAAGTCATTTAATGTTGTATTCTTAAACAACACAATTATAATTCTCTTTGTGCTGTCTATTTTCTATTATATAACTAATTCGCAAAGAAATTTTATACATTTAATGTTTTCATTTCCATTTCTATTAAGAAATCTTGCAAATTCAGGTCACCTAAAATCATGTGAATTTGTTATATAATATATGATATATATATATGTTGCCTAACCTTTGATAACTTGTGCAAAAAAAAAACTATTTAATTTAATTAAAAAAAATAAACGTGTGTGTTTTTTGTGAAAAGATATAATTACTGCTACAGCAGGGCATGCGTTTCATATTGAAAAGGCTTGGTCTTAAGTGGTTCAATGTGGAGTAGCCGATCCAAATCCCGTGCCTAGACCGACAAGAGTGGTGATCAGAAATCTTCAAACACAAGAATAGAAGCACTCAAGTAATTTTACCACTAACAGGTACACATTCTACTCCTGACCGAAGTGGTATAACTCGATCGACCGAGTTCCTTACGATTGATACAGCTTGGGGTCGGACGGAATGATCTATTAACACAATGTAACAATACAAGGACGATGCAGACAATATAAATATATACGGAGCGAAACTTCTATAATTAACTTCAATTTATCTATTATATTTCATTTCATATACTGTCAACTGACACGTTTCATTTCAATCATGAAGAGAATAATACATCTAGACTAACTTAAATGCCCCGTATACCCATGTACAATATATTGAAACTCGCAGTGAGATTGTAAGGTCGGATTCAGATCAAAGTGACGATTCGGATGGACGCAAATACGAGTAAATAAAACACACACAAGTTGCAGTGATCTCGTTTAAATGTTGTTCGTGTGAATGCGCATTAAGAGTACTCGTGTTTAAAACCTGGCCAAGTTCGATTTTGATTCACGTAGGGGAAGAATCCGTACTGCGACTTATGTGAGAGTACATACTCTCACATACATACTCGTACATACGAGTCTGTTAGCTATGAATAACTGTTAACCATGAACTTTTTCGTCCAAAAAACTTGTGTGTATGTAACCGGATGATCAGGCAGCTACGCTAGTGAGGTTTTCGTTTTATATTCGAATGAACGCTACTTTAAAGCATCTAATCGGAGCATAAAAGAGTATATATAGATCATACAACGGTGTTTATTACAATATTACTTCAATATAAAGATCTGAGGTCTGACCATCTGCTTAGCCACGTGTCGACCCCGATACCGGATTCATTTCAATTATTCAAAGTAAAAACGGGTTGTGCAAAGAACTTGTCGCAATACTGGCTAGCAGCGCTAAAAGAGTGTAGCAAGCACACGCTACTAACTTACAGCTAATTTACCAATAATGTTGTGTTGCAAGTCATATTTGTTCTTTTCATTCGAAATTTCGTAGTCTGAAGAACACACTAAGTAAAACATAGAAATATTATAAACCATTCAGTTTTAAAAAATATATAGACATGATTTTCTCCATGTCTTCATGTAGGTACTTATCAAACATTTTTTGCTGTGTCAAGATTTTTCTTGACAGTATGAATATTTTGTGGCTTTACAGGAGTCATTTTTATACCTGATCCTTTTTAAAATACAGTTTGTTGTATTGATGTTAGGGGCAGCTGTTAAACTTCCTTGCACTCCCTACTAGGCGCACTACCGGTTGCCGAGCTTGAACACAACACTATGCCAAGGTATACGCTGTTAGATATCAACTTTTTACACTAAAGATTCATGTCACGGATCTCAGTACTCAAAATTCTGAGCTGAATCTCCAGGACCACATGTCTATCGCATGTTTTTTTTCGACTCGTTCTAGAGCCAACATCCTTGCATCGTGTAGGGACTTTTGAAGTATCTCAATTCCGTTGTTGTATGTTAATGCAATTCGTTTATTTAAATTTTCTGTCGCTTCAATCCTATTTATCGCTCGTTGTTAACGGTAAGAAACGTAGTTTATAGCCAGGTGTTGTCTAGATTTTAATGCGACGCAATTGAAATGAAACACAATAAGTACAGCGTAGATGAAATAAGTAAAACCTGTATAAGTCTCCATAATGCTGAGCCGGACCCCATTGAGATATTGTTCGAATGTCGCAGGGGCCCTTTTTATTAATTTTCGATGCGCAAGTCTTCTATTCATAGTAATTACGAGTCCCTTTTTCGATTTAGTATATAATGCGTAATAGTACAATAAAGTGACAATAAAAATTTGCATCTAAATAAGTAAAGTGATTGACGATTTAAATGAACGTGAAATAAAAAATGGTCAATATATTTTTGTTTCTAGACGTGTTAAATACGTTACACTCGTTACACTAAAGATATAATTTTTTTACAACGATAAAGTTATAAATTAATACGTAGTAAATACGTCTATATCAAAATGATTTCATCTTAATCTATAAAGAAGAATTCCCATGAAACTGTGGACCGTCGTCTAGGGTTGCACCAAAAACAAACTTGTTTAGAACAGTTTGTGACAATATTAGTCCCCCGTTATAATTTTTTTAATCACAACCCGGGTTTTAAAGATAAAAAAATGTACATAACCTCGTCATATTTTTTGTGAATTGTAGATATCGTAATAATTATAACTATCACAGTTTGTTGATTGATTCGGTGGCATTATAAGCCATTGCAATCGAAGAAGAAAAACGAGTTTGAAATAAAAGATTCCATAATCGATATCTACAGTAGTATTTTTTGTTTAGTTGCAAACTTGCACTACTAGTACGGTCGTAGTTGCTAAAAGAACTGACATTTCTATGAATAACAATAGTAAAGATAAGGTTTTATTTTATCATAAAAATAATTCCCCGTTCGAAACATAATATTTGCCAAATGATGGCAAAAATAAGTAAATAATTATAATATTATTTTCGTTTTGATGGATGAGAAATGTCAGTACAAAGAATGTTCATTTTACCATGTTTTTTATTATTAACTCGCCATCTTGTATGTCTATCCGGGTGGAATTTTGTAATTGATTTAAAACTAACATCCCGATGAGCTTCAAATTTGGACCATAGCTTAGAAGTGCATGACCGTTTTTCATATTGCAAGATTCATTTTGATTAAGAGGTTATTATCAATTAAAAGGCTTTTTACTGTTCATGGATTAAATTCGTTAGTTCATTAATCAGAGGAGGTTCAACGTAGTTTTAAAACTTTAAATTTTCGTAACTTTGATATAGCTCGGCTATTTATATATTAGTAGTTGTTGGCCATTTATAAGTTCTGCTTTAAAATATTTATTCCAACGAGTTTATTGTAAATACAAATATTCATTATTGTGCATACAGGCAATTACATATTAAGAATTTAAATTAATTAAGACATTCGAATAGTTGCAATAGGCGGTGACATTGCTAAATAACACTCTCTATCATACTCTACAACTGTAGGAAGTTGGCCGGACTGATAGGGTGCATGAGTTGGGTGTTTGAGTCGTTACAATATTTCCATAATTGATCACAAAAATAAATACACAAACAAACATACATGCATGTATAAAATATACTGACGTACGAACATATTATGTTTATATGTTATTCTTCCCGTTTTGAAGCAGTCATATATTTTTGCACGCATGAAACAAATTATTACAGTTTATAATATGAAAGGAAATTATCTGACTGTTGTTTTAACCTTCACCAAGGAGGCACGCCAGTATTTAAATATAATTAATTACACGATACTTTGTACAGCAACCATAAACATTTATATCTATGCATATAATGTTAACTAATCGCTTTCTGTATAAAAAAAATATATACGAAAAACTATGAAGAAAAAGTAATAAAGAACCTATTAACACAGTAGAACCCAAAACAATAGTTAGAATTTTTGTCTGTTAGTCTGTGCGTTTGTGCGCGCTTATCTCAAAAACGGCTTAACCGATTTCGTTATGGTTTTCACTAATATATTTCGGTAAGTATCACTTAATGTTTAAAGTTCGTTTCATTTTATACCGTCCATAAATAATAAAGTTATATATAATAATATATTACGTATTTTTAATTCACGGAACGAGAAAAATTTAGTACTAAAACATGCAGCCGCTATTCCTAAGCGTAAGGCGTAGTTTCTCGGAAGCGAAGCCAGGGCAGTATGCTAGTCTGCAATAAAAACTCATCGTTTCCATAAAATAAATCTTACTGAGAGATAGATACCTTTCATTTATGATTTTTACGGAAATGGAAATGTATAATGGGATATACCGTTTATAAAATTGATTCAAGAGTAGAAATGAAACTACAGTACTAGTTACTTTGATTCGATTTGATTGACATCACATTACAGTAGTACTTACTTTGATACGATTTCCGAACTCATCGTTGAAGATTAGGTGCGTACTTTGTAAACAACTGTAAATTCAATTATAAAAGTTCGTACTGGAACTTAATTAATTATTAATTAGGAAGTTGTGGTAACATAATATAAAAATAATAGTCTATTATCTTTTAAGCAAATATTTAATTAACGCTTTAAGTAAACTTATGTTTGCCAAGAACTTAAGTGTAATACCTAGGGTTACTTATAAAGAAGCTTTGTCTTAGTTCTTAAGCTCAATCTCCAACTTCCTATCCTTGTAATTGAATTTTAAGGAACGTTCAAAAATATTTTCATATTATATGTTTTTAGTATTACTATTTATTTAGATTTAGGAAGTCCAATAAATTTGAAGGTGGAAAATAGAATCCACGTCTTACGAGACAAGTTTATCAGCTGTTCTATAACTGAGCACTAAGACTAAAAATTTATTTTATCAGGCCGACTGCTGGCCGAACAAAGGAGGCTACGGCGTTTTATCTCACTGTAAGTGTTGAACAGGTTTTTAAAATTTCAATTAGAATGGCCTCTTTTAGTGAATGAACATCAGTTCAACCGCGGGGCAGTTAGTTTTAATAAAAGGAGAGTACACACGTGTAGGTTTTGTCCCAGATAGATTTAGGGGACTCTACCTATTCAGTGGCACTCATTCGTATTCGGAGTATCTAATTATGTAGCACTGCAGTGAGTGAGTGGTACATACAGTTTTGTAAAAAATGTGCGACGTATGCTTGAAAAAATAGCCGGAGCTAATTATTTTTGCAGAATGAGACAGAGTACGTGAGTAATTTTATTATTGCCCATATACCATGTGAAAAGCATCCGGCCAGTCTAAAAATATCGACGCGCAGGCAGGCCGTTAACTCCCTTAATAATACGCAATGTTGCTGTGTTGCAGAATATACTATACAGTTTACAACTAAGTTACTCGAGCGAAGCGAACGGAATAAAGTAATTATGAAAGATGTTACCTCGACAAAACAAATACGCAGTGGTATTATCATCTCATTCGGCTTAGATGTTCGGATGTTCTTAGATCATTAACAAACTTATCAACGACTACATGTTACAAAAAATTGCCTCACAAAGAAAACTAATAACTATTAACGCGCAAAACTATAGCTATTAGTTTACAACTTTGTCCTCTCCCAAACCCAAACGAATTAATTTATTACGACTTTAGCGGTCATCATGTGGGTGTTTCAGTTCGTCTTGAGCCGATTTGCCGCTAATAAATGAGATAAGACCCTTACAAACCCGTGCTCTCTTTGTTAACACAAGGGTAATATAATTGAGTGCCCTTATTAACGTAAGGTTTCGGCCCTTTGAGTAGAGGATTGCAAAGGTAGGAGCAAAGATTCACTTAAGTGAAGGGCATCATGTTCCGTGGTGGCCGGTTGAAAGGGTTGTTCTTTAAAGTGAAATGATAATTCATTGGATGAGTAAGATTTTTTTTTAATAATATTAAACTTTTATAGTCACATACATCAAATACATATTTTTACTATAATACGGGTTTTCAAATTTATATATAAAGTTGCCGGACCAGGCATTTGTTATCCTGCCCGAACTTTGGGTTGCTTATTTTTTGTGGGTTCACCGTGTATTTTTTTATAAATTGTCTAAATGTGAATCTTAACCATCCAGGTATCCACTAAAACACACAAAAAATTACATAAAAGTTTGTCCAGCCGTTTAGAAAGAGTCAGTTTAAGGTTAAGGTAAATACATATTAGGTTACTAAGACTGGCTGTTTTAATGCTAGCAGTATACTAACTGTTTCAGAATATTTTATAGAGGATTTAAAGCATGGCAGTAGATAAAGTCTCGTATGCAACTGTTGATAATTAGGTATTAAAACACTCATGTGATAAACACACATTCGTGTTTAATACCTTTGCATAAATAACTATTAATTTGCCATTTCAAAGTTTGTATCAACTTAGAAAATATTTGGAGGATAGTAATTCATAGACGAACAGTACCTATGTGATCCTGTCTCTTAGTGTGTTAAAGGCATATTTTTCTCCAACCGTCCGCGATTACTGTTGTTTTTATTATAAGTTGCTAGAAAGGCAGACGATTTTTATGTTTGCAACAAGTTGTTGTTATCTTACTTGTGTCGTCAGATGCCTTTGAGGGATAATCGGTTTAGACAGAGGTGGGCTCCGGTACGCCCTGGGGGTCATGACCACAAATTAGCGAATGTCACGGGCTGCTTACTTCGTTCGGGAGGATTATGATCGTTTGCCTCTCGTAATCGACTAATGGTCCTGAATGTTCCGATAAACTATTTAAGCATCGAACATTTCGACACTTTCGTAGCTTTGAGATGCACAATAAGGGCTCAGGACCAAAACAAACTGTTGTTATTGATGCTTCCAATATGCTGCACGAAATAAGTGACTGCGCCCATCATTATATGTATGTAATAATAATAATTATTATTATACTTTTTGTTTACTAACTTTGCCTTACAAATAAAGAATTTATCTATCTATCTATCTATTTTTCAATTATTGCTAAGTTGCAAAATACGTCATCGATAATGTCTACAAATTTAAGTTTGTTTTCATTGTTGTTTAATTTAAGTTTTCAGTTTTGTTTAATCTTTGATTTTTAAGCAAATTGCTGAAGTAAACTACTGTGTGTGACAGACGGTTCTGGGGTAAAGGGTGTAAAGGGCGTTACACCGACAATAAGGAAGTTCTGTTAGACGAACCCGCAGAACAGTGAAGCTGTCTGTTGTTCGAATGTCTCGGATTCGATCTCTGATTAGAGTAGACATTTATGTGACAGATAAATGTTTGTTCTCGTTGTTAACTCAGTTTAACATCTGCAATCGTTTTTAATTGGTACTGATTTTTTTATTTAAGGCTAGTTACAGACGACTGCAAACGGGAAACAAGCCGCAATTTCTATATAAAGATTCTATATGTTTAAGAAGGAATTGGATTCACATGAAAAAACATTAAACCAAGGTTTATCCAAGAATAATTTTAATTCCTTGGTGAGATTTTATGTAAAAAGTAAATTCAGAATTTAGAATTTGTTTACCTACAGTATTCTTTAAAGACTCAGTAAAGATAAAATTGCATGTGGCATACAAACAGACAAATCAAAGCGCACTTACCAAACCCCATTAAAACAAGAATATATCGTTATACTTTATGTGCTCAAAGATGAGTCAAAAGTAAGACCGCCAAGTTTAATGACTTTAGTTCACCAGAAGTAATATAGTGTTATGTTAGTTAAGTTAGTTTCAAATGCCAAAACAAATCTAACACTTAACACTGAAAGGATCCGTAACAAAAAGAGATCCAGAAACGGAATCCGGTCGTAAATATGGAAGATTTATCTGTGTATTCCTGGTTTTTGTTTCGGTGTACTTATGTAGGGAAATACACCAATTCGTTTACAAGTGGCTTTTTCAAAGAAACAAGTGCGTTATTTTTGTTGAGTGCATTCGTTGCTCAGAGTATGCTTGGCTACAAACAAAGACTGTATGATTTGGCAGTAAATTTTATCAATATCTTCTACCGCTGAACTGTGAATATGAGCCGTGAAATGGTTTTGTGTTTTATTTGCAGTTAATAAGAATCAGTTGGAAGCGGATTCTCCTCGTCCTTTTTGGAGATCTATGGCCAGGGAAGTGCGGCCGAACGGCTCGATTATTTGTTATTAACATAAAAAACTAAGAAACGGCATCCATAGTATTGGGGAGTTAGTTATATTACGGAAAGATTTTAAGTAGGTAATGACTGTTTCATTGCATGTGTCCGATGTTAGGGGCTTCGTATATGAATCTAAGCTAACATGCTCTTGGTGCTTAATCACCAGACTATTTTTGTCCAACAACTTATTAGCAATATCTCTTGTGTAAAGCTGCTCTCAAATTGATGTGTAGCAATTAGCGCTACCGTCACGTGGTTCATCCGTACGTTTGCCGGCTCTTGTCACATGGCTTGTAGGTAGGCATTCAAAATCCATCTTTGATATGTTACTAGTCTAGACTCAATTGCAGATGTTGACGCGATCTTAAGAACGAACTAGATAAACACAGTTTATAAAATAAAATAAAACTACATATAATAAAATTCGAATTGATCGCTTTCTGTACATGAACGATATATGAGAAAAAAACATTATTAGGGGCCTTTATTAACGCAATAGAACACAAATCATTAGTTGTTAGAATTTTTGTCAGTTTGTCTGTGTGTTTGTTCGCGTTAATCTCAGCAACGGCTTTACCGATTTCGTTCTGGATATTACTAATATATTGCAGTGAGCATTACATAATACCTAAAGTTTGTTTCATTGCTATCTGTCCGTAAATAAAAAAAAGTTATAAATCAATTTTAAATAATGCGGGTACTATTTCTAAGCGAAGTTTTCCCGAAGCGAAACGAGGGTAGTTTGTCAAATTTTAAAATAAATATATTGTGAGAATATGATACTGGAATCGGTCGATTCGTTCAAAAGACATCATAAGTATGTGCAAACACGTTGACTTTTGTATGTAATTGGAGATAATAAGCGTCGTCCAGTATAACAAACATGATCGTTTGCGATTTATTCAACGTTTATTCATTCATATTATGCCAGAAACTACGTACGGTTCGCAGATAGCGAACGAGTATTTTCATCCTTTTATGTTTTTATTCCACATCCCGAGCCGAGGCAATGGTAATTTCAGCGCACGTTGCTGTAAAAATAAAAGATATCATAGGATTTGCCTCAATTCTGAAGTGTGATCAAATAAGGAAAACAGACTTTGCGGACGGTTTCAAATAATTATATTATATCAAAGACGAACCATGATATTACATGATTTGACGCCAAACCCAAGGTTTGCTACCCGTTTTTATGTTTGATAGCCAAATAAAAAGAGGATGATTTTTAATTGCGACTCATTCTATAGACGGCAAATCCACTATTTATGCTCATTTTCAAATAAAATATTAGACTTCTTAGTAGGTTTAATAACAGTATTCATAGAATCTATAAAATTATGCTGTTAGATAAAATTATATTATTGCACAGTATCATAATGATTTTGATAATATTTAAACACTCATCAATCATCAATATCACTGTTGACACTTTATTAATTCAACGTGTAATAATATAGATAGATAAGCTATATTAACATTATAGGGAGAGAGTGTGGAAGGTAATCTCCGGAACTACGTCATCTAATGAACAATTATTTTATCGGATTAATGTACCTTTAACGTTAAAATGTATGTGCATTATTTCCAAAGGACATAGGCTATATATCCGGTGTCAATGTATAATAATGAATTGTTAAACCTGAACGAAGACGGGACGAGCCGCCTGTTTGATATAACTTGACTACAAAATTAGCAACAAGTTTTTTCTGTCGGAGAGAGGAGATGAGAGGGATATTTAAAAGATGGTGAAGGAGATTCCGATTTACGTAAGAGACTTATTAAAGAAATTCCCACTTACCAACGTATAATAATTCCCACTAACTTACAATGGATAAGAATAAGTTACATGGATAAGAATATAGTTAAATTTAATAAACCATAATTAACTTCCACCTCGATCAACAGTGCTCGCTAGCCTTACAGCTTGTTAATTTCCGCATCTTTTTTTCTCGATAAATATTTGTTAATTGTACCTAATACGAACATAAAAGAAAAAATATGCTAAATTGCATTGCATCAGTGATTTTAGCACAAAACTATTACACGTTCGAGTATAATATAGAAAGAACCTTCATAGAAGAGCCTTGTGCTACATAAAACATTCAAGGTATAATAGCCACAGAGAAAATAACGATGAAAATTCCACTTGCTGCCATAAATTGCGGAAAATTAAAAGAATCATACATGAGCATTTTCAGAGACGGAGAGTCGGTCTCGTTATGTACTAATGACATTAGAATTACCTGTGATTCAACTTAATATTTGCTTTGCTCGACTTTATTCATATTTTCTAACTTCATGCGTTTTTATATTGAATTGATAAAATAATCTGCGAATTTTGCTCCGATTGAAAAGGTATTGCGATTCGTTAGGTGCCCATTTCAAAGCATAGGTCTCTCCTTGTAATTGGAGAGGTTTAGAGTGTATTCCACCACGCCGCTCCAGGATGGAGTAGTGGAAAGGTTATTGACCAACCATCGTGTTCAAAGTTTTTATATCACACGCTTTGCCTCCGATATCAGTGAATAACTGTTGGGTAGTGATTATGATGCATAACGACATTCCTTGCTTGCTCTTTCTTTGTGCCATTTTTCCGGTGCGCTCGAGGGATAAACGCTGCGTCTAGTCTCAACAGTAAAAGTGTTTGTGCGTGACCCTAGAAAAAAAAATTGTTCCAATTGGTTGTATATTTAGGGATACAATTTTTTGAGTCATTTTGATCAACGTTTTCATTTGGTCAACGAAGTTCTGTCAGCTCTTTCATTTAGCCAGCTCAGGCAATGAGCGCTGCATCTAATCTTAACAGCAACATGTTTGTGTGTTGTGTGTGACCCCACAAATAACAATGTTCTGTTTGCTTATACATTCAAGGTTTTTTGGGTTCGACTTTCGATATTGGACAGGTGTCCTAATGTTCCATTTAACTATACTGCAGTTATTTATAGGGTAACACCTTAATTTCCTTAATTAATGTGAGCTCGGCTGCATATCTTACCAAAGTGTTTATTTGAAGCTCGAGAGCTCGTGTTAAAAGTAAATCGTCGATGATTTTAAATAATATCTGTTATATTTAGATGTTGGATGATATTTTGCCTCGGGCCCGAAGTGCTGAAATGATTTAAATATGATCTGTGAACGGTTTAGATCGATGGATTTTTCCTATCGACATTGAGCAGCGTAATATGATACTATTATTAAGGTATCCGATTGCTTCCATTCGACATTGATAACCAACAGGCCCTATTGTTTGACATCAGACATAAATAAAAGAATAAGCATGGAAATGACTACCGCAATTAAAGACCAGTGAAAGAATCTCAAAAACATTCATGACACATTAAAACATTGTATTATTATTTAGGCAAAGTAGGTTCGTTACAATAATGTACTAGTAAGTGGTTTGGAACTCTAGTTTAATAGTTTTATTTTAGTTGTTTTACAATGATTTTATTAAAAAAAAAGTGCAGTATTTAAGTCAACCTTGGTGTTTGTCAACGTTGAAATTGGTTAACGATTTCTTAGATAAAGAAATTGCAATACCCATAGGAGATGACTCTTATAGCTCTTATATCCAAAAGTTTTGTAGAATTAGGTTTTAGAAACTGGATATAAATGTCAAAACTTCACAAAGAGATAACAATCACGTTAAGTGTCCAAGTTAATATCTGTATGTTAACTGTAATGATAATAGTTAAGTTATTTTTTCGACATAAAAATTTAATGCAAGAACTGCTTAGTTTTGCGTTTCCAATGTGACACAACGTTATAACTAATGTTAACGTTAAAAGGCACAGTGTTCAATTGGCGAAATGCTAACGTGGTCGCTTACAGTTTCCCCACCACCGAACTGTCAGTGTTCCCCTAAATATGAATCTCAATAATCTATGTTGGCACATACAGAATATATGAAATTATGACTGTAGTAATTCTTTGATTAAATTTTTTGCATTAAGGTTTTTAATTTATACATATGCTTTCATGATTCAATTTTACGCGTTTACAATAATCTATGTCATTTACGCCTTATAAAATAGATGACTAGAAAATGACCTTAAAGTATGTGGAGAACGTAGACAATTTAGAGGACGAAGGACTGATCTACGTACCGATTAAGAATGAACATTTACATATTTTAATACTGATTATTTATACCTCGCGCAGCATATTATTATTTATGTTCATAGGTCAAATTATCGCTTGTTTCAAACAAGTTACTACTAAGACGGGTTACCAAGCATAAGCCGAGATAATCTTATGCATTTGTTTAGAAGTCTTCCATATCATGTTTCATGAACTGTGTCTTGCTTGCAACTTCGGTCGCCAGTTTGTTATCGCTAGCATTTAGAATTAAGTGTATACAACAAGCGAGTAGGTGTGTACAGGATACAATTTCTAATAGTAAACCGGTGAATTTTCATCTTAGAAGTAATTCTTTTAGCAACATGTATCGCTGATTATTTTGCTTTGTATAGAGAATAATAATCAATAACAAACAGATAAAAGTTTTAAACGTGAATGAATGTTTATGCTCAAATATTTTAATTTTTAATATCGCTGCCTTGAGCAGATTGCACGTTAATTCATTTCGCGCAACTTAATATGAAAAGGAAAAAAGAGAAATTGTACGTCAGTTAAAACGAGATAGAAATACTCGTATCACCATCAATAAAAGCACGCTAACAGGTTGTATACCAATGTAAATCTGAGAACAGGAGGGCATTTCTATATTCTTAAAGATCAGTCTTAGTTATTATAGTAAATTAGTCATATTATATGAGACTAAGTCTTATAAATTAAACTTAGTTATTATACTAAATCTCGTCGTAGGATGTGATCCCTTGGCTATAATATTTATATAAGATTATGATGATCTCACTACGTAATTAGCTGTGATTTGTTATTTGTGAGATTGTCAAATTGTCACGCTTATCTCCGAGCTGAGTGAAATGAAGCTATTTTCAAATAGCGACCGCTACAGTACAAGTGCAATCTCAGATCTTATGTTGAATATTTCTTTTTCTGGTGTTTATAAATAATAAAAATAAGCGCTCGCTCAGCTCTGATCTCCCCCAGTTTGATTCCCTGTGTCGTGAGTGACATTCACAAGTAAGTGAACACGAACGACAAAGAGCCCTGAACAAACACTTGTCTGTCAAATAGATGTCTGCCGCGAGCGGTAATCAGATCTTTGTTCGGTGAGCGAAAGTCCCCATATTTAAATAATAATCGCCGTGGTATTTATTTCATAGACCTCGCACTTCTTCTTATGATAATTTCCAGTAATTTGATGAATATAATCGGAATGATTTGATCGAACTTCATTCGGGACTCTATGAAATGCACTACAGATTTCTGTCACAATTTCTGCGGATTCATGTTAAAGCAATATTTCACTAATAATGTGTCGTAGTTCAAATGTTTCATCTTGAGTCATCTACAGCGCGGCTATAAAGTAAAGGACGCGATACGCAATAAATGGAGGAAACTAAGTATCTCTGGGAAAAAAATGTTCAAAAAATAAAAATGGTGAAGTTCAAATCGATCTACCGTATCGTGTATGTTTTGTTTTTCATGTAGAAAAGAAGTTTCTACATGAAAAACAAAACATACACGATACGGTATAAGAAGTTTTACCATGTTGTACGGCTTAAGATCAATATTCTGTAGATGTATTTTTCGTTGTTCTGAACTTAGGACTTTCAAGGACAAAGAGGAAAGAAATCGTAAATTTACGTATATTTACTTTTATAGATTTATACTGTTTATTGTAAAATTACGAACATATAATATAATTTGATGTTGTAAATAATGTAAAAATATACTTTTATTTTATATGATACAAAACCAGCACATTGTTGGTTCAATAAAGCATGTTTTTATATGTAACATTTAAACTTCTTCCGTTCAGAAGATTCGGAAGCTCAGAAGCTCGGAAGCTCAAAGCTTCAGAAGCTCTGTCGCGGTGCATCCTATTGAATAACAAATTAATACATAAGAAAAGAATAATTATAATATACAATAATATATATATATATATATATATATACATATACTATACATATAATATACATATACTATACATATAATATACATATACAAATACATATACAAGAATAGATGCATTCACTTTTCATTTCAAACTTTATTACAAAATTTACGTACATCCTTCTCGCGCATAGATACAGAAATAATCCCTGTCAGGCCACCGCCAAGGGTGACAAGCGGTCGATATGGACGGTACCGCCATCACAGTTAAATGGACCCCACCGACCGACCTCAACTCAATACATCATGTCACCTTTGATTCGCGCTTCGGCGTTTTACGATGTGACAACGGTTTAACCATTCAAGTTGTTCGTTTTATTTATTTTAATGTATGTACATGTTTCGTGAAATCCTTGATATTTGCGATTGTAAAATTTTAACTGATTTTTAACGTATTGTTGCTGACGTCCTGCGGTGAGCGCTTGAAGGTAATAAAACAACTGCGTAAAACAATAACCTTAACAAGAAAATATTTAATGATGCTTAAACTAATATTTAAGTGTAAAAACTTTGTAACGTAATGATTTTATAAACGCTTGTTTTGGTTAAAACAAAATTACAATTCGTCGGACCGAACACTTTCGTAGTGGATATCACATACTAATCTCCAAACATTATAAAACACAGTGAATATCAACAAGGCTCTCGCCGAGTATAAGCCTATGTACATCCGGAAAAGTATAACTTTCATATGGGAAAGGTATTTTTTATTTGAAAAGAAAGGTATTTTTCAAATACGTGCAGCGGTTCCGGAGATTACCTTCAGCACACACCCACACACACATACACACACACACACACACAAACTCGATATCCGCACTCCCACTTTATTATTAGCATTCAATATTATTGAAACTTATTATAATAACAAGTATTTTTAATATAATTAAAGATAATTCATGCAATTAAATAATATTAAAATGGCCCTGTTGCAGTTCACTTGATGCTAATTAGACAACTCATCCGTCCGTATGTCTGTTTTATCGTGCGACTTTGAAGTAACGAATTGATATCGACGCAATTTACTATATTACCAATATTCACTTCGAAGATTTAATCTATACTACTATATAAACCTGTTGAGGTTTTCGTGTATGTCTCGAGATAACTCAAGAACGGCTCGACCGATCTTAATGAGAATTTGTATCTAGTGACAACACGTGATTGCGCAGATGATAGGCTATGTAAAGTCTTTATATCAATATAAATCTGTGGTGCCTCTCTGTCTGTACATTTCATTTTTTGTCAAATTTCATAAAAAAATATTCGTTTTATGAAACTGACATAAATTTGACCATTTTGAAAATTTTTGTCAGTCTGCCTGCATGTCCCGTTGTAATTCAAGAACGGCTTGACCGACCTTCGTGAAATTTGGTGTGTAGTGAGAACATGTGATTGTGCAGATGATAGGCTATGTGATGATGGCTAATAATAATAATTAATAATCCAACTCGAATGAAGTCAGACCGCCCGCTAGTGTATTTATAATAGTTTCATATATGTAATTTAGTTAAACATGCGAATATATTATGTCAATATTAATCATCAGGGTTGTGAAACAAGCTTATAAGGTATACATTATACAGTTATACACGGATACATGGTGATAATCAAATGATGAAGTAGTACAAAAGTTACGAAATTACTAACATACAGTAATCTCCGTCGCTCGTAACAAATCGTGTGGGTATTGTAAGTTTTAATAAACAATAAATAACACGGATATTATGGAGTTCCCTAACCGTAACCGAAACTATCGGATATCCGAAATAAAAAGTTATCCGAAACCGTAAACGAATCTGATAAAAAAAAATCGGTTAATTTCGGATTACGGCAGTCTAAGTGAAATACGTTATGACAGATTTTCGTCGACCGAGCCGATACACTGGCCGCGACGTTTTCATTTTAGACAGTTTTTGTTAGTAAATTTTTAAGGCTATTGTTTTTTGGAACGAAGTTCCTTACGGCAGGCTTGGAGGAGATAGGGATTTTGCTGCGCGACCGAACTAAAAAAAAATGTGATAGTAAAACCGTAAGAAAAAGTCCGTGGAATAAAACCGTTTAATGAGACGTGCGCAGGCGCGACAGTCGTATACACAAGCGAGTAGTGTTTAATACCTTTCTCTTTCTCAAGCCAATAGTTTCAGCACTGGAATTTAATGACGAGGTACTGATTAATAAGAATTACTTGTAATAATAATATTTTGTTATTTTAGTTGATAATTTGAATTACGATTTTTTTTTATTTTACGTAATTCATTATTTCCTAAAATACTGAATTTCCTAAATACTTTCCTGTACTTAAATAAAAACTAATCAGCAAAATTTAAGAGAAAAATCAAGAAAACCTACATAAAATTGAGCACGATTTTTTTTTTGCAAATTGTGTCGATTCTACATTAGCCGAAGGAACTTCGTTCCTACCTGGTGTCCCAAGACACCACATCTCTTTTTTCTGTGATTATAATACTACATAATAACTAGAAATAAAGTCGAAACTATTACCTTGCAAGTACATTACATATTTTTTTTCCAAGTTGTAACCGAAATTATCCGAAACAATCGGATAATCCGAATTAATTTCACATCCGTAACCGTAACGTAACTGAAACCGGTAAAACATTATTCATATATCCGTACCCATATTCAGATCAGAACTTTCATATCCATAACATCCCTAATAAATAATTTCAATTACAATATAGCGATCAATAGTAATTATGCCGCCCAAAACCAAGCGATGTCTCTCAAGATAAATCTATCTAATCGACAGCGGATTAAAGTGGAAATCTGGCTAAGCAACTGATTGATTTTATGATCAAAAAGGGCATTTCCCCCTTTTTGATCGATTTGTAATGAAAGTAGACATTTATTGGGAATAAACGAACTGTCACAGTGGAGAAAGCTGAAATTTGGTACACACACGTGTACCACGTTATGTAGGTATACCGTTCGATTTGTCTGAGGTCAATGCCACAGCGCGTCATGCTAAACGTAATTTGGCGGACACGCTGAATAATCTTACAGATTTATTTTAGATAAGTAAGTTCTATTGCGTTTTGATAATAATAAGAAGTGCGTGTGGAATTCCAACTCTGACTGGCGAGACTTCAAAACCGCCTACCTTAACCTAAGTATTTAATCGAGTGCCGACGGAATTCAATAATAATGCACTCTTAGAAATGAGAGTATAAATAGGGTAGGACTGCTGTACACTTCAACTAATTGGTCGGTCGACGGACGCTTTGTTGAACCTTATAGGACGCCCGTCGTCCGGTCTCAACAAAAATTCAAATAGGATTGCTATAGTTATATTAAGCGAATGAACAGATGACACTGTAGATAATTTAATGAAGCGCCCGCATTTCCTTATAACTGATGGATCTCATTTAACGGCGATATTCTCTTTTTTATTAATGGGGATATAAAGCTAATAAAATATAAAGCTAGATGAGGTGAACCAATTATGGTTTATCAGCAAAGGACTTTAAATTACAATTTGATTTTACTTATCCATAACGAATTATATAGATTCAATTAGAAATTAAATGAGCAATCGCACAAGGTAGCTTGTGCCGAGCGCTTTTAGTAAGTAACGATACCGAAGTAACGAACCGCTTCTTCCTTATCTCTGGATAGGCGGACTGGAGATTAAGAACAAGATGGAGATCTCTGTATTCCTTAACAGGTCGGCCAGAGTAGACCAGACCATTTACGGGGGTTCAATCATCGGTAGGTGATAAATTTGGTGTTGCACCTCTCTACTCCTTCAGCTATACATGCCAGTGTTGCCCCCATGCATATCAAACTAAACGGGGCCCATTGTATGAGTGCCAAGTCACCGCCTGCCTTATATGCGATTGTGACAAATTTGAACGCAGATATCCATAGTAGTAGTCCATAGTTAATCAGCCTTATATTCACCCCAATAAACCACTAAGCAATATATTACTTTCCTTGAATAGTTAATGTACACACTGGAATAATCTTCGAATGTATCAAATTATGTAGTGGAAGATGGTATCCGTCAAGTTTACCACATTTGTCTTCATCAAAGTGACTCAAAGGGGCCTCTGAGTGTTGGAACTGCTCGCACGCAAGGCTTCCAACTTACCGGGTCCTCTTATATCTTGGACCAGAAAAACTTAAAGTTTGTGGGATGCAGAATAATAATAACTTTTGTTTATTCATTCAACACAAAGCCAATTAACAATAACAGAAAAACAATATTTATTCAATGTTTATGAGTACTTTGTGAGAGTTTGGAGTCTGTACTAGGGTAATCAGATGATACTGCTAAAAGTCTTTCCGTGGTATCACATTCACATTCGTGGAGCCATCTTTGAGTTTTCAGTTTGCAATGGTGTTTGAAAAGTGCAAGATTATTAAAATTCTAATTTAATTTATGGTACAAATGAGCCCCTAAAATTAATAATATCTGCAAAAGAACATTTTAATACCATGTATTGAAGCCTATTATTTATCGATCAGTGATGGCGCATAAATTTAAGTAAAACGTAATTTGAAAGAAATTATTGAATAATAATAAACATTTGGTGTTGTACATATTGAAATAGCAGCCGTTCGTTGTTGTACAACAATGTTCATACGCTCAGCAATAAGATTACCAGCTTGCGGATCGCGTGTGTCTTATCTATAAATTTTCTTCTCAAAAGATTGTATATTATTACTATTACGATTCGTTTTTCACAAAACACACAGAAGTAATTACTCACACATCAGTTTGATTCTTCTGACCTACCTTCTGATCTACCATTATCAATCGACTTTCTTCAATTATAAGAGCACTCTTGAAACCACTGGCAATAGAAATCCCGTAGAACGTATTTGAGAGCTGCAGCAATATTCAAATGGTGAGCAAAAGTCAAGTAACCATAAAGATGTATGCTCTGAAGCAATGAAATCAGAGTTTTCGAACGCGAAATTCGAGCGCAGGCCACTTGTTGTTCAACCAGTACAACCGTTGATTGGCTTTACGTAGGACCAATAAATTCATATTTATATTTCTTATTACGCATATGATAAATGTCTGCAAAATATACCTAGTAGGTTTAACTCCAAACTCCAAAACGTGTGTTCGATGGGCGTAAAGCACACGATGACGCTTGGTTTTCTGGTCTTGCTGACAAAAGACAAAAACGTCACCTAAATATGCATGTTCCAGTCATAGATTCCACCTTCACCTGCAGAGCGTGTGGAAGGTCATGCCGCTCTCGTATCGGCTTATTTAGCCATGAAAAATCTTGCCTCAGACACTGACTATATCGTCTGTCAAAGACGTGTGAGGCCTATGATGATTAACTCCAATGACACACAAGTAATTTTAAAGTCCAAGTTTCATTCCGCTTAAAATGAGTGTTTGTGCCTTTAAAGGTTTTTTAATAACTTCAAAAAAGGCAAATTCTGTACATCGCTTTATTTATTTCTTTAAAGATATGTATCATTTTCATTTTACAAAATCTAAGCGTATTTTATACTGTGCTTTTAATTAATACAATTTGTTATAACTGTTTTAATTTAAAAAGTTATTTTTACATTCCATATAATATGACATCATCATCATTTCAACCCATACTTCCCCAATACTGGGGTTGGATCTCTACTCAAAATGAGTGGGTTAACGCCATAGTCCGCCACGCTGGCCAAGTGCGGGTTGTATTCTTATTGTATTAATATTATTTATATAACAGTAACAACATATAATAAACATTCATATTTTGACAGAAGATCTATATTTCCAAAAAAGTCGCGGGTTAAATGCAGAAGAGAGAATTACGCGTTGTGTTTACGATACACAATTACGTACGTCATTGCAATTATTAAAGTTCCCGCACCGCTACACTACGCTGACAGCATTTTACGATATGAAACTTATTTCAGATGAAACATAACATTTACGTATCAATTATTTTGTCCAAGAGAACTTTGGCACGAGCTCCTTATGGACTTTTTATGTTTCAAAGTCTGATGATTGAGATGTATCGGGCGTGCATAAATACCAAGATAGCATCAAACAATAGTACATCAGGATTTAAATATCGTGTTTGTTTCTAATAAGCAGGTACTTCTAAAACTATTTACAAATATTAGTTGGATTGATATTAATATTTGATAGAGTTTATGCTTCATTTTGTTCTTCAGGAGTGACCTTTACTGAATATTTCTTGGAATATTCGCTTCTTCAGATGGTATATTTAGCAATTCCAATTGTCATCGTTGGATACTTAGCGCCTGTTGACTCGTGCTAAGATGGATGAATCCTGAAATATTGTAAATATATGGCCTAAGAATCCAAACCCACACTGGAACAATGAATATTGATGATTATGAAGAGATTGACGAGTCTCTCCGCAGAATATCCATGAATGTATTTTAGGTCGTACTTGGCCAACAATAAATTTATTACATATGCAGACAAAATAAACATTTAAAAATATAGACTCATTACTGCTAGAGATATGTGCAGGATGTAGCAATGGGGTTCAGCGTTGACGACCGACGACTCAGGGTCGTGGGAAAAAATATACGGATTTGACCGTCGTCGCCGCAACTGACAAGTAGGTTGGGATCCCGAAGTTTTTATTGAAATTTAGAACGTCATTTCCAAAGCGGCGACGTTTTTTCCTGTTCTTGATGGCCGATAGTATTAGGGTTAGTCTGAACCAATTTAATGGGAATAATTCAGTATCAATACTAACATCAGCTATGGCTTTGTGATAGAAAATTCGGTTTTGGGGTCAGAGCATATAAATCTTGTGCGCACCTCGCTGTCAAGTTAAGTTTTAAGTTATTTGCCTTTACAATATGTTTGTTATTTGTAGCGGTGAAGAACCATAGGAGAAAACGTATACCTTATAATGTCTTAAATTCCAAATGCTGTTCATAGATAATAGTAAAGTTTGCCAGTTTTCACAGTTTGGGGGATTGCGGATTCGTTTAAAAGAAAACTTAAGGCCAACAAAGCTAACACAGGTCACTTTAATGACTCAATTTCACGTTAGTCATCTCTCCTTTTATGTTAAGATTGCCTACTATCCTCAAACAAATTGACCAAGCGTGGTAGCTACGTGGATGGCACTTATTCATGATTAAGTTTAAGTAAGACTAGAATCTGCTGACTGTAGTATGTGCTTAATAACCGATAGATAAAGTATCTGTCTAACAGCGGCGTGCACAGGATTATGACACTGGGTATGCGGCGGAGTACTCGGTCACAAAAACTTTTTCTTTTATAGATTTTTAGCATAGCCACAGCCACGCGACGGATCTCTAAGTCGGAAACCATGCCAACAGAACAAAACTTAGATGTACTACTATTCATGTACATCCTCTACGGCAACGCAGACAAAACAGCGATCGATCGTCGCGGCGGAAGAAATTCTAATAAGTAAAATAATAAGCTAAAATATTATGACTACTCACCTAGTCAGCTTCAATTTTACATATTCAAGGTTCCGGTTACTTGAGATTACTATATCACCTAATCACTTATCACCTATCACCTAACACAAACCTCACAATCAAATAACATTTCAAAATAAATCAACAAACGCACTAGTAAAAGCAAATCACTACAATTATTATAGAAACTCAGTAATAAACTGTTAAATGTACACACTTTCAAATGTTAAAATTAAAAATCTTTTAAGAAAACTATAAATATACTGGCGCAAACAAAGTAGTAAACAATGCTTATCACATGAAAAAAGCAAAATGGCCGCCCGCGGAACACAAAACATTTCTGCGATTTAAACAAATAAAACCTTACTAAACAAAAATGCATAATGTGCATAAGTGATTCATTAGATATCTGTCTATTATTTTTATTCAGATTATAGGCAACGAACATTTCCGATTACTCCCGACAACTGCCGAACTTCCGTAGCCTGCCGCTGGAGTCGCGGCTTTCGATATTCATGGGTGTGTGCGTTTGCGAACTGTGCACGGACACCGAAATTACTTCACACATGCGAACAAATCTCCTGCGGAACGCGGCGGCATGCCTTGGTAGATTAGGTACATTATTTTGCAGGGCCGCTTGCTTGTCGCCAAACGTCTAGCAAACATAATGTTTGTGTGCTTACAAATAGGTGATATTTATAAAATATTAAGCGTTTTTAAGTTATAATATTTTGTTTATTCATTTATTTACTATTAATTAAAGTTATCTAAAACGTACGAACGTTTTATTAAAATATCTGTGAATGGCAAGTAAAGCACTGCATTTCTGCCTACAAGGAGCGCACGCCCCTGCTGTCTAACTCGATAACACAAGACTACATTAACAGACTGCAGTGTGTACTTAACACTAGACAAATTATAAAGTCGATGGCAGTATTCAATAGAAAACAATTTAACATTTGCTGATGTACAAAAGACAAAGTTTTGCAAAGCTGCCAGAGCTTCTGTAACTGATGATAATATGCTTACTAAAATACTTTAAATACTTTCAGGTATAATTTACGTGCCAAAGCAACTGGTACAAACGAATAAACGTTTTTACCGAAAGCTTTATGCTCAAACCAATTAATTTCTCATTACGTATCTCCGGACGGTATATTCAGCACAGCAAAATAAATAAGTACTTACTCAAAGGGAAGATTGCAATGTTTAAATAAAATGATTGTGTTTAAATAGGATAAGAGTTTATTGAATACATAATCACCCATACAAGTATGAAGGCATTTATAATTCCACTAATGAACATAATCCTTCCTTAACTAGCGTTTCTTTGTCCAGCCCTGGTCAAAATAACACGACGATTACTTGTGTTTTCTTTGAGTCATCGGTCTATCTAATCGAAGACTAAATTGTTCTGCCTTTTCCGCGGTATGGACTGCATTTGAGGACTTATTCTTCTCCATGCAGTACTCATCACTATTGTAACATTCATACGGCATACTTTAACATCAGAATAATAATTTTGAATGCACTATTATTAGTTTCATAAATTTAGTAAGGTATACAGGTTATTTTAGATTGATTAAATCGTAGATTAATTGTTATGAACATTCATTCAATTTACGGATTGAATTATACGCGAGCTTACAAATTAAACATCTATGGATTAAATACAGGCTTCAGTTTACAATAGTTTATCCTATTGGGGTATTAAATTAACAGGCTTTATCACTAGACACTTTATATTTTGCTATTTGAGGTACATTTCATTGTTATTGAATTAATTAATAAGAAAATATATTTTCATTTTTCGATAACACTGCCAACTAACAAAAATTATCGAGATGTTTTTGTAATGAGTAATGGTGTAAAAATTATATGATTGCACGAACAGCAGAAAGCAATAGTGTTTCGGAATACTCGTACAATATAGGCGAAGCTAATGTATCCGATGGTCCGTGAATAGTTCCCGGAAAAATTTTTGCTAAATTATATTGTGGTTATCGCCCAACAAAATTAAAATATTTTACCATACGTTACTTTCATACGAACGAATTAACTGAAACTCGAAAAGAATAATCTTTCGGTGATTAAATAAAGTTGTAGCTTTCATGTTCCTATTTACACATCGTTGGCGTTATTCTGACGTGTTAAATTTCCGTTCGAGTCGTATTCCGCGACGGCAAACACTATGTTCAGCTGCGACAAATTGGCCTGAATTGATTCAATCTTGAGAATATAAAATTGGTGCGTAAAGAGTTCAGTTTTTTTTTTTATTATTATCCACGTCGCAAAAGGTTACGCAGTTCATTGGTTTGGGTCAGTCTCACGTGTATTGTGATGTGACTGTCGAGAACCAAGATGCAAAGCCACGTTTCAAATGCAGCACGTCGTAGGGTATGGGTTTCTTATCGTAATTGAGAAGACTTGGTGCTTCATTACTGTTTGATAGAGAGATTAACGATCAACCCAAATGTCAAGCTCTTATGCTGACAGTGAGTGTTCGACATGGTACTGTTTAACAATAAAAATTGAAGGCTTAAAGTATTTTCTAACTCCTGGAAAATAACACAAATTTTACCACTAGCATTGACCCATACCATTTCTGATCCCATTTAAAGTAAATGTTGTCAACATACTCTGTATAGCTGTGTGTGTAGTGGATATATAGAGATGAAAAAATTTACTTTTTTATTTTTGGATGTCTGTCTACGGTACGCTAGAATAAAGAAATTTAGATTGCACTTGGTATATTTTTAAGTTATATTATGGACCATTTATACCTTTTATACGGAAAGTGGATTTATTTTCGTGAAATATATATAATTAAAAAAAAATTACCGCATGTAGGTACAAGTACAGAATAGCATCACCGGAAATTTGGATGGTATTTGTGACGTTGATAAGTCCTTTCTCATTCTTAGGCGTCTAATTTTCTTCATTAGACTATACCTATACGAAGCCGCGCCGGAACGCCGACATTCCTTGAGATGGTGGTTAACAAAATTTCCATTACTTTTCTACAGTTATATAAATAAATTAGTCTGTTTGTTATTAATAAAACTAGAGAGCCCGATCTCTAAAAAATTTAAGTTTTAAACAAAGGTGCAATTTATTTAACCCCTGCTTAAAACGAATAACAATTGTTTCGGATATGGGTGCTGTTTTTAAATATAAGGAAGGAAATGTGTCTTAACACTGAGACGGTCATATAATCCACATGGTAACGACCTTTCCTGAAGCACAAATTTGTGAATTATGAACGCGCTCGGTCTTGGGTACTTGTAAAGTCTTATTTATGCTACTCATGACACACTAAATCCTTGTGCCGGGATATGATTGTGCAAACATTTAAAACGAATTAAGTCCATAATACAGATATATGTACCTATAATTTTAAACTTAGTATCATAAATATCTAGAAGTTACATAATCTTAAATAACAAAAATTACGTGTATTCACCATATGCCCAGAAATAATAATGTCCAAAGCGGTACCGCGCAAGTTTCTTTCGGCGTTGCTTATCCTCAATGTTAAATTAACTTTTTGAAACGGTAGTAGAAGCAAAACATGACGTAGAAAAGTGTATTTACAGAATACCTAAACGATCAAATGGCTTAAATTCGATTTATTGTGACTTTTCCTATAGGGATATTTGGGTTGTGTTAAACCAAATAGTTCTATTATTTCACAAACAGGTGGTACAGGTAGCATAGGTGGTACCAATATATGGCAATACATGTTTCGTAAACTTTAGAAATTCATAACTATACCACATTCCAATAACATGGTAATAAAATAATGACAGCTGTTATAACTCGTCGCCATTATGCTTAAAATGCTCGGAGAAGCGATTCTATTCCGAACTTACAGAGCGGTAATTGTATTCAGGTGTGAAACCTAAATGACTATACCAATTATTCGTCCCATTGGACGTCACATCACTTATTACGCTGGAACCGTGTGAAAATTGTCCAAATTTGTACGCGAATATCTACTATCACTATTCTCCATTATTTCCAGATTCTAACTGAAGATTTACTTACCCTTCAAAATTTGGCATTGCTCGACAGAACTAATATTTCATGCTGCGCGTGGTATATTGGATCTGTCGGCATATAAACGTTTTATTAAGATCTAGCTTTTCCAAGTTATTTAAATATTGAAATTCTTTGACTTCGCTGTAACAACGGGTTTTGTTTCAGTTTTTCTAAAACTACTTGCTAAACGGTTCGATTGAAACGTTATTAAATTCGACAATGAAAGTTCACACATTCACATCCTCGCACTGTGATCTTTGTGTTTCAAATACACTTTCATACAATGATCTACACTCAATGATATATACAAATGAAATATCACAAGGAACCAAAACTCGAAAAAACTTATCAGTCGTGTAAATTGTTTGATCCGACCATAAATGTAACCCGAGACTTTTGTTGCGCAAGCGGGACACTATTATGTAAGTTAAGGTAATTAGAATCTTTCATTGCTCCTGACATTATTATATTTATTTAATAATAGCAACAAACAGGATTCGTAGTTCGAGTTTTCATTTGTAATATTAGAAGCATCACCCATGCGTTGCATACTAAGAAGCAGTAAGCCTGCTAAATAACTATCATCTTTTCAATCGAAACACGTTAAAAACAATTGATAGTTGATTTTTATTTAATAAATGAATGAAATAATATTTATTTGAAGTTGGTTTTTACAAACACTTTTCGAACGCCAAATTACTTTTGAAAAGAACTGTAATACCTAACTATGTTTTGACCCGGGTGATACAACTATCGTAAGGATTTAGAGGGTTGGAATATTGCTCAGGAGCAATATGAGTAACATAGGTCCATATGGCTTAAACACAAGGATAAAAGTAGCTACAGAAATACATAGTTCACCGTTTCCATATCAAAAATAATGACAAAGGAAAATATAATGGTATGTAAGTCGTAGCAAACAAATGTTGAATCGTAAGACGAACATGGTACTTGTACCTTGGCGGTAATCCCGTCTTAGGATAAGCAAATGCGCTTGTAGGTAATCCTCTTATTAGCGCGCTACAAACGTGAAGAGAATATGTATGAGCTACAAATATGTATAAAATTTCAAATTTCTTTTTCATTGGCTGCACATGCACTAACGCACACACAACCACACTTCTCGCACTTCGATTGCGCAGATACTTCAAAAGTTACTAGTTTTATTTTACGTTACAATAATCTATGTTAGTTCACCGCAAATTAATATTTATTTATATATTCCAACAACATTCTACGATTTATATGGTTTAAAGCTACACTCAAGAATAACAATTAACAGCGGACTAAACACAAAGAACACAACTAAATAGTATTTAAATGAATGCAAAGGAATTAAATGACAAATTTACGTATATACATAACACACATGTTTACATACATAACCTATAAATTATTGGAAACCATATGACACACATATGGAATGAAACAGATGAATATGGCTATCGAAGAAAACCAAAAATAATTATTTGTTTTTTATGCTTACCATAAGGTCTACTGATATCATAATTACATAGCTTACCTATCGTTCATTAGGATTTGTCAAGACCTTATTCAGTTAAAGAATGACATACATGCAGACAAACAATAATTTAGAAAATGATAGAATTTGGTCAGTGAGTCATAAAACGAATATTTATCGTAAAATATGAGAATAAAATTAAATGTACCAATAGAACTTACAGATTTTTGGCCGTATTGGGGCGGCCTAGAATACTCCCCCAATCCCATGCTGGCAGAACAGGGTGTCGTAAGAGGCGACAGAAGCCGGCCTGCTTGGTGGTAAGGCTTCACGTTAGGATTATATTATCAGTATTATTATTAAGTCATTAATATTATTACTGGTATTATTATCTTTCCGCGAAGCCTGCCTGGCTAGCTACCACCCTCCTGTTTGAGTCAGCCGCCAAACGACTCGTCGTGTTCCGGCTGGAGGCTTGAGAGCGAGTTCTTTCTTTCTTACCTTCTTCTCATTTCCTGGCCGACAATGCATCGGTAATTTTGATTTTGAAAGACGCCTTTGGTCTTGCTGATGTCGATGGCCGACGGTGACCACTTACCATCAGGTGACTCGTCTGCTCGTTTGTTGGCTATTAACATAAAAAAATAAAACAATTATATAGTAGTTTTTTTCTATATTATTTCGTATTTTAGTTCTGTGTGTTGGAGGTCTGGTGATTCATGGTTGCAATTAATTATAGTTTAGACAGTTAAATATATTTTATATGGCTTACTGTAATAAAAGAGGACAGTGTAGTTCCAATATAAAATACAGTGATGCACATTCGACCCTTTCATAGAGTATGAAAGAATTGTTGAATGTGCTTTCCAATTCACTGGTTATTCTGTGAAAGCACTTTACACCGGATCTGTGAAAGCATTTAAAGGTTAAACTTGCGGAAATTACAGTTTTGCTCCTCTTCAATAGAAAATCTATCTCTCTATAAATTTGTTCTTTTACGAGTACAATACAATTTAAATTGTTACATTATAGTTTTTAAAAATAGTTTTGGTCCATATCCATATTATGGAATTCAGAAAATTGCAAGTTAATTATAGCGTCATCTACTGGATAGTATCATTTAAAAATAAGTAAACTTATTAAGGCTAAATAGTAAGACAACGATGATTTTATATTAATTAATCGCAATAATATGCATATATTTATATACACTGGAGAGCAATAAACTGGAATCACTTCACCGCGGGTTGCTCAAAACTATTTTTTACAATTTCTACCCTAATAATTATGGACTGTGGAACATTATTTGAAAGGTATTTTTATTAGCTTACAAATGATACCAACAAAATTTACAATTAATAAAATTTGCTACCAAAATTTAGGGAAATATTGCAGTAGGTCGAAGTTGTGGACGTCTAAATGAATAGGAAGTAAAACGAAAAGATATAAACATTATTTACAAGGTTTATATTATTTTCCTTCAATATTTTGTGTTACCCTCTCCCGTCCCCGCGGCCCTAATGACTGCTTGTTAAAAGCAGTTTTCAATAAGTCAATGTTAATATTACACCCTTGGTTTTACGAGTATGTTATTTATAAGTTTAAAACGTTGTTATTGTCAAAAGTGGTTACGTTATCATCATCTGCCTTATCGTATCCTATTATCAGGGGTCGGCACAATATGTCTTCCTTCCATTCATCGTACTTTCATATAACGGAACCGCCTCTGGGTGCGACTGCACGGCATCTCCCGGGGACACCCTAACCCTATCACTCTCATTTCGATATATACCTCAAGACTTACTAATGATTTGGCAAGCGTTTTTTTTTTTTTATAATCGGTCTTTCGGGAGTGAGCAGTAGTCCAGCTAACTAGGTCTTTGGATGCCATAGGCATCACCATCCCATAGAATGTTGTCCTGCTTCTGACAACACCCAGCCCGATCGAGCCCTTCTCTGGCATCAGAGTACTGACTTGTCTGGACTACCCTTATACACGGTATTTGTACCGGAGTTTGTCGCTTCTTGCGATACACTGCTAGTCCAGCTTGCGGTGACGAATACTTCTTCAGAATTCTTACTCCATCACCGCGCGGAAAGCCAAAAGTGGTTCCGTAAAAGTAATAAAAAACGGGACAAGTCCCAACTGGATGTGACACGTGAGTGATCCTGTAAGGGTTATTTTTTTATTGGATGTCTGGAATTCTAAAAACTCTAGCTAGACTATTTATATAACTTGTTTCAGTGTGCTTGAGAGACGATGTTTTTGCATTAGGTGATACTCAGTTTTAGTTAAAATCTTTTATCTTCTACCTTTCATCCTAGTGTAGGCGTTTGATGTATGTTACCCAAAATGAACCGTATACGAATTGAGCCAATATTCCTTTGTTAGAATTCTTTGAATTGAAATAATTGTATGTAATACAATTATAAAAATCATGCATTGTTTACGCTCGCGAGTAATTATGTTCCTTTTAAGAAGTCTTGAAGAGAATTTGTAATAAGTTTTTACTATGAATCTTCTGACATTTTACTCTCTTTAGAGTGTCACTACTTTATTAATGGATCTCAGCAATATTCATTTTATTTTCCCCTTTTGTCTGTCGTCGTGTTGGTAACTATATTGAATTAAATTTAATAGAGGCACAAGAAGTCCTTTCCGGTCGGGAATAGCCTTTTAACCTGTCAGTAGACTGGTCATCACGTCTGACCTAAAGTATAATCTTTATATAATTTGCTTTGTTTTAGGCGTATTATAAACATGTTAACTTATAATTGTAATAAAATTGTCATAAAGTAGTGCAGCGTGGGTGGAAAATTGTTTAAATCTTGCTAAAACGATTTTTATACGACGTATAATTCCCGTGTAACATTAATGAAAGTAAGCACTAAGAAGCGGCGCAAGATCGCGGGTGATACGTTTTAAATTGCCGATGATAAGTCGGATAATTATTATGTTGTTTTTTGGCCTAAAGTAAGACAAAAAACCTTCTCAGGATCGTAACTTATACACGTACAAGTCAATATGTAGTTAAGTAAGATGCGTAACACTACACAGATGTTGTGCTACATAATACGGTCCAGTGAGTATAAAAGTATCGTAACATAAATAGTTCGCGAAAGTAGTTGCAACCGCGTATTTTTATTATTGCTAAGGAAGTCGTAAACGTGGTTAAAGCAAACTTGGTTATAAGAAACCACTGCAACCCGTGGACTTAAGTAACCATGGTTACAAAGACTTATATCATACGTCCCAGGTCTATTGCTACTACTGAGGAATTAAATGTAACGTCTCATTTATTGATTCATGTAATTGTTAGAATGTACCTTTCATAAATCTTACTATACAAATATTATACATTATAGGTAGGTATATTGGTCAATTGTTTAATTCTAATTTTTGTATGTTATAACGATGCGAAATATGTTACAAAGAATTTTATATTTCTTTGTATTTTATTTTAATAGTAATATCGATTTTATTTTTTATACTTTTATTAAACACTTCATAAAATCGAAGTGCTATAAATTTCTTATAAAGAAAAGAAAACGAAGCAAACTATAAAAAATAAGTAAATTTCATCCAATCGATCTGATACCATTGAAACACAATGAAAACTCAATTTTTGAAACTCGAGAAAAAATAAATGCGTTTAGCTATGATCACTAAATTTTCTTATAGAAAATAATTAAAACATTGCAATTCACAGGTGTCAGTCATTACATTACTGGTAACAAAACTGTTTGGGATACAGTGTAGAGATTCATCGCTACGCGACAACGGACTGTAATGGCGTTATGATGTCATTTTAATGAGACTTTTAGGGAAACAATCCAAATAGGAAGTTCAGTCAGGTGACGGCTATACGGTTTACTGCAAAAATACATTTGATATGCTCTCGTCACTCGTAATTGAGTTTAGGATTGATTTGATAGTGTGACTATGATAAATATGAGTGGACACTAAATCTTCTAGGTAGAATTTTAGATACAGATTAAAAATTACAAGTTTGGAAATGTTAGGGTACTGAGGGATTTTTTGTAATATAAGTATATTATCTAATTTTTATGTATTTTTTTATCGATATAGAGGTAAAATAGCTATTATGAGTGTGTTGCAGGATCACGGAAAAAGCAAAAAATCTGTTATAGTTCTAGTTTCTTAGAAAAAAATGAAATCTAATGGGGTCGCTGACGCGTCAATCTTACTTCTGGAACTTCTTAAGTAGAAACAACTTTCAAAAAGCTAAAGAAGTTTCTTTACTCGCAGTAATAACAACTTCTGTAAACGACTTGGAAAAGTAACACGGTATTATACTGTGCCTTAATAAGTTTTACATTTTGGGAAATAAAAGAAATTCCTTAACACAAAAGGATTCTGAACAAAAATGTAATACGTACGAATTGCCCTTGGATCTCTTTGCTTAATTGCCGCCAAAAATCTGTAGGTCCCCTATAAATCAGGGGATTAACAGTAAAAAACTTAGCCAGCTCGACTAGCGAGAGATTACAGTCTCGTGAAATATGCGATTCGCTTTGTCCGAAAAATCCAGGCCCCCTGAAAAATAACCCGCAGATAACAAAAGGGAATTTTGACGGGTATAAGCGATGGCCATTTTGGCTGGTTGGAACTTTTTAATTTTTTCCCTTGAACGAGCAAAGGTGACGCAAAATTAGGGTTAATGTTGAAAGGTACTTTGAACAATGGTCAAATTACTGTACCCCCGTAACACTGGCACAGCGACTTTACGAACAACATTTTTCGTTAAATTAAATTCATTATACGCAATAGATGTTGACGCTAAAGTATAAGAAAAACTTGGTCAGCCTGGCGAACTACAGTCTTACTTCTTCTCATTCTAAGAAGCTACCCGAGTTTGAAATTTCATGGGCAATGAATGAATGAGAAAAGGAGTAAACGTATAAGAAGAAAAAAAAATTGAACTTTACAGCAAAGGACGTATACCTGCCTGTATGAGCAAAAAACACATGTTTGTATATGTTTGAGATTAATCGACTTAATACTGTTCGGTTAACATAAAGTTGTTACATGCATTCGTAGATGTTTTTTTTACAGTAAAGGTTGTTTATGCTATAAATTCTTTTGTGATTCTTTCTGTCTAGTATGAAAATGCTGCATCACATCCAATTCTTTACTATTCACCCAATCGCCATGAAAACTACTGTATTTTGTGTATTGGTATATTTCATCACGAAGATTATTGAGTAGTAGCAGTGGAGGACGTGAACATATATGTATATTTGAGCAAGAAACATTTTTATATGTTTATACGTGAATAAAATTATATTCTTATTTTGTTTAGATGCGCTATATTTTGTTAAAACTCCATATTTTTCACACTGAACTAAACTATCATTGGACACAGTTTGCCACCGAACATTGAATACTGAAGATTGATTAAAATCAACAATATCGAACGAACTAATCAAACAATCACATATGAATAATGAATGAGGGAGATAGATATACATATTCATTTTCTTTGTTCATATTCTTCGTCAGAAGGAAACGGAAAACGAAAAATTTGTTTTGTGTTACGTCTACTGCTATATGTACTTGTACAACTGTTCGGAGTGGTAGTCACAAAAAATAGTCTTTGGAAGGTCAAGTAGACATCGCGGCAATTCGCAGCGAGCTGATCTGTACAAAATTAACTCATGAACTCAATGCAATGATGACGGTACATTTATAAAATCCGTCATTTGAGTATGTAGTATTTATATAAAATAATTTTTGATCACACCGAAGTGTAGTATAATATATTATGAAACAATTAATCAAATTTTTACCGCAATGTGAATTCGGCAACGCGAACATATTAAATTAATGTAAAATTGTGGTCCAAGAACTTTATTTTCACTAAAAATAACATAAGACCCTGAATATATACAAATATCTGTAAAATACACACAGGAGTATACATAATTCCTGTATGCATTTTACAGATATTTTATGCATGCGTTATAATATTCAAGTCTTCTTCACAATTATAGGTATAAATATAGATAGGTTTATTATTTTACTAACTTCATAATTATCATAAGGCCTCTACTAACTAGATTTTTGCGGAAATAAATGCCAAATTTTATTTGTTCCAGACCTGCGACTACCTGGCTGGCAATAGGATGGATATTCAGCCTTGTTGCGGGCCTCGGAGCAGCAGAGGCCACTTGCCCTAGCGAGTGTACCTGTCACACAAGTAACGATCATGAATTCAGCGGCGCTTTGCGTGTTGCCTGCTCAAAGGGCGATATGCATTCCATCCCCGTGGAATTCTTCGATCGCAGCGCAGAAACCATATCTATTTCTGCACCATTTGATAAACCAAATTTCCTGACCATCGGCCCTATCTTTACACAGCCAGCGCCGTTTGTCGAGCTTCGAGAACTTCATATTGTTAATTCGAACGTTCCTTCAATAGGCCAATATTCATTCTGGGGTCTGCACAATCTTGTACTCCTCAATTTGACTTACAACAACTTAACCAGTATTGGAGCCGACAATTTCCGGGGCCTTGTGAACCTCACTGATTTACATCTTGACCACAACATAATAGAACAAATGCCAAGTGAAACATTCCGACATTTGACTGAATTGAGAACTTTGGTCTTAGCACATAACCAAATCGCCAGTTTAGTGTCCAGGCTATTTCGAATGTTGGCAAAGCTCTCCTACTTGGATCTGAGTTACAATCCTCTAGACGATTTGAATCCGGAAGTTTTTAAGGATATTCAGCATTTAGGAGTATTTAAATGCAGGCGATGCCTATTACGACGTATAAACACCCAAATTTATCATTTGGTCCCACTACTAGAAGAACTGGACTTGGGTGAAAATCAGTTTAAATACTTAACGTCAGATGAATATATAAGTCTAAAGAAACTAAAGAAGTTAAAATTGGATGGAAACCAGTTGTCAGTGATAGTCGACAATATGTTTGGAATGAATCGTCAACTTCAAGAACTTTGGTTGGCACGAAATCGCCTTGCTCTTCTAGCACCGGCCGCTCTAACTAATCTCACTTCACTCGCGTATTTGGACATAAGTCATAATAAAATTGATAGATTCCACTTGCAAACGTTCGCACCGGTCGTAGAATCATTGAAAACTATACATTTCAGTGGAAACAATGCACCTCTTAATGAAATCGCTATAGTACTTCAAATAATACCGGATATTCAAGGTGTAGGGATGGCAAATTTTTCGTTGGAGAGCTTACCCCCGAACTTTTTCACATATAACGAACATTTAACTGCGTTAGACTTATCCTGGAATAAGTTCACAAAATTTCCTCTAAAATTGCTGACGAAAACAAAATTTTTGCAACATTTGGACCTATCGAGAAATAAATTGGAGACGTTAACCGAAAATGACCTTCAAAGATTGGAGGCCATAGCTCATGTTGATTTGTCGAAAAACTTATGGCGGTGTGATCAGTGCTCCGTTGGACCGATGATGCTGTTTATGGCGACAACCGTTTTAAATTCGACCATACGAAATCTAAAATGTCATACGCCCATGAAGTTAAATGGATTGCATTTTGCAGATCTTGCTTATGTTAAATTGGACCCGTGTTCGACGACTTACGAAGCGCAGATGAGTTTGATCGCTGGCTTGATGCTGATGTGTGTGGCTATACTGGCCACTATTGCAGGTGCCCTATGTTGTACGAGGCGCCGCGTGGCTCACTATTACACTAACGAGGAAAAGAGACGCGAACGAGAGCCCGAACATCCCGATGAGCTACTGGGGCGCACTGAGCTCGGTAGTGTCGCTACCATCCATGCGCCTTACCACCTGGTGGCTAAGGGCAGCTAGCAACGAGCTCTTTCTAAGACGACCAAAAAACGCACTTTACGCGTTGCATTTGCGCCGTCGCTACCAACCCGCAATTCCGAATCTCCTAAACCTACCAGATCCCAACGACCACGCGAAACCGAGTGCACTCAACTGCGACATCTACCGAAACAACTTGATCGAGTTTCTTCAAAAGACATCATGTGATATGAGGACTATGAAGATGATCTAGTGTAAAGCCAAAGACCGAACCGACCATTGTATGGTAGCTTAAAAGGGACTTAAAAATCGTTGATATTACTTGGGTAGTTAGACATCCAGTTTTGAATTCAAAAATCTAAGTTATTTTTATACGTGTAATGTTTTATATTAGGTATGAACTATATGTCTATAAAAAGTTAAGTAAATGTTTGTGAAGCAAAATTTATAACGTAAAACACATATAAGATATAAATATAAGACTTCAATATTATTTCTGTACTGAGCACATTTTTGAAATTTTCTGTCAATACATAGAGTTGCTCAGCTTTACTTGTATATACTAAGAATGTAATCTTACTAATATTAATCATTCAACAGAGACTGCTGTAAGTTTATATAGATAGCACTTAGTATTGGAACAATCCCTGCTTCAGTCCATGTTTAGATTTACAACTAACAATCTCTTATTTCATTCCCGTTAAACCGCGATCATATTTTTGAAAAAAAAAAAAAAATTCAACTAGTTTGCTTGGGAAATAGTGTGCGGATTATGTGGAAAAATTACATATATCAGACATCTTGGACTATTTACAGTAAATACCATCCAATAGTTATGTATTCTGTATTCTTTGGGCAACGTATGTATTTGTGAACTAACAACTTTAAGTACATATGTATGTTATATGGTTAGCATATCCATTTATTGACCATTTTAAAATTTAAATATTTTTTGATGAAGCATCCACAAAATATTCCCGCAGGGCAGCTTGTGGCCAGCTGTTGATGAGTAGCGACATCACGGACCCGAGTGCTTCAAGGGAGTCTCTTCCTCATTTCTCAAAGATGAAATAGGAATAGGCTTCCACCTCTGTGCTCGCCTTAGCCGGCCGGACAGAGTGGAGTCGCTAGAGCTATATGCTCGGGGGTGTAAAGATTAAAGGAAAAGGAAAATAATGTCACAAAATCTATATAAACTTTTGCACCCCTTGCCGCTCACTGTTAATAGACGTGTAATGTTCGTCCATTAAGAGTTGTTTCATTGAGCTTATTATTGAATCCGATTGCAGCTATGAACCATCGTCTCAAATTAATGTAGCTACTGTATGAATATAAACTCGATCAGTCAACTATTTCAGAAATTATACTACCACTATAAGCGGCCGCATCAAAGATCTTTATTTACACAGAATATAATAAAGTTCATGAGTTTTAAAACCGAGAATTTCAACTTTCGCTTGACAGTTCACTTCAGTATGACCAAAAGTATTTTATAGTGATTTAGATGACGGACAGAGGGATCATTTAGCTAAACAGTGAGCGGCATGTCACAGAATCAAAATATTATCAACACATGACACAAAAGAATCGATCAGTCTACAGAAATAACCAAACAACACCGAATAAATAACTATTTGATAATTAGGATTATGCACGCAAAGATTTAGAAATTTTGTGCCAAATTGTAAATAATAGAATTATGTTCAAGATTTTATAATTTAATGATAAAATATAATACTATTATTAATTCCTTAATTATACATTTTCTTTGCGATGTACTACGTATGTGTAATATATATTTTGCGTTGCGGCATTAAATGTTAAGTAGCGTTAAATATCAACAGCGTTTCAGTACAATACATCAAAATATATAAACTTTATTGGATACTGGATACAATTTTTACGGTTACAAAAAGTGACATTCATTATATATATTTATATACATAATTTATAAAAAAAAAAACATTATATACGCTGCAGTAACATTTAATGCCGCTATCAAACTTTATTTTTAAACGACAAAATTTATTTTTTACGTTATTACTAAATTTTTTGTTGTCCTTATTGTCTAAAATGAATATGATGACTTTTAATGCTTTTGGAAAAATCCATCAGTCTCTGTAATTATCTAGTTTAGATATTATTTATTAAACCCTTTTTCAGGCTCATAGAATAATTGCCAAACGTCTTCAGAATTTCATCTTTACATCCGAGGTAAATTAGTTTTACGAAAAGGTGGTATCTTTAAAATATCGCAATTAGACATTATTTATATTTCATTATTATACTACTATAATGATTTTTATTATTATATCTAGTTTAGTAAATGAAAAAAAAGAAAAAGAAACAAAAAAACGTATTTTTAGTTATCTTTGCTTTGAGGCCGGAGAAAATAATATTGCGCCTTGGTTTACTGTATTACCTATATTTTATTTTGATTATAGATAATATGACATGATATTATATTTTCCCTTATGAACATCATCATTTATAAAACATTTTTGTTTTGTTGTCAATCTAAATCTTAGTTAAGTTACCTTTGGCAAACATTATGGATTATTTTATATTCACCAATAAATTACAGGGTTAAAACTAATCGATATTTATGTTTTTTCAATTTATATATGAATGATTATTTTAATATAATTATTTTGATAATTAGCATATAAGTCAAGCCCGAAAGCTATACGTGGCCCATTTTTCCATTACAATATGAAACAGACAATATAATCTATATTGCTGTGATATCACCATTTATGTCAGTAAGTCTGCAAATCAAATTCTGTGGAAAATCTAAATTGGTAAAATATAAATTTTTATATTTTGTTTAGAAATGTTAAACATCACTTCTTAATAAATACAAATATTTAAAGTTCTAAAATAATTTTCCATCAAAAGTTAAAAAGGTTTTTTTACTATCAATAAAATATAGCTATTTAGATAACTTTAATATTACCTATATTTATTTCATAAACTACAAGTGGAAACTTCAAATTAAATCGATCCTAAGCTCCAGTGATATTATAATCCACTGCTACAAAGATGGCATCTGTCGTGAAATTTGTTCCGGATTGGAATATTAGTAAATTGTTACTATAGTACGAATCATTTTATTTCCGGGCTCAGTGATAGACTAATTAAAATGGAAGTTTATCAACAGGATAATTTAAATCTTACGCGATAAATATTAACAAAATAAATATATTGGCAGGTATATTAAGATATTATTATTATTAACATTTACTGGATACAATCCGAAACTTCAATAATTTTTTTATTCTACTTATCAATTTCATTTAAAACAGTTCAAATATCGCAATAATAACACAAAAATTCATATTTTACAATATAAATTTGGATATATTTATCTGTAAGAGTTACAGACTTTACTTGTAAAGGCAGTGGTTGATGGTTGAGGTAATGTGATAAAAAGCAGTCATGACGTATGCGATTAGGGTGCGACCATGCTAAAGCTGTTCTTTAGAACAGTTGCTGAGCTTGGAATAAGCGGTACGTGTATTCGCGGACGGTAATAACTTAATAAAAATGATATAGGGAAGCGCTCATTGTCGTACGATTTGATTCAATCGTAATTGAATCGATGTGTGACCGTGGCAAAATTTCTTGAGCGCTTCGTTCGTAGTTCAGTGGGCATGTTGGCGTACTCCCGAAAATAATTCGAACATTATTTAGTTTTCGATTAGATCTCGCTATGGATTTATACTTAATTTAAAACCATGCTTTTAAAGCAACTCAAATAATTTTTGATCGAAATTAGTTCTTTTATATACCACCGACATTTGTTTTATTCCAAGATAAACACTTGAGATGAGTTCGTATAGATTTTGATCCAATCTTTTCGGGAGTATCTTAATTGGTTTGACGTTGGAAAACGGTATTCGGACTGGCTACGTAACTCTTCATTAACTTGTACTGGAACAGCATTTCTTACTAATACATTCAGGCATTTTGTGCAAATGTTTTATAAATATGAAAGGAATATAGACGGTCCAAATGTCAGAAATACTCGTAGTATTAATATTAGAATTAAGTGAACATAATGTCTAATTGCGATTATTTATGTTTATGTACATTAAAATGTTTTTATGCTTCATTATATACCATTAAATGTGTCAAATTAAATCATATATAATGAATTGCATAGATTATATAAGTTTTCAAAACAGAACAATATACATTATTCGTACGTTGCGTTGGTTCGCAATGGCATTGATTTTATTGTATGTGGTAATTGACATGAAATACTGTGTTGTTTAGAATAGATTGCAGCGCACGACATGTTAACAAAGGGATCTTGACTAAAAACTAAGGGCTTACTATTATTAATTTGTCATAGCATGGAATTACGCACAAATTAAAATTTATTTTTAGTCGTGATTTTGACTTTTCGTAACAACTTCTAAATCTCAGAAAATTTGTATCATTTAAGTTATAATCATAAAATGTCCTATTTTTTTCTAAAAGGATTAACTAAATCTTTGAATAAAATTTCAGGCTGTAATTTTCCGTAACGAAATGTCTCTACATCTCCTCCGTTGCGTCTTGTCCCCTGCAGAGGTCAGCTTATTCTTAGCCATATTTAACATTGTGACGCTTAATACATTCATGGATAACTAACTCATTTTTATTGATATGACATTATAATACAAGACCAGTACCTTTATAAATTTCTAACCGAAAAGTTTGATTCTAAATTTTACACATAAAATACATACCAAGTTGTTTGCGCTTCGCCCCAAGTTGTTTTCTGTAACATACATCTCATAAAACCAAGTCAAACATACCTCGCGTCTTTTGACCTATATCATTCACCAGTACATGTGTAGTTTGCAAGTGAATCTGTAACAACGACGTCCCTGTAGTTTTGAGTGTGCACGTCCTTATTATCGCTCTTATTTTTCCGTATCATATGAGGCTTTACAAATGAAGGGCTCTTAGGGTCTAACTTCGCATCCCGTAAGGATCTTTATATACGTAAGGTTAGTACGGTATGCGCATTTGAAGTTAATTATTACATGCTTTGATGAAGGAAAATTTTGCGTTGTGTGGTGTGTTGCCTATGTGGACTATGAGAAAGCCTTTGATTCTATCGAGACCTTGGCGGTACTAAATTCTCTCCAGCGGTGCCAGATCGACTACCGGTATATCGAGGTGTTGAAGTGTTTGTACTCATCAGCCACCATGTCCGTCAGAGTACACGACACAGCAACGAACCCCATCCAACTGCAGAGAGGTGTCAGACAAGGGGATGTCATATCTCCAAAACTGTTCACCGCTGCGTTGGAAGACGTGTTCAAGCTGATGGAGTGGAAACGACGTGGCATCAACATCAACGGCGAATACATCACACACCTGCGATATGCCGATGATATAGTCATCCTGGCGGGTTCCCTGGAAGAACTTGGTACAATGCTCGGGGACTTGAACAGCGCCTCACAACGGGTGGATCTTAAGATGAACATGGACAAGACGAAAATCATGTCAAATGTCCATGTCTCACCCGTACCGGTTGTTGTTGACGGCGTTGCTCTCAAAGTTGTAGACGAGTACATTTACCTAGGACAAGTGATCCAAATGGGTAAGTCTAACTTCGAGAAAGAAGTCACTCGTAGAATCCAACTCGGATGGGCTGCGTTCGGGAAACTACGTCATATCTTGTCGTCCAAAAAGTTACCTCAGTGCCTGAAGTCGAAGGTGTTCGAGCAGTGTGTGTTGCCAGTGATAACATATGGATCCGAGACGTGGTGCTTGACTATTGGCCTAATGCATAAGCTCAGACTCGCCCAGCGAGCTATGGAACGTGCTATGCTCGGTATTTCTCTATGCGATCGAATAAGAAACGATGAAACCCGTAGACGAACGAGGGTGACCGACATAGCTCAGAGAATTAGCCGGCTGAAGTGGCAATAGGCTGGGCACATAGTTCGAGGAACCGATAACCGTTGGGGAAGAAAGGTCCTCGAATGGCGCCCACGTCTCGGAAAAAGGAGCATAGGACGCCCCCCGATCAGGTGGACTGACGACCTGAAGAAGACAGCGGGCATCCGCTAGATTCAGAAGGCACAGGACCGGTCAGAGTGGCGCAAGTTAGGGGAGGCCTATGTCCAGCAGTGGACCTTCAAAGGCTGATGGATGGATGATGGATGATGAAGGAAAACATTGTGAGGAAAATTACGTAGCTGAGCTTTTATTGATGTTTTTAAGATTTCATTTATGAAATATTTAATTGCTTGTAAACAGTTATATGTTATAAAATAACGAATTCTCAACTCCTCAACTCAATATAATTAAATTTATTTCAGGCTGGTAAACAAAAACTCACATAAATTTGTCAATGATTAAATCAAAAATTTAATTGAAATGTATTCTGGTCATTCTGTTAATTATCAAAAAACAAATTTATATTTTTTTATGCTTGCAAATCGAATTAGATTCTCGTTACTTACATTGTAAACTTTCCGTGAATTCTTCGTAACATAGTGCGCATCTCACAAATTTTGGTAACCGTTGTTCCACTTTGTTCTCGTTATAATTGTTCTTGTGTGTTGAACTGAAATAATTTTAAATGTGTTGCTTTGATTATATTGTTCTTCATACATTTATATTATTATTTCGAAAAACGACCGCACATGTACAGTCACTTAGAGAGTAAAGATTCCTCTGTGTACTTTTGTTCGATATAGTTTCCCCGTGTGGGCTCGGGGTTTAGAATAAGTCCACCGTCTGCCCTGTGCGTGCCGTAAGAGCCGGCTAATACAGGGCTGGTAATTCACATTTTAAATTTTTTTTTGGGTTTTTAATAAAATTTACTTTTTATTTAGCTTTGACTATATTATATATGTTTTTCATTTAGATACACGTGATAGTTATTATAATAAATTATAATAATAATAAACATTGAATGTAAAATATATTTTCGTGAATTACCAAAGTATTTTGACGCTTTTTTATTTGCTGTTGCTTAGTATCCTGAGTTTTTTATTTATTTATCGTTATAATATATCTTAAACTTTTTTTTTAAAGATTCTATTTGAATCGCGGATACGTATATTCTGGAAAGCAATAAGAAGATAGTGAAATTGTAAATATAATTAAATTAATAATAATGAGAGTTAAAGTTTATCTTTGGCCACCAATAAAACACTACTTCCTTGAATACACTCACTAATGATATGACACTATGAACATTAATTGAACCCATGACTCTCAGATTTTATCGAATTCAGAAACGAGTAGTTATAAGGCCAGAGAAAAACCTACTTTACAAATAAGTGATGTAAATATGAATGGCTTAATATAAAAATAAAAAGATATGTAAAAAGAATACAAAAAAAAATACAAAAATATTATGAAAAACCCAAAAAAATATAATAATAATAAAATAACAAAAAAACGTATGTTTAGTTTTTTATATTCATTTTGTTTTATTTTAAGGATTTTTGATCTGTCCTATATACATAAATTTAGCAAATATTAAAATAGTAAAAAATTGGTAACAACCATCACACAAATAATTAAAAAAATAATTGTTATTATTTCCAAACTAAATAAAAACTTAGTTTTGTCTCCATTTTTATTACTTACAATGTATTAAACTTTTTTTTACCTAACTTAATTGTTATGTTTACAATTCTTCTTCTCTCTCACATGTACATTATAAGTAAATATAAAATAAGACCATGTGTAAATAACTATGATAGGATTAATATATTTTAACTATAGAAATTAATAAATATTATCAATTTATTGCGAGTAACCATAGATTTATACCGCTTATAATTAAAAAAATATCAAATGCTACCGACGTAAAATTAGGTAATTTTATTTTTATAAATTTACATGAATATAATCAATGCCATTGCGTGCTTTGGAACGTTGCTATGTTTTTTTTTTATATGGAGCATATATTTTATTACAAACGTCATTAATACATATTCGTAGTATTTATCCTTGTAATTTATACACATTAAATATTACAGTAATTTTATAAATATTTTATAATTTATGACATTTTTACGTTTGATAATTTACTGGTCTTTGATCAATTTTACACAATTTAGTTTCCACCGTTACTGTCTGGAAAGAAGTAGAATCAATACTAGAATGGCACCATTATTTCCTAATATAATGTATAACTAAAATACCATTACGGAAGTACGTAGGAGGAACAACATTTTCGAAAACATCAATCATCAAACATCACAGATTGACCCCACCTTAATTCATATATTGTTGCTGACTCTAAAATCACACCATAATTTTTGTTGTACTCATCTCGCAATTATACAATGACTGGTATCGTACGGCGTATTATCCTTATACCTTTATATCTGGATTTATATTTTGTTCTTGTTAATAGTTCTTCATTTAATAATTTTTCTCTCATATTCTGATTAAAATGGTCCTACAGTCTTCTAAAATTATTTGTTAAGGACTATTTAAATCGAAAAACTACCCCACTGACGTAAAATACCTAAGACTATTTCATTTTCCTCTCTAGATAGTACCATACGTATACTTATTCCTCCGTAATTCTAACGTATCACAAGTTGTTAGAGGGCTATAGTATGGCACAGTGCTTTCTCTGTTGTTTTTGTATTGGTCGAATATGACATAAAAATAGCGTTTCAACTTTTTTCGTGACAACAGTTTCGATGTTTTGGATTGACTGCTCCTTTGTCAAGTTTTAGTTTTGAACATTTTTATTGTCACCGCAATTTCGAAATTCGAATCCATTCATTTAATTGATATAGTATCCAAAAAATCGTAGCACAGTTGAATAAACAAGCACAAAATGTTTATTGTTCGTACGTTGTTTTATCCAACATGCAATAGAGCGATTAACTGAGACTCGTACGATAAACGGCAATTTTTATGTCGGTAATTACTTTCTTTATTCGGCTTTAATCGAGGAACGACTGATTAATTGTTTTTCTTAAACATTTTTTCACCGACTTTTGATTTTGTAAAGTAAATTTTGTTAAGTTAAATATTTTGAATCTGTAGTTATTAAGTGCCCAAAGAAAAAATACCACAATTTTTCTATTTAATACTGGTCTTCAAATTTCCATATCAGATCCAAAATAACCCAGGTTTTGTTTTTTGGGTTCTGCATTAATTTGTAATATCTCAATATCATTTTTAGTTAAGTATTTTTTTATTAGTCGTGTAAATGAATCCATTTCAAATAATTTTATTAAAAACTTATTTACATAAACATGTCAATAAACTTTTACATAACCATGTCATTTCACTTTGGCATACATTGATTGTTACACCACTATCAGATATCGTATTTATTAAACACACTGCTAAAATAGGATAGCAATATATCTTCAAATTAATTATTTAAAAAAAAACCTAATACTTATGCTAATTATCTTTTGGTATATTAGTTAATTTTAATTATATAAGGAATAAACTTAAGCTTTATGTAGTATGTATATTGTTCTGATTTGAAACCATTAGAAAAACCGGCTCAAATACGCATTATACTTAATCACAATACATTACAATATTAAAAATAAATATCTGTAAATATTTGAACTATAAAACACTGTAAGGTAACACCAAAACAATTAGAATCGTAAAACATAATTATTCAGAATATACAAACATAGTATTTTAATCATATACATATTATAAGTACAATCATATAATATAAAACATAGGTAAGTTTGCCCACTGTCTTCAAAGTTCACGGATTTCAATGATATAATTTTTTTTAAATTGATTGCATAACTTTCTTAATAATTTTGAAAACCACACTTCACTTTTTCAATTGTCAAAAATCAAACTTCAACTTTGGCTTATTTCAGTTGTGAGTAGTCGATAGATTAAGCACGTTAAACAGTCCCTCCGTGTTGTTGGAACCCTTTATGTCACTGAGAGCAAACTACAAACACTACTCACGATTCCTCTAGCAATCCATACGCTATCGTGTAGTATTAGATCTGGGTTACTCGGTAAAATCTAAAGAGTGACCCGAGCTCGATGGGGGGACAAATTAAAGGTAAAGTAATTTCTTTGTAGTAAAATTGTTTCAGTAAAAGTTTTGCGGAAATCGTGATTCATTTTCTTATTTAATTCAAAGTTTGTTGAAATTGTTTTGTTCTGTGGTCTGGTATGTTTAATTTTTATAATTAAATTTACTTAATCATTTATATTTGTTATTAAATAAAGTACTGACTTGAATTACATTTTCCATTACCAAATCTGTAATTGACTTTGTTTGTGGCATTAACTTGTGTTAATTTGTAATCATGCTTTAAATTAAATTTTTCATTGGAATCCCTGAAAGTTGCAAGGAAACACAGGGGCCTTGGTATTCGCAAAGCAATAAACGAGAACCATCCGAGGTTAGATTTAAGTTAGCTTAGTAACATGTGCGCGCTGGCATTACGATTTTGACAGGATGTTTGTTTGAATTATTGCATTGCAGTTTGTGTAAAGATGGGTTTGTTGTGTAAGATTGAGTCATTTCGTATAGTCTCGCACACATTATTGTTAACCACCCCAAATAAATAATTGATGCCAAAGGAGTGATGTGGTTTTCTAGATAATTAGTACTTTATTTATGATTTCTTCTTCAATTATACACATCTTACAGTTATCAAGCCCAATTTTTTTGCTTTGATGAGTATTCGTATATTTTTCTTGCTAGTTACATAGTTTTATTAAAACTTAAACCATTTAATGTGAGAAGTTGCATTGTGAAGCAGTTGTTGAAATGCTTTAATTTATTTTTCTAATTTTTAACTACACTAGAAGAATTAAAAAAGAGATAGTCATAATTTGAAAATAATCATAATTTGAGATTAGGCTGATTGTATTATTTGGTACATGAAAATAACAATTTCATAAAAGAAAAATAAGATTTGTTTATTATATAATAATTGTATTAATCTAATTTCTTTGTTCTTTCTGTTTCTTCTAATTATTGCTGCATCACTTTCTTGGTTATCTTTTGTATATACAATTTATTATTAATTAAATTGAATATTACACTCGGATGGTATCTTTGTACAGAAATTGATGTCTAAATATAAACCAATAGAGATAATGTTTAATGATATCCAATACAAATTTATATAACCGCTATTATAATATGAATATAAAAACCGAAGTCCGAATGTAAATAAACTATATGGGGATGAGAATATTTATTACAATACCATACATGGAGTATTTTTGGCTGATAAGCAAGGATCAAAAAGATATCGTTACCTGGATTGACTCAATGCGAACGATTTAACATAACATGTCATCGTTAAACATTCGTGAAATACACTACTTAAGGAGGATTTAAAGACATTTAATTAAAAATATTTCACATACGAATATAAGACGTTTGGATGATGTTTGTTGATATACTTATCTCACACAAGAGTAAATTTTGAACGCCATTCGTTCAAATGTGGAATGTTGAAGTATGGAAATATTTAATTGTAGTTTTTTGAGGAATCTTCAATTTTGATCCTATTCATACACTGTAGGATGAAGACGTTTATTGGGGGGTTATATATCAGAAATAACAGAAGTTCAGCAAATATGGTTTTATTATCAATCTCGTACGGCAATGTTACCCTTTAATCCATTTAAAAAGTTTAAAGTTATTGAATTTTAAAGCTTCATAATATGCAAAGTAAAGAGAAGTCATTTGTCTTATACTTTAGTTTGACGTTTTTTTTTGTGTACATTCCTCAAAGAAATAGTTTTAAGTGAAGCCTTTTGGAAAAGTACCTAGGATGCATTATGTACTGATGGTGCGTGAATATTTAAAATTGTACGTGGGCAACACCTGTATTTAAAGTAACAGGATGTATTTTTTTTAATTTGAAAGTATTTTATTACATTTTAATTTATTATTTGTAGCTGAAAAATATTTAAGATAAGCAAAAAAAATTGTTTTGCTACATTACTATTAACTTCGCATTAATTACTTACGTTATTAATTTCCATACTAAATAATATATTTTTCCATTTATGTAATAAATATGGTCTTAAATTTAAGTTTTTAATTACTTCTGTAAAGAATATTCTTTTTATCATACAGTTTTGGTAAGCAATATATTTACTTTTATATTGGTGGATGGTAAGCTACACGCATATATAGTATTACAGTAAATATATGGATGTTCATTAACATCCGATAATTTTAGGGATAACTTAAATAACTTTCGTCAAACGAATTTTTTTAAACATGTCGGTCCATTAAATTAGTAATCTATTATATTTATATATTTTACAACGCTTAAATATATATTGTATTAATTATTTAAATTATTAATATTAATTTTGCACAATGTGATAAAATGACATATCTTATTTCCCAAAAAAATCATCGTCGTAATAAGGACAATATAATTTAATATTTATTTCAGATTTTTGTATAAATTAATGGCTCTTACAATGAACTTGTAAAATTAAAATCAATCGTAATGTAAGCATTAATTATGAAATAATGTGATTGTATGACGAAATACGAATGGTAGGATCTAGAACGGGAATGAAAAAATACTTTGTAAAAATGACAGGATGGATCGAAAAAAAAACGGTATTTCGGTACGAATTTATGGACTGAGCTAAGAAATTTGGATACAGAAAATTAGGAAAGGTTTGAGTCTATGCAGAAAGGAGACTTGTAATTGTATTATTTAAATAAAAAGAAATGAAAAAATTTAATTACTGAATTAAAATTTTTAAAACACATTTTGAATTAATTTTATTTGACTTGCATTTATTTTAATTTATTTTTTAATTTAATACTCACAGTATTATTATAGTTACATATCTACCAAATTTAATCATCTTAAATATAATTTAAAATTTACAAAATTAGATACCTAATTTTAAGATTTTCTATGATTTTAATTATTTTCTTATCTATAGTGTGACTTTTTAAGTCTTTTTTGTTTTCATTATTTATTGTGTATTTATAAGAAGTAAATGTGTTCTGTGTTTATGTGATATATAATGTTAATTTAAATTTTATATAAAAAATGTGTGAACCTCAAGCGTTGCGCATATTTCAAGCAGTATCGTCATACATTCCTATAAATCTCATCTAGTACCCAATAGTAGGGAAGTATTTTTTCCATTGATATAATACACAAACTCGATAACACTCGTTTCCAATCACAATATTAAAAATACCGTATCAAATAATGTTCTCTTGATTTCAATGTATGACGAACGACATGAGTAACCCGATTAATTTGAATTTTAATTGTAACTAGCAGAACGGGGCGTGTACTTATCATGATGTAGACTAATGATTCAGAGATTTATGTCGATGTTATGTTGTGGGGAGGGAGTGGGATGAGTTAAGCATATTTTACATTAGAGGCGTCTATTATTTATCAAAAAGCATTCATATGTGAAAAGAGTTCATTATATCCAATCACGCTACCGTTCTGCATTAAACTTCTTTATGATTTATAAATAAATACCCATTAATTATTCTTAAGGTTTGAGACTATTCGAAGTTATTCATATGTATTTTTTGTAAAATAAAAAATATGTGGGTCATTCCCCATTCGACAGCCATGCTCTAATTGACCACACGTCATAAATTTTACAGACTGTCAAAACAAATTACTTAACGTACTTACGTGTACCTTTAGTATTGTGTGTCATTTTGTGTATCGCGTATATTACTTATTATTTGCAAGCTTCACTTCTTGTATACTCGAACAATTACCGCAACTGTAACACACGTGAGAATTCTTAAGAAGCAATTGCATGTTTGAAAATATATTGAAAACTGACGTTTATTGAGTGATTAACATCTTGTGAGGTCAACCAAAATATAAAGGACGGACGATGATTTCCCCTTCAGCAAATGACACCTCGTAATTTCTTCAAAAAACAGCGAAATGAGTAAACGTGTTCAGTGAACATAATGGTAATATTCCAAAAGTTATAAGAAAGGGGATAAATCTCGCTGTGAACATTTATTAGGATTTCAAACTTGTAAAACTCGTTACCGCGCAGTGAGTATGATAAGCGAGAGTCAAAGAACGGAGATGATGAGCAACAGTTGTTTGGAACGATCTTTTATGTACTTTCAATACTATTTTATAACATGGTGAACTGTGTTCAAATCCTTGCAACTAAAATTTTTCGGAATGTTTGAAAGTCGGAAATCTTGGTGTACGCGTCTGTGAACATAATGATAATCTTAAATGAGCGTGACATATTTGGATAACATGATGGACTGTTAATTCCTCTCGTTTTGGGGAAACTCGCAGGAACATCAGTTGCTTATCAGCTTCTGCGCGCAGAATGTATCTAAGCGACAGTCGCATTTGTACGACAATTGCGTCACGTGTGTTTACAGAAATCGAGCAAAATATTCTTTTAATGCTCATAAAAATGTTCAATTTACTATTGATATTCACTTGATAATTTTGGTGCAGTGCTTTTTTAAAGCTAATTTATTGATTTCATTGTAATTAGAAAATGTCGACAATATACTTGTTATGATGTGCAAGAAAAACCAATTAACAATCAGCCTGCAAAACTACAAAAGATTTGATTTAAAATTTATGAACACGCAAAACATTACAAAATCCATATAAAATTAATAAAGTATTAATAATCCAATATTTGGTTACAATATAAATATTCATTTGACTCTGCCTACCGAGCCAGGGGTTCCAGGCTCGATCGCGGCGGGGGAAGTCTTTTATATGACAAATAAATGTTTGTTTTCGGGTTATGGATGTTTTTGGTGTCATATTTCTGTACGTTAATATCATCTAGAACACAGGGGATCCTAGTGTAAGGGTTTTAGGGTGTGGACATTTATTTATTAGGTATTTATTTGATTGAATAAAGATCCTACAATCACTTGATTAAGTATTTCTTTCACAGCATAAGTAGAATATTGTGGCATTAAAAATATATGTGTCTAGTATTAGCATTAGATATTAAGAAATATTCTGTGTTTATTTCTTCATTAATAAATAAAATAAATGTAAAGAAAAATCGAATATATTTTAACAAACTGATTACTGTTTCTAAAATATTACAATATTACCAAAACTTTAGAAAGTCTAAATGTTCAACTTGGCAAAAGAAAGGATTATTTCAATAATTCTTAATTTAACCACCTTATATTTTTTCATTATAGTTAGACACTCATCTTTTTATAGATAAAATTTAAACTGCACTTTATCGTAAAATAAAAAGGCATTTCCTTTTATAGTAAATATGATTTCATTATAACATAATATAAGGCCGGTTTTATAGCAACGCTTACCTCAAACCTCGCAAATGGCTAGCGGGATGTGTAAAAAGTTTATTATCACACGCATAGGCGCGGTTGATAACAGCAAGCGACATTTGCGTGGTTTGTCAATAGGGTGGATCAGATGCGACGCGTGACAATTTAACGAAAGCAAGTATTACATTCGTAGCATTTGCGTGGTTGTTGACAGCGTTGGCCAGATGCGTGACAAAACGTAAGCAGATATTGAGCTCGTGTCATTTTTGCGGTTGCTATAACACCGGGACAGATGCGTGACAATAAACGGAAGTAAATAACGCGGTTCAAACACGTGTCAATGAAAAGAAAGCAGAGATTACATATAATTTTTACTGTGACGCTTATCGCACGCGTGGCTACTAATGACTACTATAATAATCGACCTACTGATAAAATATGATATAATTAAGTTGTACATTTAAAAATATTTTATATTTGAAACATGTAAAATGTAAAAAGAGCAATGAGATTAAGTCACTTTTTCAAACTACCTCGGCATATTATGTCGAACCGATCCAAGTCATCTTAAGTTTAATTGTGGTAGTATTAACTTTTAATGACATAGTAAATCTTTTTTCATTATATAAAGCACAATTTCTTAAATACAATCATGATGGGTCGCAAAGAAATATTAAAAAAAAACCTATATTAAGTACACGTTATTTTTACTTTACGTTGAAAAGAAAAGAAATATACCTAAGATATGCAATATTTAATCATTTAAATATAATTAAATCCAACATTTTATTGACTGTTACCAAGCAATATTGTTACATTTTTAATTACTAAAAATGATAAAATAAATTCGATTTTTCTATATATTGGATACTTATTATTGAAAAGCAATCATGACTAAACGAAACAAATACCAATAATTAATTATATACTACTGCAATAGCCTATTGTTTCTTTCTGGCTTAGTCTAGTATTCTTAAACCTTAAGTAAATACTCGTATTACTGTCGCTTAACTAAAGTGTGATTTCGACAAAGTCCAGCGGTGTATTTTTATTTATTTGAATTTTCGAACTGTTCTGTAAATTCGCATAACTATTCCTTAGTAATGATTGCTTTTCAAATATCAAAGTACGATAACATATATCCTACTAGTTTCCTATTTTTGAATTATTTTAAACTTTAACAAAACTTTCCAAGTAATTAATTTTGATTACTAAACATATGTATGTCTGTTTTCTATCTCTATGTTCTTCTATTTCTGATAAGAATATGTATACTTGGATGTAATCCGTTGATTTAATAAAGATATGTATTAGAAAATTTGCATTTTATTCTTCTTTATTCCTATTACAATACTTATTAAAAATATTATTATGGCCTAAGAGCGAAATTTGAAAATATAATTCTGATATATAGAACGGACTTGACTGGTATAAAATTAACGGATTCAACTCTTTTTAAGTCAATAATTGTCCAATTAGCATGTAGATTTTATGGTGAGTGAGTACTGTCTATGTTCATAGTACCAAAGCGGTGCCATGCTAAAGGTGAACTGTTTTTTTATTGCCAGGTAAAAATACAACAACACAAATAAATGATTTAACCCAAAAACCTCTAACAGGAGGCAACAGGTATGATTGTTCGCTGCTCAGTAGGCTAAAATACGTTTTTTTCACGTAAGTTAATGCTTTACAACAATTTCATCTAATGGTAAGTGTGGTGAAGTCTAAGATGTTGAACACATTAACTTACAAAAGTCTATTCACTCTTCTCTTGAAGACTCCCACATCGTAAGTAGCCGGGAACACCGACGCGGGCAATTTATTCCAGTCCTCTGCAGTGCGCACAACGAATAACGGCGCAAACCATGTCGTTTATACAGGCGCTACGTAAGGATGGATACCCACCGTTCAAGAAGTTCTCCGATGGAGGAATGACGATGAGGGAATATTTCGAATATAATGACTGAGAGCGCCTGTGCTCATGGCTTTGCAGTTTCATTCAACCACATATAAGTCATGGGAGACCTCTTTACAGGCTTCTCCATTGAGTCCAACGCTGATAAATAACATTTGGCAATAGCAGCCCAAATGTGACAACAGTAATCCACACATGGTCGAACTTGAGCTTTGTATAGTATTAGAAGCTGATTCGGTGTGATATTTCTACCGCCGCAATTTTACAAGGACCTCCAGTTTCCATGCAGCCGCTTTAGCCTTGGACTCGATGGATCGACCAAAGTTGAGGTTCGAAGATACTTTCGTTCGAAGATAATTAATTGAAGACGGCCGGTGCATTCCAAGGATACTTTCTGAAAAGTAGGAGCCAAGGTGAACGGGCTCCTTTTGACTTTGAACAGACACGTCTGTGTTTTTGTGGCGGACACTGCCCGAAGTGTGAGATTTATACGTTCCACCTGGCCTCTTTTTCAGGCTATATTTCGTCCCTAATGGCCCAAAGATTTGGATGGTATCTCTTCACTACTGTGTTGTCATCAGCATACCCATAGATACCGGGCTTGACGAGATCATTGATGTGCAGCAAGAATAGAGTAGCGGACAGAATGGATCCCTGAGGAAATCCGGCCTTGACAGCCATCGATTGCGACAACTACCACCGACGATAACCCAGAGAAACAGTCCGCTCAGAAAGTCCTTTACCGAACCGATAAAGCCTGAGAAAATACCAAACGATGGCAGCTTGTCTAACAGGCTAGCGTGCCAGACCCTGTCGAAAGCCTTCGAGACATCGAGAGAGACGGCGAGCACCATCCCGTTTTTCGAGAGCCTCTCCCCTTAAGTGAATGGCATATGCTAGAAGACCTCCCCGGTCGACCGGTTGCGGAAAAATTCGTACAGTCAGTTGCTCTAAGGGAGATCGTTTTGTTTTAAGTATGCAATCAGACACGAATTCAATATACGTGCTATAAACGGAGTATGGAGGTAATTGAAATCGATCGATAAATATTAGAATCGGCACGATTACCTTTTTTGGATACGGGTTGTTTGTTGGCAAGCTTCCAGGATTTAGGCACTACCCCAGTCTTGAGAGAGATACGGAATAGACGTGTCAACGCAGGATCTCGGTTATGCTCGCCTTTATTACAATCCCTGGAATTCCATCAGAACCATTGGATTTTTCACGTCTAGACACCGCAAGGATTGTAGAACCTCCCTGTTCGCTATGCGGATCTCGGGTATAGATGTGCCGTAGTTAGGTATTTCTGGTGGCATATTATTGGTAGCATTATGCTTTATGAATGATTAAGATAGCAAAATATTTTAGTACATAATATCACTACGAAAAGAAAACGATATTTTGAAATAGGTTAACTCAAAAATTCAAAAGACAATCGAGCGATAACACATACCAAACAAAACGTTTACTACCGAAAAACGAGTTGGATAAAGCAGCGCACGATTGAGTGGTGGCTAAAATGTGAACTAAATTTAAATTAAGTGAAAAAAAAAATTATACAATCAATTAATTGAGAAATTATTGATCGATAAATTAAGAAGTACCTAATCTAATCAAGTCTGAATAATCTTTAGGAGTATGCCATTTACTTATTTATGAACGATAAGTATTAGTATTAATAACATTTACAAGTGTTCCATTTCTGTTCACGGCAGTTATCTCCCAATTGAAAAGTCCTAAATAAGTTGGTTACAGATATGGTCTATAGATTAATGAATGTCTAATTATTATTTAAAACTAGGTGACATACAAGCTCACTTTCAACTATATTTATAGCTAATATTAACGTACTGTACACAATCAAGAACCAGATAACAGAAACTTAATATTATAAAATGGGACTAAAACTGTTATGAATTTAGGATGCCGTCAATTATCTCGTATTAGGGAGAAATCATCCGTGAATTAATGTGAGCAGAACTGTATTTTATACAGAAACAACCTTTTGCTTGTCCTTTCCTGGCAATACAATTACACCTACGTAATGGAGCTTTCAAAACCAGGAAATAGAAAAAATTTGTCCTTAAGTTGCTTGACTTAAGAAGGAAATAACCACTTAACCGTGTTCGCAGGACGCAATAGGAAGCTGTGGCAAATTAGGTCGCAACACACAATCGGTTTTGGAATAATACAAAATGTTGTTTAAAAGCTCTGATAGTGTAATGATTGGCAAATACATAGAAAGTAAAATTATGCTTTAGGTATGTATAAGTTTAATAAAGTACAACTTCAAGTCTACTTGAAGCAGTTCTTTAAAAAGGAGCGTTAACAAACTTCCAAGGAAAATATTTTATAATCACAGTACCAGACCTCAACTTTTTCAACTTTCATTTTTAAAATTAATTATCATACGCTTCGGTAATGAAAGATCGTAAAAAAATCTGCAAAGTAGCTTTTGGCGAGCTTAAAAATTTTAAGGAAATACACGGCTTATAAAGTCGTATGGAAGTACGAGTAAAACTAATTTAAGTATATAATATTTAGTAGAACTATTAGAATTAGTAAACGTATTTCAAGATTGAGTTTTGAAGGAGTATAGGTAGCCATGAAGGTAAGAAACTGGTCGTTGAGTACCTTTGGAATTTAAATAAGCGTGGTGCAGAGTTCAGGTTTAATTATATTGTTACGTGTCAGGATCCGCAGGTTCGTGAAATGCCACAATAGTTCCGCAGATATTTTAATTCACTTCACACACACTTCACAATCGCAGTTGCACTCGTAGGTCACAGGTCAATTTCGCTTCGTATTCGGGAATGTTCTGTGGGAATGTTCTGTGGGTGACCCTGCCCTCTATTTATATCGATTTCCGGGCCTTCCAGACCTTTCCACGCCCTGCGTGGAAGTCAACAATAATACCCGGAAATCGACATAACAATAGCGAGTCTGGTAACTACCCCCATATTTGCCCATGCATGCCACACTGAAGTAGGCGTGGCTTAAAATATCCCAATATTATCTTTAGGGTTCAGCATATATGTATCGTTAATTAAAGCAGTTAATATGGAAAATAAAATATAGTCCCAGCTTGTCACACACGACTGAAGATCATAATTCCCGAATGGCCTTTCATTGCCGATAATGGAGTCATTAGTCATGCCCTTACTCTCCCTATCTTACTGAAAATCGCAGCATCGGATAATGCAAAGCTATAACGGGAACTAATAATGAACGCCCCCAATAGGTTAGTGCGCTGCGACCTACTACTAGGTTCTTCCCCGCTATTGAGGCAGCTGGCACGTATATATACGCTACGCACTCCAACGCTATTTCATGCTGTTAAGTGTCAAGTCCAATATTGAGATATCCACAATCTCTGTAATAGGAGCCACGATGAAATCAAACAACATGCTTCAACTCTCGTTGCTTCTGGTTGTTGGTGTGGAACGCAGTCCAATTTTCTGCTCGAATCATGGTGGGTTTAGTGACATTTGGCTAGTCTCGGAAGTTCTTATATGGCCCTAGTTATTGTGATTTACCCATCAGGTTACGGTTAATTAACAAATTTTATATTTACGCATCTAAATTATTTATATTTGAACATGTTGTAAAAAGTGGACTCCAGAATCATAAGAGAGATTTCTATTGTTACATTAGGAATATTGCGGGTGCTTATTATTGTATACAGACAACACTTACATTTACACTTGGCCGATTTTTTCATTTGCTATTGATTACAAAGTAATCGATTGTCCGTGGTTTACTGGTAGTAATCGTCTAATGGAAAGTGTATTTTTCGGTGGTACTATTAATAAAATGCTTTACGAATAGAACTACGTAGAACTACAGGCTCGGATAGTACCACAAAAAATGCTTTAATCCTTAGATCTATTGAATTCGAAGTTTATTTTTACAAATTATGCTTTTAAAAAATATGCTTTTAGACCCATTTAAAAATAATATTTTGTGCCCAATCCGTGCACACACACACATATGAACAAATTGTATAACTTCACGCGGCTATTTTGACTATATACAGTTGTGATGTATAGCTTATTTATATATCAATTAACGAAAGTCATTAAGCGCTTAATTAAAATTGCAATTAATTAATTATTTAATTTTAAAAACAAATAAACGTGAATCTTCAAAAAGTTTACACTAAAACGTGTTTTTTCTTTAAATGTCTGAATACACTTTAAATGAATTTAAACTTTGAATTCAAAAGTTTAGTAGTATCTTCTCAGAGATCACAAGTTAAGAAAAAAATGTTACTAGGACCATGGAAAAAAAAATGAATACTCTGTAGTACCATGGTAGAACTAGTGCAAGTTTATTTTCCTGGACACTACCCGTAGAACCAGGCAGTAGGATCGCTCCGATACCGGATACTCCTTTTCTAATCTTAAAGTAAAATTTAAAGCAAAAACGACATTTAAGTCCAAACTTGGATTTCCTGTGCTTTTAGCAAATAATGGTTAAGGAGTGTACTAAAAATTAAACTTAATACACATGCGATAGTTCATTAAAACCTATATTGCAAAAGATACAGAAAGATTCTTCTTGTTATAAAGTTTATAATAATTCATAATGTTCGATTATATTCATCTAAATTATTAACTCGATGTGAAATAATCGATATAAATTTCCTAGAAAATTATGCCTAAAACACCTTGTTTCTAAATGACACAAAACAAAATCTTGTAGTATATCTGATTAAAGTACTTATTAAAATCTCTACATCAATCAAGTCGGTATTAGATTAACAGCCTATTAATAGTGTTAACGAGGTTTAAATGAATACCGTTCCTACTGTCGTATCTGCCGTGTATAATTAAATAAACAACAACATTTAATCAAGTTACGAGCGAATTTGCACTTCAGGTTCTGCCACTTTATCAACAAATACAATAGTGTTAGAAAATGAATGTCAAACAGGAGTTATTTGAGGGCCTATGTAATTATCAATTACGACCCCTGGAGATAATCAGGGCCTAAACCAGAGCCGCTCAATCTTGAAAATAAAATAATAAATCCGTCTGTATTTCACATGAATTTTTGTTTGTGTGAATAGCCGACAAACCTGATGATAAGTGGACACCGTTGCCCATGGACATTAATAACACCAAAGGAATTACTAATGCACTGTCGGCCAAGAAAGAAGAAGAAAGAAAGAAAGTACCTTATGGCTCTCAAGCCACCGGCCGGAACACGATGAGACGTTATGGGAGTGTGGTAGCTAGCCAGGCAGGCTTCACTGATAGATAATAAATAATATTAGAAATAATACGAACGACTTAATAATAATATTGGTAACTAAATCCTACCACTAAGAAGACCCTCTTCTGTCGAATCTTACGACAACTCTATTCTGCCAGCATAGGATTGATGTCAATATTCGAGGCCGTCCAAGATGGCACGAAAAAAATGAAATAATACTATGGACCCGACGCACAATCAATCAAGTTTGGAATTATGTTCGATTGTCGGCAGTTTTTAATTCGCCGAGTTATAAAATTAATTGTCTTTTTATTTTATTATCCCAAAGGATTTCGAATTTATACTGATGCACTTCATTAAATTCAAAATATTCTGTGATTGAGAGGGAGCCTTAAAAAAATTGGTGGATATCAAATAAGTAGCTTTTCATAGTAATGAAATAAACTTTAACTGTTTTAATGACTTTGAACGAACTTGGAACTCCTTATATTTAGCATTTTAAACATGACATGCCTATATTGAATTAAAATGACAATGATTGGAACTCCTTATATTTAGCATTTTAAACATGACATGCCTATATTGAATTAAAAACCGCAACACGATGAGGTGTTGGCTAGTCGACATAGTCAATACTAAATCAAAATTAACATATATAAGTACAATAAGGCCCAGACATGATAAGTAACACACAGTATAGCTCCAATTTACAATAGTTTATTCGTAACATTTTATACCGAATTTAATTTGATTTGAACGAGTTGTCGAGTGTTAGCATAGCGAAGGTGCTGTCATCACTTCAGGTCACGTGCCGCGTTCAGTGTTGTTTACGATTATCTCCGACATATAATTAAGCCTCATCTGCATATAAAACCCATTCAAAATCAACTGCTTTTTAGACCTTGTGGTCAAAGTACACTATTTGCATCATCGGGATTCGTTTAATGTGTCTGGTATGTAATGCAGGAAGTAATGTGAGCAGAGATTGGTTTTGGCTCAAGAATGGATGGAAACCCTTACATCCCCAAAAAACCGTCTGTGTCTTATATGCGGCAGCTTAGATCGCTGTCCATTTTGCAGGAACATTGATATATTGGTTGAAAAGTTTCTGGTGTCAACTTTAGAAACGGTAATTCATGCGAATATCATCACTTCAAGCAAATATTTTACGTAATTTTTACAACCATATTATATTCTATACATTTATTATTAAATAAAGATAAACCTTTGTACCTCTTTCTCTTATCTGTTTGTCAATTGATTAATTTTTTCGTCTTGTTAAAAAAAGACAAAAAAGCAAAACTTCATTTAATGTTTAAGGTAGAATTTTGACCACTAGACGGCTAGACGAGGCGGCTCTGTTGATTGATATGTGCATAGATAATCACTTACCATCACAGGCACCGCTTTATTTGCAAGCCGTTTCTATAAAAAGAACAAATACAAGCCTAGATTTTATCCACAAATTCGATAAAATATTCTTGTTTACGTTCTTAGCGCTGCTAACTTTGACTCCGTTCATTATTAACTTCCTTTAAAACAATGAGCAAAGCATTTACTTTTCCCCTCCTTTGTAAATAAAGGTTACTTGTATCTTGATAAAAAGTAGACTCATTTGAATGCGAGATTCAAGCAAAAATTCGAATAAGTGATCCTTGAAGTTGACTTCTTAAATAGAAAAGTATAAAGTCGAAGTTACATATAATTATATTTCCCTTAGCTAACGAGACATTGTTTCTGGTAACAGGGTTAAGTGATTTCACTTCTGTGTAAAATTTAATTGCAAAAATTATCCATCTAATCTCTTGAATAATATTCTTATTACAAATTATACTGGTCAACTCAATGATACTAGCTTGCATCGACTGCGATTTAAAGACGCTATAATATATAATACTGGTAACTTTTCAGAAACTTCTGCAGGGAGAAATTGCATCTAGCACCCTGCTACATGTGTCCGAACTAATAATCCCTTTCAACATTAGCTCTATAGGCAAACTAAGCAACTACGTCCTAAAACCCGAAACATTTCACATATCTAAAAGTAGAACTACTATAACAAGAACCCGCTCCCGTATTTACAAACGACTATTTTTGTAAATTTATATTTATGACTAATGAATGAATCTCAGATATATGATATGATACATAATAAACTGAATGTACCGGTAAGTTTCGTTTGTTCAGGTAAATCACGTAAGTTGAATATGTCATGTAATTTTAATTTTACTTTAATTTTAATTTAATTTTTAAGCAGCATAGATGCGATTGGCCATGTACATTATTAAGTAAGGTATAATTAGAAAACATTTAGTATCTGTGTCATGCTATGAGCCTATGAGTGGATTTATAAATAAATGTTTGTAACAATTTTCTAAGTTCTTGTTTGATTTTCTTAAATTCCAATAAATAAAATAAACGTTTTTATTAAACGTAAAAAAAATAACATTAAAATTTGCGGATTTTATTCCAACCTACACGATACGGAATCAAACACATCATTATCGTTTTTTTTAATGGAAAGATCTTTTTCTAACCGTATCTGAGTTCTATAACTGAGTTACTTACATATTACATACCGACCGTATCTGTATTATTACTTTTATACAGACTGTAAAAAAACTATGTTTTGATTGAGTTAACAATATATTTTTTTAATTACGGAATATATAGTATCCAGATAAAAAGTTTTTCATGAAAACATAAAAAATAATTTTATACTACAAGTATATAAATTCCAGATACGGATTTTAATTTGAAAATATTAATTATTACTCAATTGATAAATTAATGTTAAAGAAGTTCGCCAAATTCAGTTACAAATTATAAAACAGTTAAGTATTTATAATGCAAATAATTAAAAATTTTTGTTAAATTCCCCAAAACGAACACCACAATATGTTTATAATGTTAGACTCATTCTGTAAATAACGCAGTGATTCCTATATCATTGTCACTCGATGTCCATTACACGCCATTGAGCCTCTCCGGTCCATGTTGTTGTGGTCGCTTATACGGTACAGATCGCTTCCATTAACCTTGCTCTGCATTATGAAATTCCGCCTGCGACATTATGGTACACAAAACTCGGTGAATTATAAGTAATCCCGACGTAATTTAGTAAATGCGAAGCAAACTCAATTTCGTCCATAAACGGCGGACAACGCGCGGCTTTAGAGGCTTTGAGGTGACTTCCTCAAGCTACTGCAGTGTAGATTGAAGGGTTATATGGCCAATCCGAGTGGGGGAAGTATTCATAACTATCAATTACCGCAATCGAGTGATAGGAGCTGCGGCTAAGTTGTATATATAAATATATTTTACTACTTATGTTTCATTATACTGCCTTTAGTTTTATATCCTAGACATGTCTTAAATTACGTATCAAATACACAATGTTATGTTTTTAAATTATAATAACGGAATCGTTTTCTATTGGAATTGTAGGGTCCTAACGGCAAAATTTCAATTCTACCAGATCCTTATCTTTGGGAATGAAAATTTCATTTAACTTTATCACTATGGGAATTATTTAATGCTCGAACCTGGGAAAGGTTCAAATTTCAGAATTGAAAAGCGATGTAAGATCCGGATAAAGGACTTATAAAAATGCCGTCAAGCTTTTACATTTATTTAGAGTCTTCGATACTGAAGTCAGGCAATGTTGAGTCAGATTTCGGAGTAAGGATCGTTGCGTTTGGTAATAACCAAAAAAAAACTTCACTTTCATAGTTTCTTTCTACTTCCTCGCTACTTGTAAACATTGGTCCATATATAAAACACTTTTACATATATTTTTTTATGTAAATAGTCAACAAATGAGCCGATGAGCCACCTGATGGGAAGTGGTCACCATAGTCAATAGACTTCTGTAACACTATAGTCATCTCTGATCTATTACCGACTGAAAAGAAAGCTGAACACTCGCATAAAAGCAAAAAGCAAAAGCTAACTCTCCAACACTGCCACCGAAACACGTAAGAAACATTTGGCGGTTGATCCAATCGGCCAATTCAAGTCAATAGGGCAAAATATCCAATCACCATGCAAGTATAGCAGTACAGTGCCCAGCAACCTTTAACAGAAGGTTCCATTCGCCATAGTCTCATCCACTGTATACGACGAGAAGGGACGGTTGCCTTGGACAAAAGGAAGTATCGAGCCCTTTAGGCATCAAATTCATTATTCATTTGATAATGTTTATTATTCTAAAATATGTAAGACTGCTTAAGTAACTACTCCCCACGGAATACTTGTTCTTCACAAGGAAATTGCACCAATTGTTTAACGACTGGCGTCCCAAAGTAAAATTGCAAAATTGTAGACAACTTTTTTATTTTGAACAAAAACATTTATAAAGCCAACCAATGCAGAATTTGCGATTCAGGAAACTTTACTGTAGGCGCGCCGTAATACAATGATACAAACAAATTTAAAAAGTTACCATGGATAATGTCAAGTAGAAAAAAGTTTTATTTGGAGTACCATAAAAGATGGTCAAGATTAATATCGTAGTATTGAATAATTCATCGAACAAATAAAACCCCTGATTTGGCACTTATCGTTACTCTTGGACTAAAATGGATACAATTAACAGTAATAACTTAGCGGATTTAATATAAGACTCCTACAAGAAGGACTTGCAATAGACTCTACCATGCACTTTTAATTTTTACAAGTTACTAGTATGCATATTAAAAAAAGTGAGTTACCAAAATGACCACAACTTTTTTAATAATTTTGCAATTAATGATATAATACAGCAATATATATATATATATATATATATATATATATATATAGCATATATATATTACAGCTTGCCTATAACGTCCGTTTAACGATACAGATGATTATCTTTGATACTGCTGACAATTTCCGACTCCCATCGATCCCCGTTACTAAGAAGTTTCTCTTTGTTGTACAACAATTCTTCGTGAGTCTCGGTTGCGTACTCGAAGTTGGGTCCTTCAACAATAGCGTCAACCGGACACGCATCTTGGCAAAAGCCGCAGAAAATACACTTGGTCATATCTATGTCATATCTAGTGGCTCGTCGCGATCCATCTGACCTCTCCTCGGCTTCAATCGTTATGGCCTGTGCTGGGCACACAGCCTCGCAAAGTTTGCACGCTATGCATCTTTCTTCGCCTGTCGAGTATCTTCTGAGAACATGTTCTCCTTTGAAGCGGGGTGAAATTGGACCCTTCTCAAAGGGATAGTTGATTGTTGCTGGTTCTTTGAAAATATGGCCTAAGGTCACCGCGAAGCCTGAAACGAAAAATTAGAGGACTTGTATCATAAATATTGACTTGCATCTATCGTATCGGTCAAACTGTCACGTATTTTTCTATAGTCAAAACATTACGTTTCAATATTCATTTCCTTTTAAGGTTAGTTTAGCGGTGTAATGTAGTTTTTACAGTGGTCGAGTCCATTTTTAATATTTGATAGTAGTACAAATTGATATACTGATTATATACACCGGGCTGTCATCCGGTAAAATCCGGCTGTGCACGAGTATTACTGGTGACTTTCTTTAAGATTTAACTGAAGATATTGCGTATGTCTGTTATGTGGAATATACATTTCTGTAGAACTACGGGCATTGCCACACGTCCGATCCGTACCACGTCCATCACAATACTACCTTTATTCCTCAAAGACTTCCCATTTGACAATTTGACAATTACCCCCTCCACCTGATGAACAGTTGGCAACTACCTTTCCCACCGGTATACACAAGACAATGTATTAAATCATTAATTAGGTGCATATAATATACTCATAATCCAGGATACCTTTCGCGGGAAATTGTCCTGCTCTCCTGGAATTAAAATGTAATAAGAGATAAAAGTAAGAAAAATGTATGAATAAAATTTATTTACTGTTCTTTTGACTGACCTTTGTTTCATTTACTAAGCCTTATTAGCTAATATTTCAATTTTGTAATATAGTAAACTGTAAAACATTGACAATACATACATAAAATACAATAATAGTGACAAAATATATTATTAATTTGATACGTAATAATTATCTAATCTATGTATCAATACGTGATAAGAAACATTTGTACCCCTATTTCTCCTCAAATTGTCAACCTATTTTCTTTATTCATATTTTGTTTTGTAGCTGTTGACTAGGTTTATCTATCGATAAAATTATTATTTAAATACATTAAATTAAACAATATTTACGTTGAAACAAGTGTATACAAATTTTGAATGATATACATAATTCAGGTGATTTAAACTTGTCATTGTCACACACAGAGCAGAGGGCCGATAAGAACATGGGTGCGGAAGATTGTGGGGTACTTATAATGTACAAATATGCATAACGTAGGAACAGAGGATGGGAAGAAATTGAAAATTATAGACACACAAAGAGACTAATGGTGCTCTTTAATTTGCTTTTGGAACGATTTTAGTGGTTTAGCACGGAGAATAGAAGTTGGTAGAGAATTCCATTAGTGGACAGAAGAATCAGTAACGCATTTGTAATAAAAGTTGCAAGAGCAGTTAAGAGTGCGGGAAGTAATTACTATCCTGCATTGTATATACATACAGTGTAGTGGAGCAAAGAGATTAAACAGTACAAAATTACTGTAAAGAAAAGAAAATATTCGTGTATTCCGGCGAAGAAGGATCCGGAGCCAATTAACCGCAGCATGATATCGGAAATATAGTCAAATTAGGGGACTCCAATTAGATTTATTCTAATGCTTAGATTTCGAAGAACTCAATTGAATAATGATTGCTTCTCAGTAACGTCGAGATAATAAAATACGGTTAGTGCTATTTTAGAAGACATAGCAAGACAGTATTTCAACGTTCGAAAATACCCCAAAGCAGCAAATGTTTTACGACTCACTACATCTCACTTTCCTGAATTGTGCTGTTGAAGAGAGAATGCTATGCGAGTTGATAACCAGGTTTTTAACATTATCTATATGTCGAAGATGGTCATTAATATAGACGTGAAACGAAACTCAGCACGATATCCGACTGATGGCAGCACCGCCGCGATTATGTCGATACTCGGCTGATATAGTGCTACAACAGAGCCTAGGTAGTGGAGTGACGCCAGATGGAGCACAGTTTTACATTCTGCGGTCGAAGAGATCGGTTCCTCCGCACTAGGAACTGTTACTTGTTTCGTTTGCCTGGTGTGAAGTGTTTGTTAACAATTAATTAAAAATGTTAAACGATTATACGCCCACGCTATGTTCCACAATGCTGCTAAGATTACTGGCATCGCCGACATATATATGGTGTCTCAGCTCCATAGAAGGCCGCTGGCGAAACCTGAGATTATTCTACTTTTACAAGGAGCCTAGAAGATCCGATCATAATTGCTTGAGATTATAGGGGGCTTACTTTATATTTGACTATAATAATAATAATAATTTTATATAATAATAGCTGTACTCTACGCGCTTTGCTACACCACTCAATTCAAATCAGCATGAACTGTCACGGCAATATATGAAATTCATTGGAATTATACTGGCGCTATCTGTCGGAAATTAGTCATACCAACTCAGAAACCTTCGTGGGCTCATGCACAACAACTTTGCTAAAAATCATCACATGATCAAATGCATAGTTGACGATTTTATAAAAGACATACTGACAAACATTCATACATATTCATAACGCCTGCGTGGTATCGAATTCATAATATAATTAAGTACTTGAATTCATAATAGGTTGGGGAGAAAGTATTTTCGCATTTTAGTATGTATGAACTTGTAATAAAATCTTTTTGACTATACTATTTGCATCTGGACGGTTTTGGTATTATTAAAAACTTTAAATTTTAAAGATAATTGAATTTGAAATTTGGAAAATGTGTGATTTTCATTTGTTTTACTTACTGCCAAGATGAGTGAGTGTAATGAGGAAATTCGCTACGTTTTAAAATTTTACTACAAAAAAGGCAAAAATGCAACGCAGGCCGCGAAAAAAACTTTGTCATTTTTATGGACCTAGTGCAGTGTTTGTGAGAGTAACACAAAATTGGTTTAAGCGTTTTCAATCCGGAAATTTTAATGTCAAAGATGTACGTCGCTCTGGTCGCTCTGTCACGGATAAAATGGATGCCATTTTTGAAAAAGTGGAGCAAGATCGGCATTTCAGTAGTTACAACGTAGCTGAAGATCTGAAAATTGATCACAAAACAGTTTTGACGCATTTGAGCAAAGCTGGGTACACAAAAAGCTCGATATTTGGGTGCCACACGAACTCAATGAAAGAAACCTCATGAACCGTGTCCTCATGTGCGATTCTTTATTACAACGTAATGAAACCGAACTATTTTTGAAGAAGCTGATAACTGGTGATGAAAAGTGGATCACGTACGACGAGAACTTGCGAAAAAGGTCGTGGTCATAGGTCGGTCAGGCTTCACAGATTGTGGCGAAGCTAGGGTTAACTCGCAACAAGGTGATGCTCTGTGTATGGTGGGATTGGAAGGGCATCATTCATTATGAGCTGTTACCGCCAGACAGGACCATCGATTCTGAACTCTACTGCGAATAACTGAAGAGACTATAGCAAGAAGTTGAGAGAAAGCGGCCGGAATTAGTCAATAGAAGGGGTGTGACTTTTCATCATGATAACGCTAGACCTGACACATATTTGGCGACTCAGCAAAAACTAAGAGACTTTGGCTGGGAGATGATGATGCATCCACCGTATAGCCCGGACCTTGCACCGTCAGATTTCTACCTGTTTCGGTCTCTTCAGAATTTTTTAGGCAGTGTCAGGTTAACATCACGTGAGGATTGCCAAAACTACTTGACGCAGTTTTTTGATCAGAAACCCCAGAATTTAGGTAGCAATGGGATCATGTCCCTACCCACAAGATGGCAAAAAGTTATCGAACAAAATGATACTTATATACTATAGTTAAATTTTAAAAAACTTTATTAAAAAATGTTTTGAATTTTTATAAAAAATGCGAAAAAACTTTCTCCCCGACCTAACCTAAATATTATGCATACTGCCAAATATGGGATCCTATTAGATTATTGAATCTTATAAGGAAATTCATTTCATTAATTTTTATCCTTTTTCAACATGATCAAATGCGAAACATGTTACAAAAATCTTTGAAAAAGTAAATTCAATTAATTATTTCTTACCTTTATATAAAAGTAATTTTTTACGCGTAAAGTTTCTTTCTCGATAAATAAAACTGAGATTCCCCTGAGAATCTTACAGGGATGTGGCTGAATAGCAATTCGAAATTAACAGAATAAACTACAAAAATCTGGTCAATCGAAACGAAATTGCATTCCAAAGTTTTATACAGAGGAATTCTAAAAACGTTCCATCTTAAAAATTCAAATATTATTATATATTTACACTATGTATATTACTCGTATAAAATAAAATATAATGAACAGGTATCATGGATTGAATATTTGTGGTATGTGGAATATTTTTTAAATACCCACGTCTTCTATAATAATGTTACGTGTCAGCATCCGTAGGCTCGTAAAAATGCCACAATAGTTCCGCAGAGACTTTATTTTTCTTCACACACACTTCACAATCACAGTTACACTCGTAGATCGGAGGTATTCGCTTCGTAGGGAAAGAACTCTTCACTTCGTATCCGGAGACCGAATGCCTTGTGGCCGACCCTGCCCGCTATTTATATCGATTTCCGGACTTCCAGATCCTTCCACGCCCTTCGTTGGAGTAAACAACAACAAGAGGAATTCCCGGAAATCGACATAACAATAGCGGGTCAGGTAATCAACCCCATTTCGGCCCTCATCTATGCTAATCTCGCCCCTTTTGCTTGCGGCATACGGGCCAGATTGGCCTGGAGTGACCCAGGTAGTTTTTATTACTACCTGGGTTTCTCTTTTATTGCCTCTATTGTTTGCCTCTCCGTAACGGTCGGCCACCCTTCTAGAACTTCGTAAGCCTGCCGACTTCGAGAAGCTTCGTAACAATAATAATAAAAGCCACCTTCGTCTAATGGGAACTTAATGACAGATAAAAAATGCTATAAATATATGCAAGTATATTATTATGTTAGATGTCATTAGTGAAGGAATTTGTGCCAGATAGAAGATAAATATTTATTGAATACAGCATAATAACCAATACTCGTATATAAACACACTGATAACTCACAATAGAGCTCGGAATTCGAGTTCAGCACGCACCTAGACAAGTTTCAAATCATTTAGATTTATTTATAAGTTGCAATGAAGAAAAACACAGTAAGAAAATCTGCGCGTACCAGATCCTCCATTATATTCTCCTTGATATTGTCAAATGTATGATGGATGTGTGTATACATGTGGTTCGAAAAACGCCAAAGTCGTTTCGCAGAGACTATCACACTTCAACACTAATGAATAGTGGCAGTTGCACTCGTTGATCGCAGATTTTTCGCTTTGTCCGATTCGAACGAACCGCGCGGGGCCATGCTCGCGATTTATACAAATTTCCAGACCTTCCAGAACTTTCTACGCCTTTCGCGTCAATATCTAAGGAAATCAATAGAATATACCTGAACCGGATAATGAAGCGAATGTGTATGAGATATTCGCGCAAGATATGAAGGTGAGAGTCGCTAAAGAGCTCGAGTTACTCCTAGTAGGTACTGATAAGACAACAATGACAACAGGTAGTTGTTATGGCCGCTATTGTTTTCCGCCGAATCATCACGAACCTTCGTTACAATATATTGAATTAACCAATCGGCGCTTAGTCAGTGTGAACTGTGAGAGTAGACCTAAGTCCAGCCGTGGGTCAGATAATGACTCAAGCACAGAACTATTCAAAGTGGATTTGCTACTAATCACGAGGACCAACGCACAACACATTTTAATGTTTTGAATTCAGTGATCTAAATAGTGTATTTAGTGATCCAAATACTAGGTTGATATCAGAGCAGTACTTTATTTTATCGATATTTTTCATTTATGATAGTATTTCACCACACACCAAAATCGAACATTTCTAAGATTCATACATATAATAGACACAATGTACCGACCACGACATAATATCCACTTATTTTACTGTAGCGGTGAATGAACGATTAGAAATCTACGCATTGGACGCCAAATTCCCAGTAATTATTGCTTCGTTCAATCGTAAATGTTCGAGTTAGTGATACCAGTTATAGGCATGACTAATGATTACCACTTCACGCCATGTAGTTGGAAGTTCCAGTAAGCCAATACGTCATCACTTGAGCTGATTTCGAAGGCTTTCCGGCGGCTAAAGAACATGTCGTTTGTGGTGGTTTCAACCATTTTACAAATCCGCTTTATCGTCCTGGAGTGCGTTCCAGACCACTTCAAATACGAGAGGAAAATCGCATCCCGAAGCGCGTCGTTAATTGATCAACGCCAAAGCTTTTATAATCGGCTTAAGATGATTTCGCATCCGATAGTATGGATACGATAGAAGTTATCCTGTCTAAATCTATACATTAATAAAATTCTAATTGGTAGCTTTTTGAACATGAACGATATATATGAGAAAAAACATTATTAGGGACCATTATTAACTCAATAGAATACAAAACAATAGTTTTAAGTTTTATTTTTCTGTTTGTCTGTATGTCTGCATTACTGTTTTTTCTGTGCGTTTGTTCGTGCTAATCTCAAAACCGGCTTAACCGATTTGTAATAATTTAGTAAGCATCACTTAATACTATAAGTTTGTTTCATTTCAATCCGTCCATAAATAAGGAACTTATGAAATAACGTTGTAATTTGTTATTAATTGAACGAGAAGAATACAGTCCTAAAACAATGCAGGTGATATTTCTAAGCGTAAGGCGTAGCAGTAAATGTAGAAGTTTGCGCGTTTGTTTTTAAACCACGCGAAAGGGCTGAACATATTTGGATGAACTTTGGCACACAGAAGACTAGATTATTTGGATTGACTAATATGATAGGTACATTGATAGGTATATACAGTTGATCAACAGCGTTTTAGTCACAATAATGTTATACTATTATTTTTATATTTAAATTTGCAAGTTACCTCGTATGATTTCAGTCCAAAAAATGATCTGTGCAGCTCTATCAAAAAAGTCTCTCATGGACGTGGTGGGTGGTTTGTCGTTGATATACACGAAGTTAACATCGTATTTCGTTCGGGGACAGCAGTAATAAGGCGGGACAGGGCTCAACGGTGGATATTGCGGATGAGGTAGGCAATCCTGGGGAAAACGTCCTTACATATAAGATTGAAGATGAAGTTTACATTGCAGCAATTTTCGTACACCTTCAATGTACCTCATACAAGTTCCAAGATGATAACGCCATCTACATTTGTAAAAAGCAAACTATTGTCAATATAATGTAATTTTATATTTGTATTATTCATTTCTGAAATAAAATCAATAACTAATATGTAGACATTAGAACTCGCACTGGCCCAACGTAGTGAAAGACCTTAATCTCCTTAATGATCACTATAGATACATGCCCTGAGGTTACTAAAGGGTTTAAGCCACCCTGTTCAATAATGAAGCGTTACATATAAATCGTCAATCCTGTTGCACGACGAACGGGGTTATGATGAACTGTACTCCTATTGATGGTTGCTATACTCTATACCACTCGGTTTACCCTCAACACCAGAGAACCAGTAGTCAGCTGGTCCCTCGGGTCAGTCTTGGTCGGCAACTCAACAGTTATTTCGTTAGTCGTTTGTATATTAATTATATGAAAAAGATTAAATATAACCCATCCGTGCGCAAATGAGAGCAAACAGAACTCTGCAGATGTATCCTGTCCTCGAAGTGAATAAATGTTAACTCTTTTAGTAGAATAATGATAACATTTTAATAAGTATTATAAAAATGCATGATATTATTAGACGCAACGATATATGATTTAATATAAGAACTGTCAAATTAATATTTTTTTTAAATAAGTTACTTTTAAAATGTCTAGGTATTTAAATACTTAAAATGTATAAGTTATGTTCATTGTTCGTACAGTTTGTCAAAACTGGCAATGGTTCATACGGAGCACTGACCGCTAATATACATACATCAAAGGGTCTTATATCTAACAAGGAGCAATATATTTTCTGTATAAGTAATGAGGTAAAAAATCCTAGACCGTCTCAAGAACGCATTTGAACGCTATTGTTAATGTATTTAAATACATCGCAGACCAAGTTCTGGCAAGCTTGTTCTAGGAATGCAGATCAAGGCTATGCTATCATAATACAGTATAAAACTAAAGCTTGCTGTTTGAACGCATTGCACCGATTAACACGTGCTTTGTAACAACTGACAGATCGATCAAAGCGAAACATTTAAGGGAGTGAGGTGAAAACGTCTCATGATACTAATTATTTTTGATGGTATTCGTTTGGGGACATAATGATTCACAAAACGAAGCGAGGCCTTCTAGTTAATATTCAACTTACCCGGGGATAAGTGTTCGGATCGGGACTCTGGTCAGCAGGATACGTGCTGTATCGACCGCAATTAATTTTCACTCCACCTAGTACACCACATTTCGAAATAGATGTACGAATATATTTAACCAACACCATTTCTCACCGTCGAAGCGAATATTCAGAAACGAAACGTCAGATCAATAACAAATATCTTGACAATGACATTAGCGAACGAATTCGTATTTTACATCCAATTAAACAAAATTTATAATGAGCATAAAGGTTTATTAAAGATATTAAAGGCTTTCACTGTTCTTGCACTTGAATGAGAATGAAGAAATATAAACAAGCCGATATAATATATAATTTTCTGATAGTATAAACGTCTACGCGGGATTCGAACAAGAAACTCCTCACATGATAGACAGGTTCACAACCAATAGGACAACACGATTGTCCTAATTATTTATTATTAATGAAAACAATACACGTTAAGCGCTAGTAATAGCATATAAAATGTACGGACTGCATTAATAATCTCATTTTGGATACATTCCAGAGTTCAAGCTAACTTACTCTGTTCCTAATGCGTCCAATGGATGAATGGATAAAGCTCTATCGTTGGATGCTTTCCTCTGAACTCTATACTATCCAACTTAAAACAGATTGTACTCGTGCAAAATGGACATACCATTTTAATATTAAATTCAATCATGTAATGTTTTTCCAATGCTAAAGAGCCAGTTAAAAGTTGGTTTTACCGCTCCCTTGTTCCTTGGTAACACATCAATCACTCTGTTATAGATTATAAAAGCACAGAATATTTTCGCCTTATTGGGGCGGCCTAGAATACTCCCCCCAATCCCGTGCTGGCAGAAAAGGGTCGTAAGAGGCGACAGAAGCCAGCCTGTTGGTGCTAGGGCTTCGCGTAAGGCTTATATTATCAGTATTATTATAAAGTCATTAATATTATTATTGGTATTTATTATCTTTCCGTGAAGCCTGCCCGGCTAGCTACCACCCTCCTGTTTGAGTCAGTCGCCAATCGACCGTCGTGTACCGGCTGGGGGCTTGAGAGCCAGTACTTTCTTTCTTACCTTCTCCTCTTTTCCTGTCCGACAACGCATCGGTGATACCTTTGGTCTAGCTAATGTCCATGGGCGACGGTGACCACTTACCATCAGATGGCTCGTCTGCTCGTTTCTCGGCTGTTACCATAAAAAAACAACAGAGTATCTAGGAATAAACAAACAAATATTTGTGTATTCATACCGCTGTATTAGGTATACTGTGTGTCTGGCTGGAATACTTGTAAGAGTATATATATAACTGAGATGTTACAGACAATAACGACACGACACTCATTATTAGGACAAAGAAATGGAATGTAGAGACTTGGGATGTTATGGATATGAAATTGCGGATCTGGATAGGGATAGGGATATATGGGTATATGGATATATGGATATATGGATAATATTTTATCGGTTTCCGTTACGGTTACGGATGTGAAATTATTTCGGATCATCCGATTATATCGGATAATCTCCGTTATAAATATTAGACGATTTAGGGAATCGGAAAAAAAATATAATGGTAACGCTTTGACTTTATTTCTAGGTATCATCTGGCATTACAATCATAGAAAAGAACAATAGCCTTAAAATTTAATAATAAAAACTGTCTAAAAATGAGAGCGACCCGGCTAGTATATCAGCTCAGCTGGCGAAAACCATGCATAACGTGTTTCATTTAGTCTCTGCTCCTAACCTAAATTATTCGAAACATTTTTATCGGATTCGCTTACGATTACGGACAAAGCTCCAAAACTAATAGTACAAACAGACAGACGCTACAGATTGATGATATAGATTGCTCAATCCGAATGAAGTCGACGGGGCCACTAATCTAGAGAGACTAGTATATAGAGGTATAAAATAGTAACGAAGAAATGTCTGCACATGAGATCTTTATTCGAAAAGTAATTGCTACATGTTGTTTATATGATATAGGCCCGAATACAATACTTCTAGAATTTCTGCCCGATCGTCTGACCATGTGTTCCTCAATAATTTAACAACTAATGTATTGATTTTAATTAAATTTAATATTGTGATAGCATATCATAGGGGTCGTTAAAAATTATTTTGGGCGGTTAAAAACTTGTTAGCCTCATACGATACTGGCACATTGCTACAATAAAATGTTTCAATATATTATTTAGCGTTTACTAACAAATATAATAATTGCTACGATTCGTTAGAAGTTATCAACGCTCTCAACTGGTGAAAATGTTATAACTCATTTTATAACTATCAGTCTGTACCTAATTCCAATGTAGTAATAATTTAATTGTACCGTTATCGACAACCGTTTACGTGTCACTGAACTGTGTTGGAAGGGCTGTCTAGCTGACAGCGCTGGAGTCGCGCATAACAATAAAGAACACTCCTCCTCTCCGCACGTCTCGCAGTTCATCTTTATCATTTGTTCCAGTTTGTTTAGTATTAAATAACATAACGTTAAGTAACTAATGTTTCATATCGTTTTAAAACATTTACAATGTAGTTACATTGAGGCAGCACATTCGTTTCCACGATTTTCTGGGTGTGTCAATAATACATATTATACGTCTTAAAATAATAAAGCTTACAAAATCTAAATCGGGAATTAATATCGGTTTGAAAAAATTAAAAATACGTATAAGTTACTTTTATGGTACACAGTCTCCCACTTTGTCCGTAAAAGAAAAAAATATTGCATGATTAAAAAAAATAATACCTACAGAGTTGAAATCAATATAAACAAAAATTAAATGTTGTAATTATAAGGACAACATTTGTATGAAGGAGAGTATTTAAAAAATCGTAAGGAAAATCGTGGAAAAAAAATTTTGAGAACAATATTCCTTAACCGGACATTTTCATAGTGAAGGCTTACTAGGGACCCGCCATGTAAAAAATGGGAACGTGCTCCTCACAGGGTACCTAGAGGGTGATGCGGAAACCTGTGCGACGACAGAGAAACTACTCACCAACTCCTTCGATGCTCATTTCCATAAACTTAATAAATGTGGTGAAGCCCAATTTGTATTTGTAAATTTTTTTTTATACAACCATCCTGGCAAAGGTTAGATCTGTTGCCGCGGAATTTCTTACCGCGAGCGCGGATTACAAGTTTCACAAAGGCTATCCTTAACGTAATAGAAAATTAAAAGCTTTTACTTCTCAGCAACATCTTTACTAGGCTTAAGGGTTTTCTAATCCACTCAAAGCTATTCTTAAACTTGTATATCTTCTCCTCCTTTGATAAAGGAAATCCTGATGTGGTGGAATTAAACCAAATCTAAAGGTTCCCTTCATCTAAAATGAAATCGTTTTCATATTTGCAGTCGTACGAGCCTTTGAGGTTCAATAAATCAATAAACGTTTGTTCGACCGTGTCAAAAAAAACTTCAAGGTTATTGTCCCACTGTTGGGCTCGATTCTCTTCTCACGATGCAAGGATTACAGCCATAGCACGCTAATAAGGTAGTGCGTTCAACATCTTGGACTTCAGCATCACTTACCATAAGGTGGGATTGTTTTCAACTATTCCTTTATGATTTCCTTCCCCGAAACAAATTACAATAACTTTATAAAATATACATAATTATGTCATTTGAAAAATTTAACTATACGTGCAGGATTTGAACCCGAGTCGTACCATATAAGAGACCAACGTTTTAACCTTTAAGCAATCACTCTGCTTAAAGATATAACATTGTTCCAATTACGTATGTATATACATACAACATGATATTAACAACAGGAAAACAGCCGCCGCGAGGATCTGCATAGATTATTATTAATATTATTATTATTAAAATAAAATGTATAAGTATATCATTTCAAGGATACTGTAACAGTCACCAGGTGAAATTATTCCTATTATTCGCAATAAAAAATTGGCATTAATATCTTATATATGAACTAGATGGCGCTGTACTGGATCCTGAATCACGTTAACGAATGTACGCTCGCGTTTCTATAAGTGATTCACGCACCAAAACTTACGCGCAGGTTTCCTCATATAACACCGCTGAAGCAAGTGTTAATTAATTTTTGCATAGGATCTAAAAGAAGATCCTTCGTATTCCATTTATATTTTGGGTCAAATTGATAGAAAACAGGGGTTAAATGAAAGATAACACAATATCTGAAGTTAATAGTAGAGAGTGAATCAGCTGAGAGTAATAGGGTATCGGCTCGGCCAACGAAAACCTGTTAGTCCTGTCATAAAGTGTTTCATTTAGATTCTGTCCTTATCTGAAATTATTCGCAATTCTCTTATCGAATTCAATTACGGTTTCGCATAGGCTATCAGATAGTTTCAATTATTGAAGCTCTATAACATCTGTGAAATTAGGCAATCCTGTAATTTTCTTAATGTTTTTGCATCTCTACAAGATTACGATTATTTTTTTAATTATACAAGTTGGTCCCGTAGAAGTATATTATAATTTTTAATATAGTTGACCAAGCGAACATAATAAAATAACGTGAAGATATAGAAAATATTATACATATTTAAAATAATATCTCTCGTATAAACATGGAAACTGTTGATAACTTTATTGCCGCGCCATTTATCGGATAGTTACGGTGGCTACAAACTATTATAACGACATAACAAATGCATTATTCATATTCATTAAATCGGTCAACTCATTCCGAACTTTCGCGATCAACAATATACAAACGATTATGAATATAAGTATTTCTTATTTCTTCTTTGGAGAGCACATACCCATCAATCATCCTTGTGTACAGTCCACTTGACGTACTAAAAAAGAACAGATATCGTATAAAATATAATTAACACGCGCATTTTAAACTTGTTCATAGCGCTCTAAAAATTTCTTTTTAAAATGCTCCATTTAATAACACATATTGTAAAACACAAGTGTCATTTTGTTTTAACACATCTAACATATTTCTCCTGTCATGTCAGAGATCGCGTTTCAGAATCCACTGATAACAAATTAAACATCACTTATATTATACATAATTTAAATACATAATTCAACAATATATATCTATATATGTGGGATAACATATATATGTGGGATAATATATATATGTGGAAGACAGATATGAATACGGTTGCTTAATGGAACACGTATGTACTCGAGTGATGGCAGCACCGTCGTCATGATTCAAAATTCCGCATCTCGTGATACAACGAAGCTAGGGCCATACGCTTTGGCAGGCCTCCCTTATGTTCCAACCACGTTGGAGATCAATGCCCTCCTGCGAGGCACTGTTAGACGTTTCGTTTGTAATGATTGCTGACAGAGAATGTCTGTGGTAACGTTACCATGCTCGAATTATTCGCCCACGGGGATGTCTGACCATGAGGCCAGCAATCTTGTCCATCTCCAGCATACCTACATATGTCTTACAACTGAATGTCAAATACTGAAAAATCAGTAAACGGATTAAAGTTTACAAGCAGCGATAAGTTTCACTGGAATAAACGATGCGAACTTATAGCATTGAGTAAATAACAGATTCATAATTAGTTATTATGCATAAAAACCAAACCATCGTTGAATATAACATTTGATGATACATAAAGTTGGTATTGAAATATACATATGTAAGTCCGTAAAATAAAATGTTTCATCGCGATTAAGTACACCGGTCCTGTTATACAGGGTTACGGTGATGGTCATACGTCAGGTATATGAAGATGGTTGATGCAGGCAATCTCCTTGGAACATTTAAATTAAACTGGACAGAATCCAAGGAATATCGGTGTAACCGTTAATCAATTTGTACAAAAATGTGTGTCCAGCATCTTCCTAAGTAATTCGAGACGAAAGTATTGCAAAAGCTGCACGTAGATCAGATGCTTCTTTGCTAAATTGCAGTCGTATGACGAGTGCAAATAACTTGACTTTCTAGAAGATTGTTATTTATGTCACAATGTGAATTTCTTTCACACTGTATTCCAGAAATCAGCGACCGAGTGCATTATACACAAAAATTTTAGTCTTGGACAGTTTTTAGTTACTACAAATACCTAATATTTACACTGATTATTTATTTTACAAGTCCTAAAATACGGCCTCATTTTTCCCACTCAAACGAACCGAATTAAATTTATGCATATTCAAGCTAAGCTCATACCGTTTAATTCACATTGCGAGATGAAGTTATGCAATACGCATGTAACATGTTTTTATCCTCAAACGAGTTTTTAATTATAAAGAAATGAAAGATTTAGTTTCAAAAGAATATGGTTTATTAAATTATAATTTAGATGGTTAGGATGTTAAAGAATAAGAGTCCCAAACGGTAAACCTGTGCTAAACCAGAAAGGATATTAAATAGTTTAGACTTATAACCTCCTAGTGCTACTTAAAGTATGTTTTCTATTTATGTCCTGCACTAATTAAACTGGGATTCGCCGAGTGTACCCCTGGGAAAAGTTTACGTACTAATATTTCATGATCTACTTTGTCGAAAGCCGTACCAAAATCTGTATAAGTTTAATTATATGGTAGAATCGGCTCGGGTGATTACAAAGTTACATTAATTTATTGATTGTAACGAGTTACCGCGGCTTGACGAATATTATTATTAGTTCTTCCGATAGAATAGTTTATTTGATATGCTATGAACATCATAGCAATAATAATTTATTTACAGAAACACAAAAGTAACAATAGTATATTATGATTTTAATAACAATAATAAATAATTTAATTGTGTAGGTATGTAGGTAATCTATACTAATAAATAAAATTGGAGTGTCTGTTTGTAATATTAAAGTAACTGCTTTTTACTACATGCATATGAATGTATATACGGTACATATACCAAAATAACATTTTTTACAATTTTTGTCTGTCTGTCTGTTTGTTCCGGGTAATCTCTGAAACGGCTGGACCAATTTTGACGGTACTTTCACTGGCAGGTACCTGATGTAATAAAAAGTAACATAGGCTACTTTTATTTCCACTAAATAACTTTTTTGTTAAATTACACGCGGACGAAGTCGCGGGTACAGCTAGTTTAAAACAAAATGAAGTGGTTTAATTAAATGACAAAGAATTTAAAGCCTTTATACTCAAGTTTCTCTCCGAGTACCACTTGGTGCATCATCAAAGTATCGATTAGATTACAGTAAAGAGCAACCACTTCATAATATCCATGCTCAGGGATACATGATACAAATATTTGCTTGGACCAAAGAGATCCTTCACGGTGCGTATATTGTTAAACCGATAGCAGTCGATGATGACAAATCTTGAAGGAAAATCTTGAAGCAGAAGGTGACAAATCTTGTACTTGGACCATGCTGGAATACTTTAGCAATTACCCGCATGATAGAAACTGATGAATAGGTGTCGATGGTTTCCTTTTTCCTTTCTTTTGAATATAGAGTTCACCTTACTGATCTTTAAGGGTTCCAGATTCGAACCATTTTTTAAACACATAAAAGAGAGTGTGGCTATACGAAAATAAGTATTTATAGACATACTATGAGTGATAACATTCTCACGTACTAATACCAGTATGTCCGCATTTATTCTGGGCATGTTATTTAACTTCTCTCTCTGTTTACCTTCGTCCTTACACATTTTGCAACACAATTTTTATTATGACAGGGGATTAAAGTCTTTCCGTTTCGAACTAGTAATCCCCGCCTCGTCTCTGACAATAATTTATTTACTTTTCTGTTAACAGAACATGCATTTTACTTGTTATTTTGTAATCTGCAGAAAAAGCTCCATTTTCCGGAACAATAAATATCCGTCTAGATTACAACCCGCAACCTAAGTTACAAATATGCTTAGTATCATTCAAATCTACATATTGTTTTTATACGTTACGTTAGACCGACATGCACAGATAGACAAACGAATATTCCAAAACATATGTTTTTTAGACAAAGCTCTCCTACAGTAAAATAAAACAAAATTACAAATTCGGTTATTCATAAGTATTCCTATATAATTAATTTTATATTCATCTATACTGACATTATTAAGAGAGTGCGAATTTTCTGAGTTTGTGTGTATACGGAGGGTTTCGTAGATTTTGGAACAAGCAATAGATAGGTACGTGTAAATATAAGATAAAACATTAACGTGTATAAAATCGGGAATACGGCTAATTATTTTAAGTCTATCATATTAATTCTATCACTAAATACAGGACTCGGTACGCTTTCACGGACAACTGTACGAAAGAAAATAATGAGAAGGATAATCGAAGGATGTGCCAAACGACAGTTATAAATTACGGCGATGCTAATTTTAACGAAACTGAAGTAGGATTCGAAAGCAGAACCCATTTGCAGAAGACTGACGTTAAAACCGTTAAAGCCTACTTAAACACACAAGCTGGATGTGCGTTCGCAATTCATGCGGCTAATAACAGATCGTCAATAAAAGGCCAGCAATAACAAATACTGTCGACGCAGACTTACTCTTCAGAACAGCACCCTTGTTCTAGCAATGAACGATTTCTATTTCATGTTTACCGAACATCTATAAATAGAGGCACTGTGAGCGTTGCGGTATGTTTCTAATAGACGCCAACTTGTAATTGGCCTTTGGCACAGATTCAATGTATGAAGTCTCTACACAGTTTCTTGTATATCAGTCATTAGGCGCTGGCTTTACTTGTTGGACGACGTGTATTTCTCTATCTTTCACAACTTTTACGAATTAGTGGCTTGCTGCTTCTTTCCAACTATTACAATCTAGTTAACGTTTTATTCCTTAAACATAACCTGGCTACATCAGTATTGTATAAAACTATAATGATTTATTTAAAACCTTTTTTTTATTACAAACCGACTACTTAATGTATACTTATATATCAATAATTAAGGCGATTTTATAATGCCTTCAAGCAATTAAAATCGTTATTTCGGCATCCATCCTACATCGGCATTCATCGTGTATTTGAAACTTCTCGCTTCTGGAAATAAAAATCATGTGCACATATCTCGTAAGACAGTAGTTACTTCACGTAAACTGCAAGGATCGATCTTGGAGCATGTGGCATCTAAATCTGTCACGCGTAGCATGCAGACTAAATGTAGTTGTCCCAGGCATCTTACGAAGCCATTTCATACGGTACCACAATACAGTGAGTTGCCGTCTTAAGCATTCTACGCACTATCCATCTATGTCACTCTCTTGTTATGATTACAAAACGAGCGTGCGTAGCGCTGACATATAGCAAAATGCATGACAGTGTCAAAATTAGTGAAACACAATATCATAACAGCAAAATATTCTACGGATAGAAAGAGATAGTTTTATGTTTGTATTACTATACACTTAATTCTATATAAGTAAAAATATAATTACTATCTGTGCATGTGTATGATAACTAGTGTACCTACTTAATTTTCTTATCATTATATTGTCACGTTTTTTTGGTAAGTTCATTGTCACCAATGAATGCCAGTAAGTTTTAAGTCGGGTGCTTGTGAAGCCAAATTTTAGGTTACCGTTAGCTGTTAATGTTTCTGATCTGTTTGTATAATTTGTAGGTTAAAATGAGAGATCAATTTAGCGCCTGCGGTCGAAGTCTGTAATTGAATAGGTGACCTCAATAGCCAAAGTCACTAAGCGCATCCGAATTTTGGAGGAAAGGTAAGTAACTCTGAGTTGTTACCATTTGATACCAATCATTAAATATGTTAGAAAGAAGCCTTTAGGCGGTACAAGAACTTTCGTGACTTGGCACTAACTCTATGATTATCAGCACTAGAGAAGCTATAGGACTACTCTATTACAAAGTGCTTTAAGAGTTATTATCATTCATCATGTCTACCCACTGCTGGAGTAGGTGCTCCTCACACAATGAGAAGGTTTAAGCTTCACGTTGAACAAGTGCGGGTCGGCAGACTTCACACACCTTTGAGAACATTATGGAGAACACCCATGTGTGCAGGTTTCCTCACGATGTTTTCCTTCATTGAAAATTAGAGGTTTGTAAGAGTTATGTTTTACCGTATAGCAGTAAAACCACTGAACCGATCTTTATAATATTTGGAATTTATAAAGTCATAACTTAGGTTACTCTTATTTGCCGACAATGAACTTGTTTCTGGGGAAGAATAATTAAAATTTCTGTTAGTTAAAAGTAAACAAAGTTTTGATTGCTTCTGTTATTAGCTATTGCGGCGAATGAATATGCTTCTTAATTATAGAACTAGAAAAATCCCTAACGCAGTAAAATGTCACAAACATAATCTATTTTTTAATGTGCCATAAATTTAATAATACTTGTAAACCCTGATATGTGGTAAATGTGAAACGTAAGTTCCCGGAATTGAAGCAAGGGTGAATATGACGCATATAAGAAATTAGGCGCTTTTCTACATTCACTCAACTTTCAACGTGAGAGTCGAATACTGGTTGTTTATGGTGTATTAGCATTTTATGTGCCTGTCCTAATACCCCACGTACTGAGTTAATGTCTTGTTTAGCAAGTAGCTAGATCTGCAATAGTACCTATCCGTGGTCGGTCACAGTTGTACTGAAGCTAAAGTGGTACAATTCGAAATTAGCACCCTCATTTCAGTGCCTGTTAGCATAAATAGCCTTAGCCTTGAATAATAATGCCATTATTACTACCATTATTTACATATTAATATACTAAAGCTTACATTGAAATTTGACTGAATGTAGAAAAGAGCCTAATTTCTTATATGCGTCATATTCTCCCTGGTTTCAATTCGGTTTCAATATCAAGTTGCTATGTGAATTATTTATACTGATATTAGTGTTGTTACTTAATTTTATATATTTATTTATTTCATCTTACATGTAATATTATGGGTGATCGTAATGCCTTAGTGCCCTTATAAAAGTCTATGACAAGATTATGAAAATAATGAAAGTTTCAGTCATTAATATGTTCTCAAATAAATTTTCAATTTTTTATACTGAAAAGTTATGTGATATTTTAAAAACAACAAAAACTTAGTATAAGTCGCACGAACATGTGATAAAATTCGATGCTATAATTGAATATAGTGACTATGGACAAGGATCTCGCAATTTGTTTTTTTTCTTTTTTTCAAAATTCAGATCTTTTACAACTGAAGGATAAATGGAGAAGGAGCTTGTAGGTAAAGGCTAGTATGGTATAGATGGATATATTAATAACAAGGACGCCTGGAAATAATAGTACCGAAACCAGTTCCGCGCAGGTTTGAACTTACTTTGTAATTATCGTGTGTTGTTTTAAAAAATGTGCTGAGGAGTTTTTTTCGCCGTTTCTTATTCACGATGTTAAAGCACCTATTCGCTACAATAGTGGAAGCAAAGAAAAAAAATTCTGAATTACCTAAATGATTAAATGATTCTGAATTTGAATTTAAAGATAAAGTATAGAAGATGAACTTTACGCAATAAAACGGTTCCATAATGTTTGAAATAAGTTATTGTAATGTAAATTTTACCTCCAACTTTGACATATTTATCTATAGAAAAACGAGTGCTAACGAAGTATGAACTTTAGTGGATAAAACTGTTCGCTAAAATAAATAGTCCTGTATTAAATGTTCTGAATATAACGGCTTCCAATTATAAAGAGTAGTTCTATTGCACATCTCGTCCACGACATTGAAGTAGCTTTCTTTTGTATGGTATGGGTAAATAAAAACACCGGTGGAACCATTATATAGTACGACCATGGCAGACGCTAGGTCTACGAATAAATAGAATAACACATGAACTTGTTGACGGCTCCATCCACTGAGACCGTAGATAAATGCATGGAATATTAGATTCGTCCAATAAGACGCCGGAACCTAATAGTGACATAGATATAAATTGTTCTATGGGACTTTTTAGAAGAAAATTTTTTGTCATTGGTACAATTATTTACCTGCCTATCTAACATTCTCCTGGTGGAGTTAACATTAAAATGCTTTTACGTGTTTCCGTTGCAGGTCGAAGAGCCGCTAATGAGCGGGATTCACGCTTCCATTTTAAAGCTTTTGCGAAATCCCCTTGATATAACGGTCTTGTATGGCTGGCGGTAACGATTTACTTACTTTAGTTATATTTCCATCCTATTCAACACTCTTTTTCATGTGTTTCAGTTGCATGGCCGGAGAGGCAGTTAATAAACCAGTTTATCGTTTCTGTTTCGGCGGGCAGCGAGTCGGCGAAGCCCCAGATATTGTGGATCACAAGGATTATTGATATTTATTAAAAAATACTGCGATTCTAGAATAGTTATCGCGGGGAGTATTGGGTATATTTATCTTTGATCCTGTATTAGAGCCTGCTAGACAATAAGAAGGATGATTACGTCAGGTTCGTCCAGTTGCTTTTATTGAAGGTCACTTTTGGAGTTATTGAACCATACTTCGATCGGAAACACTCTAGAATGCTAGGAATATTTTTTGCCTGCCAGTCTAGTCACAATCTTTACTATGAAATCAACTGTCGCCCATGAATGTCATGCCAATCAAACGCACCCCTGATGAATAAATTTTGCACACATTTTTTTAAGGAATTTTATCTTTTAGCGCTCCGGGAATAAATCAAAAGGAAGATCATTCATATATCCTAATGTAATAGTACGTACACCCCTTCTTACAAATCGTTATACATCCATCACAAGCTATTACTGTCTTACGGAGCTCACAGTCGAACAAGTGTGAGTTGGCAAACTTATATGTATACCTTTAGGAGCATTAAAGGATTGAGGTTTCCTCGCGATATATTCTGTACTTTACATGCATTTCAATGTATTGATATACCGATACATTTAGTAACTCATTAGTTAATGAGCTTCTGTGCAATATTTTAAAAATAGAATTTAATTAGCCTGTAATATGATACAACATAACTAAACTATACACAAAAATATTATAATCTTTCTTTTATACAAAGTAACTTTCAGCTTGATAGTGGCTGAGACGAGCATTAGGGCCGGATTTTAGAAATAACGAGACCAGTCTTCTTTGAAGGGCTTATCGGATATATGTATTTGTTTACTCTTAGGAATTTCTTAGCATGATCATATGAAAAAAGATATTATAATTGTTATTAAAAAATAAAAATGTTTTAATAATTTTTATTACTTTTATGTAATACAGTACTATAGTTTTAATAAACACTCATTCACACCCCCGCAATATAAATACCTGAGTTGCGGGTAGCACGGACGTACACGAATTACATCATAAACCTACTGTTACATCAGTCGAATTGAACCCGGATCTCACCCCCGTAACAGATAGTGTCACTATCAACTACACCACAATGTTGCCAAAGAATTTAAACTTTCACAACAACTGCATGTTTTATTTAAATTTCCTGTTTTTTGTATGAATATTTAAAGTACTCCATCTACCCATGAGCCTTTTGGCTTCCATTTTTATATAGACGTTAAGTAAAGCTATTTTGATACGTCCAAAGCCTACCGAATCAAGCAGTTACAGCCAGATACATACCTTATAAATTTTATTGAGTTTTTTCATATAATCTAGCACGCTAAATAATAATCCTACTATATACACTACATACTAATTCCAAAAAACAACACATTTCACAATCAATTCATCTATTTTCATCGACTACTTTTGACGTCAGTTAATATGCTTCCTACGAATTATCAGATATTTTTGCTGCTCTCCTGTAAAAATATATTATTAAACTCATTGTTATGATGGATTTCATATTATCATTGTTGAGTCAAGTAATATATTTAAAAACGACTGTATTGATACACTAATGTATATAAATGTATATATAAGTTTCGCTAACCTTAGTCAAAAATAATGGGCTACAATAAAATTATAAACAATAACCTGTGACGCAATAAAAGGAAGCAACAAAATAAGATGTACCTAAGCAACTTCGCTATTCTCGGCCCATGTCAACAAAATCAATTAAAATAAGAAAGAAAATAAAAGTAGTAACGAGCCTGTGTATTTACTTTACCTATACCTTTTGCATAATCCCGAAATTTTTTATTGTTCAGTTTTTAGGTCATAAATCAATGTTGTACACATAGGAGAAGGGGTTGATCCGTAATTCATTACGAAAACGGACACTATTTATTCTACCTTTGTGTTACACCAATTTGTATACACCTCGAATGTCAAGCCATTGGCGACTCCTGGATCCTGATGGTGATAGCCTTGACAGTACACTAAACAGAATTATGATTGCGTGTGTTTGCTAACACGAACACAGAATAAGATCTTTAACTGTCCTATATTGATGACGTTAGTAATTATGTTTCAGATTTCGTCGTGTTAGAACATACGAAAGTTATCATTAATATACTAAGCGTGTGAATAACACTTTTCGTATCAAGCTAAATATTTAATCAATCTTTAGAATATATCCTTTGAGTAATGATATGAAGCCCAGCATATAATATTGGTCGAGGTGAAATAGTTTTTTGTTACATTTTATTACCTGCTTCAGGATAATTGGAGGCATGGTCCACGTAGAAGGTTAATGCTGTTAATATTTAAATTTGATGCATACGATCACCATATGAATTCTGTCTTCTGTTTTGAAATATTATAACTTATGAATTTTGACAGCGGATTTGAATTAACTCTTCTTTGTTAGTTCAATTGTTATTGTGTACTCTCTGATAAGGTAGATGTTGTGTTTGATACACTGATTGCTTGTGAATCCTTTTTTGTGTCTTTTCCTTGTGTTATGATCTAACGGCGCACATTGCTGCATAAAACAAGTGAGATGAGTTATTTATGTGTACATTTATATAATGTTATATGTATGTTTCTAATTGTTTATTATATATATATTAATATGTATATGGGTATGTATTTCATTTCCTGTATGCATTTATATGTATGATTTATTTTAATTTTTTGCTTGTATGTATATTTTCATTTTCTTTCCTCTACATAATTGTACCCTTCCACACTTTCTTCTTTTCGATTTATCCTCCGCCCAAAGGTTGTCTGAAAGAGATTGCTCTTTAGCGATAAGTCCGCCTTTTGTATTTCCATATTATGAGCTGAGTTTTGTATTTATTTTCTGTCATTCTTATGGTGTACAATAACGAATATTCTGTTCTATTCTATTTTACAATTTGGTGAAATCACAAACATTTATGAATGGGCAGGTTGCATCAGATCCAAATCAAACATTGTCCTAGCTCATACATACTGCATTCGCAATCGAATTTAGTGCATCTAATTGTGAACGCTAAAATATATTTAGGTTAATTCCACGCACGTATTATGTATGCTTTTTTTATTTATATTATTACCCATTATAATATATATTCGTGTTTAGTTTTCGTACTAAATCTTTCTAAACGCCACACAACTCGTAGTTCTAATTAACCGCAATACCACCAGCAGGAAGACGGTTCGAAGTCTGTCATAAAGTTTACTCTATGGGATGAAGACTTAAATTAGTTATTGTTATATGTTTAGGATAATTAGGAACTACAAACTCTGTTCTGATTCAAGAATATCAAATTGAGATCCAAAATAATAACGGAATATCAACATTCTTAAATGATATCAAAAACACTTACGATTGTTGCTCATTTACGATTTCATGTGTCCCCATCTTATTTGGTTTCTGTATGTATTAGTCACTTAATCCATAAAGAGAAGTTTCTTACAAACTTTTCCCGGGCTAAAAATAATATTCGACATTGAGTTGACGTAAAAGTATAACTGTGGATGGCATGAATTACTGAACTTATCTATCAAAATAACAACCTACCCTTGCATAACTTATTTATAACATTTTGTGATTTATGTACTACATAATAAAAACGCTATACTATTATTGTCAATTCAACACTATACAACAAATAAACCACAGAACAGCCAATGAATTTAGTTGGGATATGAGACAAGGCAAATCACGTTTACTTATAAACATAACAACTGAATGATCAAAGAAATAAATTCCCAACAATGTCACGGAATGGATATTAATAAACAAGAACAACAATCCGGAAAGTGATAGAAGTGGATAATAAAAAACAACAGGGTAACAAGAATCAAACTACGGCTGCCGGGAGGCCATCACGAGAGCCTTGAATGACAAATTGAGAAATTGTTATTCAAAATGCGTTTCGATCTCGGGGAGTTATTGCGGAAAGATGCTATATGTCCAATGTTTAAGGCCAGGAATACTAAAGCGTTTTTCGGACTTTAGAAGCAAACCACAAATAAGTGTAAAATCAACAGTGCCTTTTAAAACTTACAGGTCTCAACTAATAAGTCTTTAATTTTAATGACGATGTAAGTTAGATCATCAAGGGAGAGTATTTAGGTAGGGAAGTGAATCGGCTGAGACTTTAAAATGAACGGCCTTCGGGAGGCGAGACTGTAATGTAAACGCCAAGTTAAGGCAATTTGTCAGTCGTTGTAATCACCACTACTGCCAACTTAGGTGAGTTTCCAAATCTGTAACAACAGATAACGGACCAACGTCAAGAGAAAAGTTGTGCAAAGTGCTACAAGTCTAGGGGCCGCCAAGTTAACCAATAAAATGGGGGTGAGTAGAGACGCAGAGGTCTTTGCGGAACTTTCTGTCCTAAGGAATCCGTGAAGTATACTGTGGCTGAACAAGGGCAACGCTTACCAGTCCACTTGAGGGCTAAGGCTGTTGGTAAGACATTTATAAATATAATGTGTGTGTGTGTGTGTGTGTGTATGTTATGTTATATTTTATGGTTCATTTATTTTAAAGGTACTTAACTTTATTTACATTTTACAAACCCGGACGATTTTATTTTATGAAACAGTATAAAAATAAATAGCCAATTTTTCCACTTTTAATAAGGTTTTTAATAAAAATTATAACTAAAAGATTGATATATCCCTCCATACCTTAGATATTTTTCTTTCATGGTTTTTTTTTGAAAATTCTTAAATCGAAGACATACAATAGGGACAAAAAATATTTTTATTAAATATTTATTTATTTAATTATTCCTTACCTATTTAATTTATTCGCTTCCATTGATTTAATAAAAAAGAGATCGGAATTTCAGAAATTTGGGGCAATAAAAAACGAAGTCATCAAAAACCATATTTTTTGAGTGATTTGATATTCAATATTTTTTTTACTTATTTATTAAGAAATATTATGAACAAATAAATAAGGAAAGAAAATTTTGAAATATAGCTTAAATTTTGGAATTCTGTACATGACGGGTATGAGGACGCCATAGCTCAGTTGGTAGTAACCCTGTCGAGCGAGGGGGTCCCGAGTTCGATTCCCGGCCAGGGCAGACATTTACGTGACAGATAAAGGTTTGTTCTCGGGTCATGGGTGTTTGTGATGTCATATTTGTGTATGTCCCTGCCACCCGCAACACAGGGAATCCTAGTGCAGGGTTGTGAGTGTGTTAGCCTTTATATATGAGAAAAACTATTATTACGCGCATTGATTACCGCAATAGAACCCAAAAAACATATTGCTGTAAGTGTAAAAGATTTAAATTATAGTAAAACATCTGCTCCTGGAATCACAATTCTTCTGAATTCTTCAATTTAATTCTGAGTACTTAATTTTACAACCTAGAATACTTTTTTTAATAATTAGCATATTTAATTTAATTTTAAATTGAAACCGTATTATTTTTCATTTATTTTTTTATGACATCTAATGACAATCTTTTTTTTCCTTTTTCTAAACATATATTTATTAACCCTTTTAGATAAACCTATTTTACATTAAGAATAAGTAGTTACCGGTATACATTTTCGAGCTAACTTCATTATATATGACTTTTATATTTATGAATGCTAACATAAGCATCACTTAATAATTTAAGTCCGTTTCATTGCACACCGTCCATAAATAAAAAAAAGTTACAATTAAATACGTGTTTCTTATTGACAGAAAGAGAAAAACCCAGTCCTATAACAATGCGGGTGCTTTTTCTAAGTCTAAGGTAGTTTTTATTTAACCGAAGCGAGTGCATTTGTTAGTACAGAATAAATTTCGCTGTAGCGGCATTTCGATACATCTAACAGTGTTAAGAATCCCTTTGGATTTCACATGATGTGACTCCAGACCTTCAGATATATCTATAGTTCTTTATTCCTTACATTAAATAAGTTTTACACTAGTAGGATTCCGCTATCTCTAACCGGCCATCCGCGAGCCCAAGCCAACCTTGGTGCACCCTACTGAAAAGCGGAAGAGGGAGTGAATAAGAGTATTCAAGAGGAGAGTGAATAGGCTATTTATAGGTTAGTGCGTTCAACATCTTAGACTTCATCACCACTTACCATTAGGTGGAATTGTTGTCAAACATTAACTTATTCTATGCAAAAAAAAGACTGTCGAAAGTCGCTAGACTTGGTACCAGCTTAATCCGGCCAATGCGTGCATTTGCTTGCGCGTTTATATTCTCCCAAGGCTAACAATATCATTGTTTTTTAAAATATTCATAATTTATAAGTTTTTTGATTACACCGTCGATGAGCCAATAAATTAATGTCTTGCTTAGTTTCCTTCTTGGCCGGCAACGTGTCGAAGCTCTCTTCAATGTCATTAATGTGTATAGATCAACCGTAACCTATTTCAATTTAAAATTATTTTATTGAAAATATACACCTTTAGCCAACACACATTTAGTAACAGTGAGAGGGAAATTGAAGAAACGCAAAACTTCTTCAATAAAAGACTCGACCAGTGATGCATTTATAACTTTGTAGAACGCTAAATAAATATTGCATTCCCGGAATCTTTAAGTTGAGCTAAAGTTGTACTGTAGGTAATTCAAGCTTTTGCTGGTAAGAGTTTAATTTTTTATTGATTTTGTTTGTTGTGTCTAATTATAATTCAATATAAATAATAATATCCGTATATTAAATAATTCACAATATATATTACATAACGATCATACTCTACTAGCAAACTGCCCTTGCTTCGCTTCAGAAAAAGTACCTCACCCTTAGAAATAGCATCAACATTGTTTTAGTAGTGGGTTTTTCACTTTCTGTGAATTAGAAATATATAATAATTAATTCATAACTTTTTTTTATTTTTGGATTGAAATAAAACGGACTGTAAATATTAAGTGACGCTTGCTGCAATACATTAGTGAAAACCATAACGAAATCGGATAAGCCGTTTCTGAGATTAGCGCGAACAAACTAAAGCGAGCAAACTTATAACGAACAAAATTCTCACAACTATTGTTTTTGGTTCTATTGCCTTAATAAAGGCCCCTAATAGTTGTTTTTCTCATATATCCTTAATGTACAGAAAACGTCAATTAGGATTTTATTTTATGTACAGATAACTAAACAGCAAATGCAGGATGAGCCGTTTTGGTACTCACATTTAAAAGTAAATAATATTTAGAGTAAAAATATAAAATTATATTAGGTTTGATTTTTTGACTTAATATTATCTTATTTATTTCCCAGTGGTTACCAAGACGCGGTTTACGTAATGGTCGTGTGTAGTTAAGCGCATTTACTCAGTAAAAGTCTATTCGCTCTTAGCTTGAATACGTTTTAAACATATGGTAACAAAGACGCAAGCTGGACCCAAGAACAAGCATTACCTTCCAGTATGGATTATCATCACAATCATTACAACCCATCTGTTCTCTTACAATGAAATTTACATTTTTGTACAACTCCTCTTACAACGAGAGGGCACAAGGAAATTAGTCCTGTAACGCTGTCTGCGGGTTGGCAGACTTCACATTACCTTTAAGTAAATTGTGGAGAACTCTCCTGACAATGTTTTCCTACACCGAAATAAGTGATTATTAATATATAATACGCATATAATGTAAAAATTCGAGGTGCGTGCAGAATTTGAACTGGAGTCTTCCGTACGGGAGACCTATGTCAAACCACTGGCTACCACTGCACTGCAGTATGGATACAAAACATGTATTGGACTCGCCGAATTTTGACAACTAGATTATTTAACTCTAATTTATTTTGTATATCTCCAAACTAATACCTGGTAATATTAAGTCGGTCCTGTATTCAAGGATTGCAGTGGTCGTTACGATTTTATCCGCGTGGTCAATCTTCAATTATATTACTGATTGACTAAGGACAGTTCATGTTGATCACTTCCAACTAATTTGCATAACTATCTCTAGTTTGATATGGGTCTTGCGACACGTTTGAGCTGGTCGACCGCAAGACCGTACCCTTCATTTGAATATGATTTTCTTGTCACGAAATCGGTCAACAGTAACAACTACATACAAACATAGTGACGGCATAAAGTATTTATGATAAGAACTTGTTGATTAGGTGAACATTTAAAGTCTAGAAGGAAGTATAATGGTCGCGTACTCAATTAATCAGACGTGTTCTTAATTTAGTTTCCGTCATTTTACTTTGTATTGTATTACATCTTATTTTATTCGTTTTCAGTGTTCTATGATTATGAAAAAAATTGCATCAGTCCCTAACAGCGCGTAACGTGCTAATTGAAGCACTTAGCTCGTTACGAAATGAAATACTTAATATTGAAATGTCATAAAAAATAAAGGATTATTCTTCAATTAAGAAGTTTTAAGATTTGTTATTTTTCGGTTATTTTATTGACATTTAATGTTATCTGTGTTTGTCTCAGTTTGACATAGTCTGTGAAACTATGCCACAGATACTAGTAATGATGTAAAGACCTCTATGATAATCTTGATAACATTTCTTGTTTGTGTATATCTGTACTGTCCACCGCTTATGGAATGGCTTGACAACAGTCGACCACTTTTCGCTTCAGAGTTTAAGATGGAAGATTTTTAGAATTTAGTTCTCCAGTTTTTTTTATCACGAGCCATCTGACCCGATTATTTAATTCAATATTAAAATTTTATATTTTAAATGTCTGCGGACATGGTGATGTCCCAGAATATATGTATTTTCCGCAAAATCACTAATATTTTCTGGGCACGCTAACCTTCTATGACACGTTAGTCAAATTTTTCAAAAATACATGTAAACCTATTCCAGATTAGGCTCGCGAGTAATGCTGCCGCATTTACGGAAGGCACGTTTTTCGCATTAAGCTTTATAATTAGTAAAAATATTTCTAGAATTTATTGAAATGGTGGCAGACAATAACGTAAGCTTCTTCTTCTTCTTCTGACCCTGTTTTTCTTTTTTTTTTTGGCCTTTATTCTCTTACACTATTTTTAGAATGGCGTAATGAAGGCCTAGTTCCTCTTGCCAACATGAACCTAATTTTTGACTTGCTCATATTATAACGTGAAGGTATGTCTTGCTGTTGATCCCGGAGCGCAGACGCCAACAAGAACATCCAGTATATTTGCGTAGATGGTCATTATCTGCATAGGAAATTAACTGTAAGTCATTATAATCCAATTATAAGACCAGGCTAAACGAGGTACATCCTATTAATCTTATTAATTTACAGGAGTACTTTGCTATCCGGCGATAACTACTAGTATAATATATGAAGCTGGTGTTTCTGAATTCCCTGTTCAAAAAACCTATTGTTAACCAGTGACTCGTTTCATTTAAGTTACAACGCTGCTGCATACATCTGAGGAGACCAGATTGAGTGACCATGGCGCCCGATTCATTGTTTTTATTTTCTTGTAGTTTATAATTAATATGTTTTCTTTGTTTATTAAATTTATTTGGTCACAATGTCTATGCCATCTGGTACACAAACGGGAGACTCAGACACTCGTTTATGTGTACATATCTCTTCTCTCTTATATTAAAAAACCCCTCATATTTATTTATTTATTTTATTTATTTTTGTATTGTTTCAAGTATGGGTTTCCTAGTTCTGTGAATTAGAAACATATTCATTTGTTATAATAGTTGCAACCAGGCAATCAAAATTTTATTTACTGCTTACTACTTAATAAATTTTATTTACTACTTATAATAGAATGTCACTATTAACTTATAACTCCTAGCTTGCGAGAACAAATCCATTTCCCAGAATCAAAAGTCACCTAGATTATGTCCCATACTACGACTTACTATTCTGCAAACTATTATCCAAATGTTCAGTGGTTTTTGTGAGACACGTGGTCATTTAAAAAGAAAGACAGACACAGATTACAAAAATATATATTTGTCCTCAATATCGATAATTAAGCTTACCTACACCTACCTGAAAATATAAATACAATGTTTCATGAATAGATTCAACCCCGTTACAATTTTTCAAGTAACTACGCAGATTGGTCGAAAAGGTTATATTAAATCTAAGTAAAAGGTAATTTAAATATTAATTATTCCGTTTATTATGGCTATGGTAATTAAATAAGCAATTAAGCAATTTTACGCTTAAAATTAGCGAAACAGACATTGTCCCGTCTCTGTGTAATTTTATATCTACATAAAGTTCGTTGTAGAAAAACATTAACAATTAAACGTGAGTTTCTCCGCTGATTTGCTATATATACTCGTAGTTATTTATTTTGCCAATGTGTGATTATTTATGCCGTGAAAGTAATTTACCGAATCACGGCACCCATTGGAAAAATTTTTTGATCAAAGATACATTATTCCGGATGAACATAGGCTATGTGTCATTTAAATATAATTAATTTGTCAACCTGAACGAAGTCGGGAGAGAGCCTCTAGTTTGCTTATAAACCAAAGGGGAATAATAAATATTCGTTTTCAAATCCTTATTTAAACTAATTGCGCCATCTCGTGTCAAGCTGCAACAAAGTGTTTGTAATACACAAAAATATTCATCATTGTTAACAACTTACATTGTGCACTAATTTTCATGGGGACCAGAATACTGCTTGGAAGTATAATTACACGCATATTGTTACTTTCTGTACATGTTTATATACTTGTTCAAACAAGTTCAAGTGGAATGTATACACAAAGTGTATAATTGAATTATAAACTTCAGCTCAGGCGCTCCGGTTCCAAATGTGGTTGCCATTTCCTGGATGTTCGTATTAACTTTTATTGAAATTGTCGCTTTGTAAAGACCAACAACAGTGTTTGTAGTAAACTACTACGGAACAGACGAGCAACATTGGGTGTTTGTTGTCGAAGGGCAACTGCGGTTTCAATTTAATGTCCTTTCAGAAAGTTTGTTCCCAAAACGAAAGAATTACTTTGTATTCTCGCCACGATCTCAGTCATTAGTATTGAAAGCACCCTGGATAGCTGTTAGACCATTTGGTATGTTTAGCTTGTGATACAACGAACAATTTGATAATACGATACAAATTATTACATAGGTTTCGGCAATACGATCGTTTTAATGGCAAGCGCGGCTTATAATGAACCGCGGTTAGTAATTATTGGTCACAAATGATTCGTTCAGTCTGTATTTTAGGCATGTTGGTATAAAATTTATTATTAATAATTAGCAATAGTAATGAGTCGTGTAACTGTGTTAGGCCAGCGTTTTAAAGTTTTTCTTTCCGGCATTTAAAAGGAGTGACACGCAATAACATAGTGTTTTGGATTATTATGTCTAATGGTACCTTGATCTAGAATTAATCGATGGGTACCTGACTGGCGCGAAGGAACGACGCGCCGTCGCAATTTCTAACGAGTCTGTGACTACTTAAATTTGTGTCATAATACTTAAATGATTGCTGATTAGTGCAAATTGAAAACATTTTAAAAATCATAAATCCTCTCTTACTATTTTGCATTGTATAACGCAATACCCGCACTCAAACGGACAAGATCAAATTTTGTTATTTATACATGTCACTGATCGCTTTCTCCACATTACGGATATATGAGATAAACTATTATTGGGGGCCTTTTTTAACGCAATAAAACCCAAAATAATAGTTGTTAGAATTTTTGCCTGTTTGTTTGTACGCGCTAATCTCAGAAGCGGCTTAACTGATTTCATTGTGGTTTTCACTATAGTATTACAGTAAGCGTCACATAATATTTTGCGCTTGCATTTCAGGGTGGAGATACTTGCTTAACACTTGGAGGAGGTGTTTACAGCTCACCCCGCCGCGCCAGCTTTCCGCACGCACCACTAGTACGTTGAAGAGTGCATACGGATCTTCCTCGACAGTCCGACACCGTCGCTAGAAAGTGTGCGATTTATCGTCTCATTAGAGACGTGGAAGGTGGCCTTGCGACTTCCTAAGTGCAAGTCCCCAGGCCTTTATGAGTTACAAACCTCGCGTTAGCATGCTGCCCAAGTGAGCCGTAGGCACTTTGACTCGGCTCTTCTATGGTATTCTCCGCACGGGCTACTTCCCGACCACCTGGAAGTTAGGGAAGGTCATCGTTCTCCCGATGCGGGATAAGGAACACTTTTACCCGGCCAGCTACCGTTTCATCACGCCGCTGCCGACATTGGCAAAGCTCTTCAGTTAGTGCTGAATCGCATAATGCCATCGCTTAATATAAGAGATGAGAAGGTATTCGACCGCGTGTGGCATGTTGGGCTCGTGTACCACCTGTGTACCTACTGCCTCCTTGGTTGGACAAATAGCGGATTGCCTTCAACGTCGGTAATACGGTCCCCATCTTGTTCATCAAGTCGCGTAAATTGCTGGCGCTGCTCCGCTTTTGGGGCCAAGAGGTGGTAAGTAAGTAAGCCTACCGTGAAGTACCTTTTATGCATCATCGATAACTCGATGGCTCAACACTATAGCCACTTTGGTCAACAGGCGCATACCGCTCGAGCTATACTCCGACCGGTGCTGACTCAAGGCTACCGCTTAAAGCAAAACGAATGCTGTACTACACCTACGTTCGGTCCCGATTATCCTACGCGGCGCCGGAATGCGTACCAACGCGCATTGGTGGCTGCATTAGGTGGCAGTGAAAACGACTGCAGCGACTAGCTCTTCGAGCGATCACGGGGGCGACGCACTTCGTCCAGAACAACGTGGTGGCGCGCGACCTTAATGTGGTGACGTTGGAGGAACATGTGATCCATTTGGCGCAGACGGTGTTCAGCCGCGCCGGCAATGGGCCATATGAATCTCTGAAAGGGGTCACGATGCTATACGCTCGACCTTCGAAGGGCTATCCACTTCCGCGGGAGCTTTTAAAGACAGGATAGTCCCCGCGGGGACAACTGTCTGAGACCCTAGCTAGTCTTGCGGTACAATAACAGAATTTCCCCTGCTAAACAGCGTGGTTCCCGCCTTCTCCGCCGGGAAACATTCTCTCGTTTGTGTCCGGGTAAAAAGGATAATCCTTGAGACCCGAATTTCCCCACGTCACGTACGCTCAAAAGGGTGGTGGCGATGAATTACCAGTTACAGTTTCATTACAATCCGTCCATAAATAAAAAAGTTATAAATGAATTTATTTCTAATTCATAAAACGAGAAAAACCCAGTCCTAAATTATTGAAAGTGCTGTTTTAAGCGAAGCGAGGGTGGTTTACTTTTAAACAAGAGCTATTGTCTGTAGTAAACGAATCAAAACGGAAACACTATTATTCCAATTGCACTTAAACTGTTCTACTATTGTTCTCAAAGGCATGCGTAGTTTTTTGACACGTATTTGACCAGCGTGGTTGATTATGGTTTTATATATAAATAGTGGTTATAGTTGTGGATCATAATTAGCTACCTAAAATATTTCACCTTGGGACTCACAGTGTCATCCACAACATCGGTCACTAAATTCCAAAGTAAAACGGCAGTGCAATTTATGCAATCACAAAGTTGGGGAGCACTCATATTGAAATTTATCCAGGGCGCATCGCGTGAACTTAACTTAAGCGTGGGTGTTACACTAAGTTGAAGCTTGTGTAAACATAATTCCGGCATAACATTATTTAAAGGAAAACCGAAGCTACAATTGGTATAAAATTCAATGTACGAGGTAGTTAAGCTTTTTAATTTTGTGGCTACCAATGTAATTACCAATTTTGGTACTTCCAACTGGTACTTCCAATTTTCATATACAAGTAAACGTTATAATATATGCTATCCGATTCAGTTGCAGTGTTTGAGGAACAGTAATTTAGCAGAGTTATGAGTTCTCTTATGTAACGCTGATAATAGTTATTCTCTGGCTACATTTTACTCGCTTTGCCAGCTTTTTCTTCTACTTTGCTTCGACACTCTTGACAGAGTTATCTTGGTTATCATGTGACATTTTCGGGGGCCTATTGTCCCTCGCCATTTGTCCCTATTAGCAGACATTCTGCTGCATTTATGTAGGGAACCGGCAACTACATATTTAACTTGGTTGGTCCACTGAGTGATTTCCCGCATACTGTCATGTCTACGTTTCTCTATACTACTAGTCATTTAGTTTCGAAAAACTTCAGTATGTGCCTCTGTACTAAAGTTAATAGACGCTGCTGGGAATCAAGTATAGAGACATTGTTGCGGCACTCAGTTCACGAAGTTCTGAGCAGTGGCTCCAGCATTACATCTCTGGAGCATTAATCTATTTCTTTTTGATGTGTGAAATATGGTAAATACAAGTGTATATAAAAGATGGCTCGTTTATCGTGGCTTTTCATGCCTTTTGTTATGTTCTATTTCCCCATATTTTCTTCAGCTTGTTCATTTACTAGCACACTAGACATAAAAACATAAAATATAAAAACTATTCAAATTAATCGATATTTTATTAAGTTATTGACGCCTTAATCCGGTAATTAAATTAAAATTTTAACTCAAATATATATCTTTAGACACCCAAATATTCAAAATTTAAACTAATTTCTTCACAACTCAGCATAAACTGTCCTGTTATATATATATTTAAACAAGAACCATTTCGGTTTACAATTACAGTTTTTGCCAAAAAGTTATTACAGCTGCATCCTTGGGACCTAATATAGCTGTCAACCACAGATAGAGAAACAAATATGTCGTGTGAATATGGTACAGTAAAACAGTTGTTACTCATTTTTATCAGGATTTTTATAATTTTTTTATCTTCTCCCAATACGCTTAAGCTTCTTTGTGTATCACTGTGTAATTAAGAACCGTAATAAAGTATACATAGTAACGTTTAACAAATGTGCAGAATGCGTTTAAATATACACTTATTTTTAACACATAGTGAAGATATCACTCATAGATTAATGCAAGCCATATCTGATGTAGAAGATATTTTATCTAAATGACGTTTTTCAACTAAATTCGAATCCAAAATCTATATCCTATTGCTAGGTAAACTCCATTGTCTTCTCTAAACTTACCTTATTTTACTTTTACAATTGAAGGACCCACGGAGTTTTATCTGTAGTATGATCTTATCACCAACAGTGAGGTTAAAATTAGTTTTTAAAATCTAACCCACGAAAATCATTATTTTCAATTGTTGAAAACGATGAGACTTCTTTTACATTATCTCTTATGGTCATCGCACCGGGAGCTTCTAGAACCAGCTAGTATTTAACACAATTATGGCTGGAACTTGCTTTTATAATAACGAAGTTAAGTGACACTTCGAAAATACTAACCATAATATACTATATACACTAAGATGAATATATTTAATATTCAAATTTATGCTATTTGCTTTCGGTCAGCGTTTGGATTAATCGACTTTGATGATCAGACTCTGTTGTCTGTGATCAATGTTAATGAAGGAATGTTTTGTTGATGGGCTCGAGTTGGTCAATTATATTAACGATTCAATCGATAAAGATCTACTTTATTTATATATAAAAATAAATAACTATTCTAACATCGTTCTAATCACAACCTATAATTATCTCACAGAGGGTGGGGCACACAAAATAATATTTTTGGAACGATAATAGAAAGACTAAATGACGTGCATAAGTGTATTAAGAAATACCTACATGATTATTTAATTTTGAATTAAAATTAGAAACTTTGAACGATCACACACTCACATCCCCGCAATAGGATTCACTGTATTACCAGTGGCATAGACGCACACAAATATAATATAACATTACGAACACCCACGACCCGTGTTCAAACATTTATCTATCACAAATGTCTTCACCGGCCGGAAATTGAACCAGGACCTCTTCGCTAGCGAGCAGGGTCACTATCAACAGGGTTACAGAGTCGAAGGGTCAAACTGTGAAGTGGAACCCACATAATCCACTACGCTGGCTGATAGGCTAAGTTTCACAGAACTTTGAGAGTATTGCAGAGAATTATCAGACATGCAGATTTCTTCCCGATGTTTGTCATTACCGAACCAAGTGGTAATTCATTTCTGTTACACAAATAATAAATGTAAGTGGAAATATTATCGTTAAGTGTCAAGATACACGGGTTAGGAAAACGCTAAAGTTATTTCGTAAATACTATTTCACTTTAACACTAATAAACACACGCAGATCCGACCCCCGGGCGGTTCTGCCCGCTATTTATATTCCGGACCTTCCCGAACTTTTTATGCCATTTGCGTCAATATTCTCGCAAAACAATAGAAAATGACGCAGGTAATTAAGCAATCGTGTACGCGATATTCGCCCTCTTACGCAAGTTATAATGGCGAGCGACGCTTAAAAAGCTCGAGTAGTTCTTATCACCTGGTTTTTATGGCCGCCTTTATTTTTACGCTGAGTCTTCGCGAACCTGTGTAACTATTATTAACACGCTGTAATTAAAACTATTATCATCATATTGTATTATTAGTATCACTCAGCACTCAATGAATGAATGAACTAATGAATCATCGGTTCTCATCTTATTTTTGCTGTCGTTATATTTATAAAAAAGATACTATTTTCACAACTACAGTCAAAACACATTGATGCCATAAACAAGGACGCGTTGCAAAAATCTCAATAGATAAAATTTACATAATTTAAGTGGGCAGGTGCGTGTTATCGTTTAATGTTAGGTACGTTCATTGGTGGCAGTGACCGCTTACCGTCAACTAGTGATAGGTGGTGGTACCGTCTACTCGTTTGTTGGTAGTTATTTACATGAAAACCAAATATCATAAATGATATCAAAAATAATATTATGTAGACGCTTTGTTGTAATCATGATATTATACTTATTGGAATGATATTTATGATCTTGGAAAACATTTCTAGGAAATATCTTAATACAATATTACCTTCATCTAACTATGTATATACCTAGGATGTTATCGATAACTGTCGATCGTCGTTATTTCGCAAATATAACAGCTAAAGACAATCAAGTTGATATCCAACGTTGCTTTATCAGCCAGATAATTGCAAAAGCTTGTTATAGAATCTCTTCGGTGTCAGTTCGCTGTACTTAAAAGATTTATTGAAATAATATTGCGTAGATTTGCAGTTTTTATTTTTCTCTCTTAGTCACGTTTAACTTTAAATTGAAATGAATAGATTACAGGGTAAATTTGCAAAGTTACATGTGAAGTTTATAAAAATGTTAAAAAGTCAAGACTTTTTTTTTTATTTCAGCCATATTTTACTATGGTAAAACAATGGTTCTCCTACTTTTTGTATTTTTTCACTTAAGTTATATACCTATAGATTTGTATTTATCTATATCTCTATACATACAATTAAAACTCTAACTGATCGTTTTCTACACTGGAGGGATATATGGGAAAAACTATTATAAAAGGCCTCTCTTAACGCAATGGAATCCAAAAAAATAGTTGTTAACATTTTTTTACGTTTTTCTGTTTGGTGCTTTTGTTTGTTGTTTTGTTATTAATGCAGTAAGCATCACCTGACATTTAAAGTCCGTTTTATTGCAATCCGTCCACAAATAAAAAAAGTTACAAATTAATACATAAATATATTTCTAATTAACAAAACGAGTAAAACTCAGTCCTAAATCAATGCAGGTGCTATTTCTAAGCGTAAGGCGCATTTTTTAAAGCAAAGCGCTTGTAGTCTGTTAATAATTCAAATAAAACTTATTTTCAGTAATTAAACTTCAGCAACAACTATTAAATCGCTTTAACTTGACTTTGATATTAACATTAATAATAGTACCCGCATCCAAAACGACTGTTACTATTCTTATCAGGCGTTCTATAATTTCACTTTCTTCTCTCTATACTTTTAATTAAATTACCTTATCAATAACATAATCGTAATTATTATAGTAATTGCAAAACAAATCCCTCAAACATTTTCTATAACCTTAACATAACGTACCTTTCATAGTAATATTTATTGACATTAAAAACCTACATCTCAATATACAAAGTATATTCAATTTGATGTTCATTAAGTCTGTATAGCTCTTTCCGTCTCTGTGTGACAAATTTCACAAACTCCTAATAAGAACGAGTAACGGTTATTTCAGACAAGGTATTTATACAGTTAAGGATAATAGTTCCTGAAGCGAAGTAAAGGAGACTTAGTCGTAATTTTTAGATTCGCGAAGTATTGCTTAGTGCTTTTGCGTGTGTTAATGAAATCCGAGTACACTATATCGACAAAATTCTATGTTCTAAATTTTATATACATAGGACCAATTATATCTGAGTAAATTGTATGCGACATACTTACGCATAAACAGATTTCACGGAATTATAGAGATGAACCTGAAGTGATGGCGAATTCTTTTTTTTTTCGAAGTAGTTTTCTTACCTTTAGTCCTTGGTTAAATGTAAAAGTGACTTCAAGTATATCGTTGCCTTCGATTTTATAAGTTCGTTTTAAAACATATTGCGTATCTGCTGAAGACCAAGTTCAGATAAGAGTTCGCCGCTAGTAAACTATCAGTTTACTTGTGGTTAAACACCGGAACTAAACCTTTAATTTCGCTTACGGGAGTGTGGGTTCAAATCCCTCACATGATTTGGACCAATAATTATAGTTCAGTATTTTGTTATTTTTTATGTAATTAAACTGTTACACATTAATAAAATACACATCAATATAATAAGTAACGTTCGCATTGTGGTCAAAATATAATTAATTATAAATAAGAAAAACTAAAATTTTTGGCGAGGTCATAAATTATTTTATTTACAAACACATTCACATACATTTGATGTAAGTTTGAGTAATTTGTTTTTTGTTTTTTTTTACATTGTACTATTTCTGTAAGTGCAGGTTTTTTTAAATGTACTTGAAATCCGCTGTAACTTCGCCGCCCTACGCCTTATATTTAGTAAATAGAAACATAATTTTATTTACTGCCCTCTTAATAGAAATTCCATATTACTTTTACTTCCTATTCCGCGGGAACAAATACATTTCTCACAGACACACATAATATAAGTTACTAATATACCTAATATATCGATAGCAAAGCCTCTCTATATTATACTTTCCAAAAGTATTCAATGTACAGATTCGACTCGGTACAATTATATTATTTGTATAATTTACGTGTGTGATAAAAATGTACCTTCATTTAGCAGTCCTGTGACATCATTAGTCAGTTTTCATTGGGAGGATGTAGCGCGTAAGTACTTTGATGCCGGGTTCTTGTCATTGACGATGAAGTTAATTAGGTCTTTATTTGTATTTGATGCTGAATATAAATAACGATTATTTTCCTGAATAAGTTGTACTTTGTTGAATGTACGAAACTAAGCGATAACTTTGTTATTAATTCGCCTATATTCCTGGTCGGTCAATTTGTCCTTTTCGTAGAATGTAATGAATTAGAATGTAGTATTTTTATTTTGGTCTAAATATACCTAGTGGTGTCGCTTGGCGTGGATTTATTTATATGCATAACAGACAGTGTGAACAAGCGACACCAATAAATAAAACTGAACTATTTATCGGTAAAATTACCTACAGTTAACATAAAAAACCATTGAATTAATTTCATGAGATCCAGTCTCAGTAAGACGAACAAGGTACGGAGCAACTGCGGATCTTATCTATGAGTTCCTGTTTGTTTTGTTATGCGAATTTCAAGTTCGCATGGGACACTGACTAAACCCACTAATTTGGGTAGTTATGTACAAATATAGCACCTTACATTTGGGATCTGCGTAGCAAAAACGTTGTGGTTCGAGGCGTCAACTTAACAACAAAGCTAATTCAAAATGAAAAACTCCTCAGCCGTCAGGTTTTAAGAAACCCCATCCAGCCATTTTGAAGATTGTCCAAATAACGCAGATGATCCCGAGAAAATCACACCATGGTTGATTGTAGCTGGCACTACTAAAACTGTTTTAATAGTCTTTAAATTTATTTTAATATTGTCAACAGACAGGGTAAATTTATTTATTACTGCAATAAAGAAATCCCTGGGTAGATACGCTCAGGAAATATATATTTTATAATAAGTAGAGATGAGCGCCACTTAATGGGTTAAACCACCGTCGCGATAATGTTTTGTCATATAAAATGTTTTTAGTCAATTTTAGTTTAAATGATCATCTCGCTCAGAAGTAATACGATAATTGAGAGCATTACGTTTTTTAAATATGTTAACACTTTAAATATTGTCAGAAATGGTTGTAAAATGTAAATATGTAGTAGAAAATCCACACCACCTGACCACCAAAACTGACAGCTATTAATCCGGTTTTAATGTTTCTTGCTGTCGAAAATCTATAGCAAATATTACTAGTATTGTAATTAAATTTCATGTTTGTAAAATATGAATGAAACTCAACTGTGTCAAATGTTAAATGTTAATTAATCCAGTTGTTGCATTTACTTATATTGACTATCTCCGTTGAATGACAGAGGTCGGCAGCTGCGCTAATCAAAGGCTACAAAAGCCTATTGTTCGGACGTTAAGATTCATTCTGTTGCTGGTTTTTGTACGAACCTAACTTATACTACTTGAAAGTGTTGAAGTTTTTTATTGAAAAACCGTATAATGTTTTTAGAGGATGTACTAGTAGGTATTACCCGCCAGACAGAATTTCAATATACTCCTATGCCTCACTATAGTAATCAAAACAGACAGACAATCAAGTAAAAAATACAATAATAATCGACGCAATTCAACGCATGTTCAAGAATTTCAGTATGGTAATTTTTCAGTCAAACTGTTTAACTAACGATCGCTGGTACCATGCACTTAATTATTTGCACTAGCTCTGGAAACAGCTAATTCAAATAAGTAACTGCAGCCATGGAGGCGAGCGAGTCGATACTAAAAGTTAGACTCGATATCAATATCGAGATTACTTAGAATTGACACACTAATATGGTAAAATATATTCGTACAACACTGTGCCCGCGACTTCGTCCGCGTGGAATTTAACAAAAAAGTTATTTAGTAGAAATAAAAGTAGCCTAAGTTACACCTTATTACATCAGCTGCCTGCCAGTTAAAGACTCGTCTAAATCGGTCCAGCCGTTTCAGAGATTAGCCGGAACAAACAGACAGACATACAAAAATTGTAAAAAATGATATTTTGGTATATGTACCATATATAAATTCATATGCATGTAGTAAGAAGCGGTAATTTTAACATTACAAACAGACACTCCAATTTAATTTATTAATATAGATATGCAACATATATAAATATACGTACAAAAAACATAAATATTACATATTACTTGAAAGCGCAATACAGGAAATGGTCTAATTCGGGAAACTGATCTAACTAAGTTTCCCTTTAATGAAAAAACTGCAATTTTATTTTATTCAGTAGTGCAAGTAACGAGTGTGTAATCGTCAGTAGAACCATACCGCTCTCATATGAATAAAAATATGTACCTAAACTTGGTAATTGGTCCGCAGCAGTTATTTTTAAAAGCAAAAACAAGTTGTATGAGTTCTATAATGAAAAAAAAAATTCAACCAGGCCCCTTCTTTCCTTGAAAAAGTAGAGACATATTCTAATTTTATGTAAATGGTTTGCATTCAGGAAACATCAATAACATATTAAGGAATAAATTCCCAATTTAAATTTTAAAATTAAAATTACCTGAAACGTCATTGATATTGATATCGATAAGATTAAATACCGTGAGTTCAAACTACCTCTGATAAAATTGAAGTAACCAATTTGGGAAAATACTTCCAATATTTAACTGTTACGATCACCAATTCAGTTATTTCATCGCCGGTAGATACACATAACGTATTAAGAAAATTTCTTATTGAATTTAGTACTTTATTTGAAGTTAAATATACGAAAACATTAGGAATATGTAAAACATATCGGTGACTGAATATAAAAATAAATAGGTAACCTGTGAGAATGTTTCTAAATTATAAATAATTTAATCCATGTTATAAGCACCCAGTTAACTGTAATCTTTAATAAATGTGTTGAATTGGATACTATTCCAGATTTAATAAAATAAAACAAAATCGTTCCTTATTTTAAGTAATAGTAATAATTACAGAGCAGTTTCTATACCAATGCGGCAACGCTCAGTAAACTTTTGTAAGGGTTTTGCTAAATCAGATGCTTGAACATTTCAATAGAAACAACATACTTCACTCTGAACAATACAGCTTTACTTGTCGTAGTAATACTGATTACTGATGCAGATACAGAACAGAACAGAATGCTATAAATGTATTTTGTGATCTGTATAAAGCGTTTGATTGTGTTGAGCACAAAACACACTACTCTTTAAACTTAGTCACAATAGCGTTAAGCACACTGCACTAATTTTAGTTACGCCCTCTTAGAAGGGTAGGATTCATTGTGCATAAATGATGCCAAATCACCGGGGTCATCAATTGTGACACAGGGTTCAATTCTATGTCCTTTCCTGTTTCTAGTTTATATTAATGAATTGATGTATTTCATTAACAACAACTGGCCCGCCCTAACTTCGTTCGAGTTCGACAATTATAGATATAATATAAACATAATATATAGCCCATGACTATCGGGAATAACTTTGACATGGTAATTTTTTTCAAAAAGCCGCAAAATAATAATAACAATTGACTTAAATTCGACTTACTATTAATAATTTAGTTTTAAATGGTAAAAAAATGTAATCTGTAGAATGTTCACTAGCAAATGAAAGACTAACTATGGAGCAATCCAGTTTTTTGATCCTAAACAGCCAACTTCAGTGGAACGCCCATATATCGTTTCTAGCAGGTAAACTGCATAGGTCCATTTATAATGTTACAAAAATAAGACAGTTTACGAGCGACAATTTAAAGACAGCTAAAATTGTTTATTTTGCCTATTTTCATAGTGTTATGTGTTATGGTATTCTAATTCTAATAAATCAGTTAATATTGATTTAATATTTGTATTGCAGAAAAGAACAATTTCAGCTATACGATATGTCGGTTTATGACGAATTTAAACAAATAGTTTACTTATCATAGTCAATACATTTATAGTTATTCCGTATTTATACAAAAACAAATTAAATCTATACAGATAATTAAATTATAACGGACAGCTCTCTGTACTTGAAGGATATGTGAAAAGAATTATTATTAGGGGCCTTTATTAATGCAATATAACCTAAAACAATTGTCGTTAGAGTTTTTTTCTATGCGTTTGTTCATGTTGCGTTGTTATTGCGTTTGTTTGTTGCGAATAGATGAATACATACATACATATGTACACGAAAAGGACGCCAGAAAATAACATTGTCACAACCGATCCTACGCAGGTTAAATTTTACTTTGTAATTGTTATATGTTGTTTTAAGACGTATTGAGGAGTTGCTTTTGCTTCTGCTCTTCTCAATGTTAAAGCACCTCTTTGAAACGGTGTGTCTGTGGAACGGAAGTGTATTTATAAAATACTTAAATGATTGAATGAATTTAAATTTGTGTATGTCGGTATTCGTTTCATAGCCATCGCTGGCAAATGATCTTGAATGCTCCAAATACCATGTATTGGTTATAAGAGCAAAGGACGTTCTTTATTCTGATCGACTGCAGACTCGAAGAAGGCAGCAAATATCCGAACAGGTCAGAGCCAGTCTGAATGGTGCAAGGTAAGAGTAGGCTATTCCCATCAGTGGCCTCCAAATCCTGATGAGTGGATGGAATATTCATGAGAGAGTACGACCATATTGTGTTAGTTTATGTTTGCCTATGTAGATATGAACGACATGAATATGAACGAAGGTTCACTTCATCTATGTTGACACTATCATGTTACTGTTGAATGGACGTTATAATGAGGCCCCCAGCTGAAAGCTTTTCTGATGTATATTAAAAGATTTGGATCCCGATTCTAGCGTGTTCGATAAACAGTGTCATTGAACTTTTAGCGAAACAACAAGGCTAAAATAAGCTGTGGGTGTCATCCTCGATTGTCTTACGGCCGGTTTCTATAACCTATCTATCACTTACTGCTCGTTAACCGTCCGTTTATTATTTGTATGATATTACTTACCTATTTTTAGTAGCTATATTTCCTCCGCGTAAGTTGGATCTCATGGCTTAGAAACTAATGTATGTTTTTATTGAAATTCATAAATACATCTATTGCAGTAAATTATTTTCAATAAGAGATATAAGTTATAGGAACTGGCCGTTAGTTGACAAACGGCCAAGTTCTCAAATGGTCTTGTCTATGGGACTAGACTGAAATAAAAAAATCTGGACATTACGGTGAAACAAATTGAGCCACATTTTTATATATGAATTGTTTAATATTGATTGTTTATTCAAAACCAACAGAACACCAAGTCGAATAATTTAAGTAGATTGTAGTTTTGCAAACTGTGAGTTGAAGAGATGTAGGCAAAAATTGTGGAATATTGGATTGATCGTGACTGAAGATGAATTCCGAATTCCGTTGACATCACTAATTTTATATCAACTGATCTATAAGCACATTCTTTCTTACTTTCTTCTCATTTCCTGACCGACAACGCATCAGTGATACCTTTAGTCTTACTGATGTTCATGGGCGACGGTGACCGCTTACCATCAGGTGGCTCGTCTGCTCGTTTGTCGACTTTTAACATAAAAAAGCCACGGAGTTTAAGCTTTTTCATCACCAAAAGCCTGATTTATACATTTTTATATATAAAATTGTTCTGTCCGTGTGTATGTGATTGAACTGTTCCCAAACAGCTGGCATGATTTCATAAGATTTTGTGTTCGATTAAGCAAGTTACTAGATAGTTTAAATTCACAATTGGACCTGGTAGGTGGCGCTGCAATTGGGATTCGAGAATATATTTCAGAAAGATGTCTACAATTGAGTCTTGAATTCGTATCCTGTTGAGTAGGAATACACACGAAAAATCCTGACTGGCAATTCTCGAATTTAGCTTGCATAAGAATGCTGGCAAAAATTATCTATCTACGCTTTTATTATATGTAAGATGTAGATACAGAAAAAGACAGACATGTAGATACAGAAAGTGTTTTTCATCAATCTAGGTTTTTCATTAAACCAAGGAAAGAGCAAGTAATGTCTTTCATAATAACTAACACACGAATTCTTAAAATAAAGAATAATAACCTAACTGGTTTTTAAACTACGAATTTTAAAATAACTAAAAGTATAAAATCTTCATAATAATTCCTTTTGTTTATTAGGCCAAAATTAATTTATTTACGCAAACGATCTTTTTTGGGTTAAGTAGTTCAAAACAACTGGAACGTTTATGGGAGAATCAAATAACAAATTGTTCTGATTTTTAGCTTCAGTACTATTTTATAATTAATTTTATTTTACTTCATATTTTTCTGACCGAGGGCGTTTTAAAATTCAATAAATGTAAAGCCTACCGAAGTGGTGGGTGACCTTAGTATATTGTATACTTCAAGCGCAAGAAGGTATCATAAGTCAACTAACTTTGATATTATATAATTACTAGTGAACCCACCTGATTGCGCTACGAGGTACATAATCGGCAAGTTTACTAAGCGTACCTGCACTAAAACATTTTTCTATATTGTCAGTCGTTTAATATCGCCTAAATTTCATTTTATTAGGTGTCTGTTTATAAAATTACACACGTATCTATGTATTGCGGTGACTTGTAAAAACATTTAAAAAGTAGTAACTAATCTCTTAAATAAATTCCATCCAAATATTTATATCGTATCCGGCGGAAACAGATCTGTTTCCCAAGTTTCAATGTACCCCAAATCCCTCAGATGTATAGATAGATAGACAAACAAAAAAAATTCAACTCTACATCAATAACAAATTCTATCTACAATAAAATAAAATAAAAAGTTATTTTCCGTTTCATTATGAAAATATTTTAAGTAACATTACATTTCTCTTGTCAAGACGATAATTCTTAACTATAATCAAACTCGGTAACAAATTATATGTAAAACCAAAACATTCATTTAAATATTTACCAGAAGAACAAATGTTACACCGAATAACTCCCGTACAATGTATATTTTATATAAAATATTTACTTTAACTCAATCTCTCATAAAATATTGACGAATTATAATGTTATCTCTGCGAATATCTGAGACAGATGAATGACAGTAAAGAATTACAGCTGAGTGCATGGAAGGATGTAAGACAGAGTAAATATGAAATGGAGAGAGTTTCACTATCGAGCAGTGAGCAGATATGTTAAAGGTATTTTTCAGATCGATTTTTTCTATTTCAATCCTCACTTAAATATTTTAATAAGTGTAGTTACCTCGTTCGTTAACTGACAGATTTCTTTTACTGTAATTAATTGACTATAATTTTTTTAAGTTATTTGGATGTCAAAAAACGCAAAAGCGATCTGTCAGTTGGGCTTCCTGTCACACAGGGAAAGTTTTAAGAAGGAGATGATTGCCTTATTTGTGTGTCAGAGATAAGTATTTATAGTAGTATCACAAATTACCACATTCAAATAATCAATTTTACATTAGAATACTTAAAAATCTGTGATCGGACAATATGTAATTTATTTCTTGGATTCGATACTTACAACCTACTTTGCTGTGGATATCACTTTGTAATTTCATTTAAATATCGTCGATCGAGAATTGGTCGCCTGAATGTGTATTGTATAGGGCATCGTGTGTGCGATTGTAATAATAGAAATGGTTGTTTGTTACCATGGTAACTTCTAGCATACGTAAAACATATACTTTACTAACACAAGATACTTACACAAGAGACTTAATGGACTTCTAACATATTGACAGTAATGTGACCATGACATCGTAGGTGTCGATTTACAGTATTGTTTGTACTAAACAAAGACAAAAAAGTAGCTGTATCATGGGAGATAATAAACCGATATAAGTGCTTCTTTGTCTTTTCTGAGTGCTAATCTATACATATAATAACATTCTAATTGACCTCTTTCCATGCATTAGGGATATATGAGAAAAACTATTATTAGGGTCTTTATTAACGAAATAGAACACAAAACAATAGTTGTAACAATTTTGTTTGTATGTGCATTTTTTCGCACTAATCTCAGAATCGGCTTCACCGATGTCGTTCTGATTTTCGGTATTAAATTGCAGTAAGCGTCACTTAATAATTAGTTTGTTTCATTCAATCTAGACATAAATAAAAAAGTCGTAAATTAATATTGTAATTTGTAATTCTTAGAACGAGAAAAGTCCTAAAACAATGCAGGTGCTATTTATAAGGGTAAAGCGTAGTTTTTCTGAATGATTGCGTTATTATTATTTATTACTAAATATTTTCTCATTGTATAATAGAAGACAGTCTCGACAAAGTTTTCCTTTACAAACTTGCGAAGGGTGTGCTACATGCTTGTAATTTACTATAACTCCTAAATATTTTTCTTACTATCAAACCACCATGAGATTTAAGATTTAAAAAAAATATAATAAGACCGGTTGTCCAAACTTAACCTTGGACAAAATCCTCTCAACTAAGCAATGAAAAATTATAATATTCTATCAGAAAATAACGATATTGACCTATTTGCCGATGAAATGGTAAGCTCAAGACTAAACTTCTGAAATTACAATTTAGTTTATGACCAATTGCATATTTAGAAGATTTATTTATGCCAATTTCGACAATAAACTCTTGTTAGCTTTTAATACGGAGTAATAATAATAATCATAATGATCTTATATTTAATGTTTAAGTCTGATGTTGATCAATTTGCTCTTTAAATTATCATTTTATTTTTACTGTGACATAATATTTTTTTAATTGTAAATAATTTTTAATACAGTTTTTTTTTTATTTCAATGCAGCTTTCGCTTATAACTCTTGTCTTTATTGTTCTTGTCTCATTGCAATTGTCAAACCATAAGGCCATCGGCCTGAGCAGCCTCGGAGAGTTCGGCATTTGTTTAGCCTCCCGAAGCCCTTCAACGTGGTACAACGACTATTCCCTAACCATAGCACTTGCGACTCATGACTTTACGAGCCCTCCGAAGTACTGAATAGTAGATAAACTCTAAAAATTTTCTACTAACGGCCTTAATCATCCAATTAAGTCCTAGATCAAACTAGATATGACACAAGCCTCATGCCGAACATCGTTTCAAGATACAAATTTAAATAACTATTATTCATTCGCTAGTCTGTTGTTTGATGTAAGAGAAGTGAATTTTCTTATCACGTAGCATTGAGGTTCAGCTTGTTCAGGTTTCTAACGAGGGACGAACACTGCGCGCCATCTTATAGCCTTCACCCTTAATTTATTATTATCTTTAGCTATTTATAATACCTTTTACAGGCTATAGCAATAAAATAATAAAAAAATACGGTTGAAATTAAATAATTTGGAATTAAATAACTTACGAATAAAAAATAAAAAATTTAATGTACTATGTTTTCATAAAGGACTTAGAAATATAACATTTTTCTCTTATTTTTTCACATTTTCATGTATTGTCATCCACTTCTGAGCTATGGTCCGAATTTCTAGTATCTAAATCATCGGGAAATTAGTTTAAAATGAATTATAAAATTCCACCCGGACGGACATACGAGAGAATTAGGCCCCTGTTGTTTCACCAAGACGTAACTTTTGATTTAGTCACTATATACCCAAGTCACAAGATTGCCAGACCCTGTTTATCTAGTTTACAAAGTTTACAAGAAGGTGAGAGACCCAATAATCACGTACCAAGGCACGGATTCAGTTCGCGGACGCGTGGCTCGCATAGGGAACCGTAAACTTGTATCAATTGCAGCCTCACGGGAAATTATCTTCCATTGGTGGTTACGAGATTTCTTTTCACTTCACTATTCTACTGGACCTGGCTTTGTCCAGATATGATTTAGTTCTTACAGTAAAATAATACTTAAATAAAGCCTGCACACAATCAATAAATCCCTTCTCAAGGATGTGTACCACTCAGTTTAATGGCAACGGTTTCTATAAGTGGTAATATTTTCATTAGGCTTGTCGCTACTCAATTTATTTTTTTATATTAGTAGCCGACAAACAAGCAGACGAACCACCTGATGGCAATTGGTCATCGTCGCCCATGGACACTAGTAACACCAATGGCATCACTAATGCGTCGTCGGTCAAGAAAGAAGAAGAAAGAAAGAATGTACTGGCTCTCAAACCCCCAGCCGGAACACGATGAGTCGTTTGACGGCTGAATCTACTGGATGGTAGCTAGCCAGGTAGGCTTCGCAAAAAGACAATAGTACCAGTAATAATATAAATGACTTAATAATAATATTGATAATATAACCCTTACGCGAAGCCCTACCACAAAGCAGGCTGGCATCTGTCCCCACTTACGACACCCTGTTCTGCCAGCATGGAATGAGACGAGTATTCTAGGCTGCCCCAATACGGCCAAACTTATATGTTTTTGTTATAATGTTGGAGAGTTAGAGCCAGTACATTTAAGTGCGCCCTTTTTGGTAGGTTAAAGTCGATGGCGCTCTAACTTTATGCATTTAGAGACGGCGTTGACCGCAAAGCATCATGTCATCTGCCCGTTTATCAATTTTTTTACTTAAAAAATGTCACTCATTTTCATAACTCACATAGAAACCTTTCACATGATGACTGAAAATAGCAATTCATAAACTGCGTAAGTGATATTTAATGAACACTTCTTCTTTGAAGATATCTTTTACAAGAACTTCATCAATAATATCTGTTATTATACAAAGGTAATGTAGTTAAACCTTTAATATTCATCATTACAACCCATAATTATTCCATAGCTTGGATCCGCCACACGGTTAAGCGCGAGATGGCAGATTTCACATACTTATTTGAAAAGGTCATGTAAAACTCTCATATGTGTACCTGAGTCTGCGTAGATTGCCTCACGTTGTCTTCCTTGATCGATTCAAGTGAAAATTTACTTCACAACCCGTACGTTTCCTCTTCTTATCCTGGGTTTGTACTAGCTATGTAAAAAAACGACCGTATTTCTGTTGGGTGAGTTAAATTCTTCTTAGACCATGAGTCTGTTCTGTTTGATACTCTATTCCTGCTGCATATTAATGACCTGCTCAAGCCTGGTATCTATGGGTATACAGGTAAGCACAGTAATGGAGAGATACCTCCCGAATGCTTGGGCCAGTAGGGACGAAATACAGTCCGAAAGAGAGGTCATGGTGGAACGCACGAATCTCTCACTTCGGGCAGTGTCCTAATGGGGCTATGCGAATCTTGTGAGATTCAACGCAATCAAAACATAGACGTGTCTGTTCAGCGCCAAAAGGAGCCCGTTCATATTGGCTCCTACTTTTCAGAATGTATCCCCAGAATGCACTGACCATCTTCAATTGCTGGGAGTCGAAGTTTTTTTGAACCTCATTTTTAGTCGGTTCATCGAGTCCAAGGTTAAGGCAGCTGCAAGGAAACTTGGGGTTCTTACGAAGGTGCGGCGGTACTTCACACCTAATTAGCTTTTAACCCTGTATAAAGCTCAAGTGCGCCTATATGTGGAGTACTGTTGTCACATTTGGGCTGGTGCTGCCAAATGTCATCAATCAGCGTTGGATTCAATAGAGAAGCGTGCAAAGAGGCTCATTGGTGACCCAGATCTAGTCAGAACCAATCTATGAAGCCTTGAGTACAGGCGCAGGGTTGTCAGTCTCTCGGTCTTGGATAGGATACATTTTGGAGAGTGTGCGCAGGAATTGCTCAAGGTAATTCCCCCATCGCCGTTTCTCCATGGAACAACTCTACGTAAGGCGGGTATCCATTCTTACCACTTACACGGATGGCGCGGTATGCGTCGTCATTCATTGTGCGCACTGCAAAGGAGTGGAATATCTTGCCCGCACGGGTGTTCCCGGCTTCTTACAATGTGGGAATCTTCAAGAAGAGAGTGAATAGGCTCTTAAAAGTTCAACATCTTAGACTTCATCACCATTTTCCATCAGGTGGGATTGGTGTCAAGCATTAACTTATTCTATTTACAAAAAAAAGTTCATCGAATACGCCTAACTATACATTTTTTCTCATTTTGTATTCTCAATACGTTGTATAATTGGAGTTGCGTGGTGAATTTGAACACATACTCAGCAAGGAATGGAAATTCTAACGACCCAAGATATCACTCCTCAACACATATAATGTAAAGAGAGATGACGTAGTATTGTAATGTTATACATAATATCCACTCGAATCCAGTTAATCAAATCACTCAAATCAAAATACCAACGTTCATTGTAATTATAACAACATCAAAGGACACTGATGAAATCGGTTCATGAGAGTACTTATATCCATTTTGTTCATAGAGACATACACCCGTATATTTCCGACACTGATGTTACCTTTGTAATTTATTTTTGTTTTTAATTCGCACAATAAATGTGCAAGACTGCCACAAAGGGAGATTTATTTTGAACACGCAATTTCGTCCAAAAGACTTGGAAAATGATCACTGAGCTCAATCCATCATTGTGTCCAAGCCAGCGACACCAGCGCGTGATACACCTTGCTGAAAAACAGATGAGGTTATTAATCCTCCTTCTACAAATTAACTGCCAGATGTTTTCAAGTGTTATTCTTGCAGTACCGGAGCCAATCGTTGGGTTCCCAATTCCTTCTATCAATATCGGATCCGTGTTGCCTTTAGTGTTAACGACATTTATGGGCAGCGGTGATCATTTACTATCATCAAAATGATTTGTTGGATGATGCATGGATAATTTTTACACGCAGTAAACAGATGATATTGATCCATAAGAGATGAAGCATAGACTAAACTAATCTATCTTATGTTACCTTTGTCACTGGTAAAAAATCATGACTGAATGAGGGTAGATCAGTAAGCCGGTGATGGAATTACTTCCAATAATTATATTGATGATTTCAAGTAAGATGCTAGCACGAAGCGTGCGCTTGGAAATTAACACCGTAGGCGCCGAATAATATTTTATTATTTATTCATTTTATTACGTTGGCTTGGGTAAAATCGTTTACTATGCTTTTAATATAATTTATTGCAACAATGTAATAAAGTTGCCTTGGAAAAATGTAAACAATTACAAACAACTTCACATTTTTTAAATCGAGTAGATTTCATATTCCCCCTATTTCTTTTAGCAGTTTAAGACTGTAAAGTCATAATAATACTCGTCTGTTATCTTGATATTAAATATTAGATTTATTGTTAATGAACTTAGGAAACATATTGAATAGAAACACTATCAAATTTTCAAAGTATCTCCTTAAACTTCAAGTAGTAGATTGCCCATGTTCCGCTAAAACTAATATTGACTTCAAGATAAAGACTAATAATCCTAGACCGCCATCATTAAAAAAAAGACAGTGATTGAACAAAAAGTATAAAAATGCCCTTCAATTAATTAAAAAAAAAATTAAGAACACGGCGATCATGCCTCTCATTATTTAAATTTATCAGACGCTCGAAGCGCCCCTTCCATTATGTATATAAAAAAATGTTACAAATTTTCAACATCGTATTTTGTCGTAATTTGACGACAGTTTTCAGTCGATATCAAACATTTTAGATACTTTATCAATGAATATAGATAGTAAACAAGTACACGGGCCACGAGCTGGTAAATACTCAATACGGCCAATGTACGTCACAACACCAGTTGCTTCATCGCCAACGATTTGTGGTCCGAGAGGCGTCGATCGTGCTTTTGGAGAACCCCCTGTGGAGGAACTTTTGAAATATCACGCAGAACTTCCAGTTGCTATCGAGCAAAAATTTTTGTTTAACACACAATCATACTGATTGTCAAATCACAATTGAATTAACCAATAACAGAAAAAAACTATTGTTGAAGAGATTTTATTTAATATTTATATTTAATTATATTTGTCAATGATTTGGATTTGGAATTAAGTTTTATTTTATTTGTTATTTATTACACTTTATTGTACACCATAAGTTGTGGTCATGAAAAACGCAAAAGATGTTGCTTGGGCATACAGTTAAATACAAGACAAGGAAAATTATACGTTACAAAAACAAAGTGTATAAATATATGTATCTGTATATGATGTGATAAATACAATATACACAAAAATATTAAACTATATATTTCGATATGTTCGATATTCGAGAAACATTAAATAAAAAAAATAAAAAATTAAAGTAAGGTAAATGCGAAAAATAAAAGTAAGGTAAGACACAAAGATTGGCACCCTAAGGCATTTCTCTAGAATTTTTGTCATTTTAAACTTGTCTACTATTAAAACTGATATTTTTTTGGTTTAATTTTTTTTATGTTTCTATTAAGAAGAAAGTTAATACAAAATTTAATGTAATTTTATAATATAATCATAAAAATTATGGTTCCAAAATAAATGTTCACATTTATATAATCATTGGCATTTGAATTCAAATATTGGCACATAAAGAAAAATACAAACATTGACATACAGTACTATAATTAGCATGGAACAGCTTAATAATTGGCATCTTAGGATGAAAATGTTATTAATTGTTATATTTTTATCTTTAAGGGACTACCTAGGTATATTGCCTAAATTACCTTATAATAAATATAAAGGAAGTAGGAATCTTTCAACGTAAGTTTAAATTTCCTCCAAAATCCGTCTTATATCTTCTGCAGAGAGTTGTTCATTCTTTTTTAACTCGGCATTCTGTAAATTTTCCTTGGATTCATAGTTCTTAGTATATTTTTTATCGTTCTTTTTTTCTTACCTAGCAAAGGAACTATCTATTCAGGTTGTAGTTTTATTATTTCACCTGGAGTAGGTATGTTTATGTCTGAATATGTTGATGTCTGAATTCCTTTTTTGTTACTTATTGTATTTATGAGCACATTTGAAAGTATTGTTATTTTGGGTTTGATAGAATAGTGTTCTTTCAAAACATTTTTATCTTCTCATAGTGGTGCGATTTTGTTGAGTTGAATATTTGATGCTCTCTATCTCCAGGAAAACTTTTTTTCATCATGTGGGTTCGTTAAAACAATCTGAGTACTTTTGATTAAACCAGGCTCGGTAGCTTTGACCTTAAAAGCATTTTTGTCTTCATTTTTCTTTTTTCTTTTTGTTGCTTATTCTTATGCTTGCTATTCTTCGTTTTTGGAGATTTATCTATTTTTTTACGTTTCCTCTCTTGTTTTCACAGTACGAGTTTATTTTTCATCTATAATCTGTTTGTTTGTATCTTTTGCCATTCTTTACTAATTAAAACAAAAGGATCCTTATAGTACTTTTATTTCTGATATTTCTGATCGGAGTTTTCGGTATTACCAGAGTCTCTTTAAAAGTAATTTAAAGTGTTTTAAAGCTTTTCAAGTGTTTTCTCATTTGGTTCTATTTTATATAAACAACTTTAATCTCTTATATAAAACTACTAGCATTATTAATTACAATCATTGGCATCGGTACTGATTATAATTATTGGCAGTGTCAGTAATTACTTCAAAGCATTACTGGGACATCTTGAGTTTATTTAAATATAATAAAACTTATTGCAAGAGAAATAAGTTTCTATGTGAGTATTTTTAAACTTTTTGGTAAAAACATATTGGCATAAGGTGTCGTTGACTAGTAACTTGTACTAATAGAATTGTAATTATTGGCACTAGAAAAACAAAGTGTTTCATTATGCAAAATTAATAAAATCGTGAAAAGAACTTCATTTGTAACATCATTTAACTGTAATAAAACCAAATTACTAACCATGGTACCAATTAACTAACCATGGTGGATAGAAAACATTATACTAAATGAGAGAAGCCTTATTTTTATATTCTTATATCAAGTTAAATCAATATATATGCTAGTATAATAATATAGATGCTAGTTTTAAAACATCAGCTGATACCATGAAATTGCCGACTTAGTATTTTGGAAAATGTTATCAATTTATTAAATGAAAATTGTACTAACCAAAGTAATGCTGCCATACATAAAAGATATTGTTATGCTTAGTTTAGGGCAAAATACGAAACGACTGCCAATTTTTGTAAGAGTGCCAATAATAGTATACCTTACCCTAATTAAAAGAAAAGGTGGGTACAAAAATTTCAGGTAATCCCTTCTACAATCATCCCCTAGATATCTATAAAGATTTTTGCTGAATAGTAAAAAGGTTTGACACGGGTCCGAAGTGGGTAACATAAAAATGAGCTATTTTATTGCGACAAATGCACGGAAATATTCAATCGATTATAAAATACTTGCTAACCGAAATACTTTCCACATTGGCAAGATGGCAGCATGCCAGTAACATGTACATACATATGTTTTAAGATCCTTTGAAGAAGTAAAATTCATCTCTTCGTTTATGTGAAATAAGCCTGCTTGTAAACATTTATTGAGTTGTTTTATTCAATTTGAAAGTTACAAGTTTTGAAAGCGTTGTATCGATCTTGACGACTAATCGAATTAGCATTCGGATGGGCGACTGTAAGTGACCAAATTTAATGGGTACTTGCATGTTTAGGAAGACTTTAAATTCACCTTGTGATAACCGTTAAATTCTTGTTATAACTTAAAACTTATTGATATATAAAATACCGCACCTTTTTCTAATTTAGTGTAGTGTGCTAGATCCATGACAATGGATATATGGAGTGTAATATGTACTAAATGAAATAAAATAAAATTAACTCTCACAAATACGAAACTCACTGTGTTGTGTTACATCTATATGCTCAAATTAGACATCACAAACAATCAACAAAGAAAAAGATATAAATATTCCAAAGAATACATACCTACGGCAGTTACTATAAACTTAAATGATAATGTAATAATATTAAAATAAAGTGTCAATAATCACTCATTCTACTGATAAACTAAAAAAAAATGAAACAAGAGATATACATCTAACATACTACGAGAAAAGGATAAGTTGAAATAAAAGTTTCTAGACTCTTCTTCAGTGTGAGCGATATATGGACTTATAATATTATACCAGCTTTCCTTCTTTCGCGAGGAAAAGCTCCTTGAAACCATCGTTCAATATCTAATGTCATGTTGAAAAATTTAGATATTAAATAGAGAGTCAATAGTACTTTTTCTTTCTCGTCGACTTCAATCTACTAAAGTCAATTTTTTGAAACTGTATATATCGTATAATTTTATCCCACTGCGTCACGTAAAGGATGTTTTAACCGTAAATTTAAAGTCAAAGTCAAGAATCATTTATTGTGGACAATGGATAATGAGCAAATACAGAATTACGATTATTGATAGCTATGTTCTACCTGTGATAGGTATACATTATAAAATAGCTATATCATCAGTATTTTTATGTTACAGTTATATGTAGTGCGTTATTTTGTTATAAAGAAGTAGTAAATACTCCTACCAACCATCATGTAAGGGTCTGTCTCCATTTCGGTATCATCTAGGAATTGACTTTTGTTGTTATTGTGTTCCTTTAAGGGTTTTGATTTGTTGGATGGGTAGCCCGATTTTAAGGGTTTCGTCGTCAATCACTTGGTTCTATATTCTTAAGATATGATAGGAAGAAAAAAATTTGCATGTGCTAATGTTATGTATGTGCGTAAAAGTTATACTTCCTGTAACGTAATTTACTTTATTTCCCTGCCTCGAAGGAAGTAATAATAATTTTCCAATACAACCATGACTAAAAAATTAAAGCTTCATATATTATTCGCACAGCCTGGGTTCGAATAAATCTGCCACTAGTACGCTCCCGCACGAGACTAGTGATTTAAAAGTTAGTACGTTTAAACCACTGACCACAAATCTTGCCGTAAACTGTAAGTGAACTGGTATGGTTCTCAGATATGTTCAAACAACGATTCTCTCATGAAAATAAAACACACATTAAATAGGATTAGATAAAACTCATTTAAGGAAAGATAGACTTAATGATTTCGTAAATCGTATTTATTCAAATTTACTTGTTATTTGGTCGTATTGGGGCAGCCTAGAAT
>PDGT01000041.1:2950651-3011058 GCA_003671415.1 Megathymus violae
CCCCAATCCCATGCTGACATAACACGGTGTCGTAAAAGGCGACAGAAGCCAGCCTGCTTGCTTGGTGGTAAAGCTTCGCATAAGGATTATATTATGAGTATTATTATCAACTCATTAATATAATTACTGGTATTATCTTTCCGTGAAGCCTGCTTGGCTAGCTACTTGAGTCCTCCTACTTGAGTCCTCCTACTTGAGTCAACCCCCAAACGACTCGTGTACCGGCTGGGGGCGTGAGAGCCAGTTCTTTGTTTCTTTCTTCGCCGACAACGTATTAGCGACGCCTTTCATATTACTAATATCCATAAGCGACGGTGATCACTTACCATCAGGTGGTTACCATATTACATATTTACATAAAAAAACATGATAAATTTATTTTCTTTATCATAAATGTCAAAAATCTTGTAAAATCTTTAAATTCAATTTCGTCTCCAATAAAAGATTTTTGGTAAAAGTATGTATGGATGGGGGCCTTCGAGAGGATAGTGTATAGGCTTTTATAACTTAGTGCGTTCAACATCTTAGGCTTCATCACCACTTACCATCAGGTATGATTGTTGTTAAGCATTAACCTACATTAAGTAAGAAATATGCAATGTGTTCTCTTCATCTCATGTTATCCCAGTACTCACAGATCGAAACAATGTATTTTTCGGAATTGTAGCGATTTTTTTTGTGTTCTGTTCTTTCAGAATTAGTGAATTTTTGTCACGGAAACTACATACAAAGTAGAGTAAAGTAGTACATAAATACACACTTATACTACAAGTCTTTATTTAAGATACTTTTACTTCACGAAATGAATTTCTTTCCGCGAAATATGAAACACGTAGAGAGGGTACTAACAAATTTGGACCACGATTCATTCTCCTGCTATTGAATTAAATGAAAACATTTCTGATTCAAAGAATTATGAGAACTATTGAATGATATAAATAACTAGTATTTCGAGTCCGAACGCTATTTATAAACATAAGGCCGTAGGTTTTCTGAAATGAACGAGGTAACCGAAAGGTTTACGGGTTCCAAGCAACATTCTTTAAACATCAAGGAATCCCTACAAGAAAATTTAGTACTGGTAGAAAAATATTTTATTCACTTATTGTTCACAGAACGAAATTGTCATCTTTACGTACATTATTTTGGTTATCTGCCACGCATATTAACCTTTGTCTTCAGTATTACATATGTCGTACCATTTATATCACCCTTTATTGAAATTTCTCGTTTCTAAGGTAACATACGAACAGCGGCGCTTCGTAAATCATGGTATTTTTATATACCTTGTGTTTGTGTCACATTAAATTACACACACTGCCATCAGCAAATTACCCGAATCATGACTCAGCATCAATTGCAAAGTGCTAGAGTATTGTATGTATGTGTTGTAATAGCGTTATTAATAAAACTGGTGATCGCCAAGTAGTCGAAATTCGAAAATAATTTATTAAAATTTTAATTTTGAAAATCACTAAGGTTCTATTATATTATAGCTCTATAATCATAGAAATTAATAGAATTTAATTCACAAGTGGCGTTGCGTCTTGTGTACATCGGCGGTACTACGGGCGACTGGCGAGGACTTTACGCGATTATCGGTCGCACTCCACCACTCTCCTACGGTGTGTATCAGTGGAGAAATTTGTTGTCGCCCGAAGGCGATTTCGGACATGCTTCTGGATGCTAAAGCACGGAGGCTACTAATGAAGTTTTCCAGCTAGCGAACATGTCACATGTTGATCTATGACTGCCAGAATCGGCATCGGACCCCTGCAGTGTGGTGTAATATGTTCCATATCATTCTATACTTGTAACATGTATAAATAAATATCTTCGGAGATACTTTTACAGGGTTGCTGCAAGCATAAGTGCGAAGACGGGTGGCAGAATTCCCCGCTTGACTTGTATTTGATAAACAAATCTGTGAAATGTGTGAAACACTGAAAACTTATCAAGATCAGCGATTTCGCATTGATTTACAAACTGATCGATAAAAACATATTATTTCACTCCAATACACAAACTCAATGTGTGCATAATTAGTTTTTATAATAAATCTACACAAAAAAATCACTGAAAACATGTTTCCGCGCGCAGCTTCTGAACTTCAAACCTTTTGACAACCGCCACAGTCATTTCACTGCATACATTTTCGTGTCCATACATTTTTACAGATGTTTTATAGTCCGAACATGAACCAATAGATGGCTCTATAATGGAATACCTCGAATAACAAATATTTCTTTACGCCCATACTTGTTCTAAATATTTAAATTGTTTACAATTTTAAGAAATTAAATGAAACAATTCAAATTTATTTGAGTGCTGTATTGGTATGGATCTTTTATAATTTATATTAAAACTGTGATGATTCAATGCTAATTAGGTATTTATTTTGCTGAAATTGTCATTGAAAGGTAAACTTAAATAAACAGATTATATATAATACATGTATGTAAAGACAAAGAGTACCTATATGTGTAATGTTTAATTTCTATGCATGTGTGTCAAATAAACGTTAGTGTGCGTAATGTTGATTAATTTCATTTTCATTAATCAATTTTCATTAATTTTACATGTTTCTAATGTATATTATATAAAGATATTCGCTTTCTGCTCACCTTCTCCATGTTAATATTAACTATGCCAAATTCCATACTCCTCCGTTCACATTATTGTCGTAAAAAAGTGTACACTGTTTGCTTCACGTATTTATATATAGATAAATAGCTGACCCATCAAACGTTGTTTTGCCATATAAATTATTAATTATATGTATCGCTAATTAGAATAATTTTACTAAAAAACAATATGATTTCCTTAACGCAATAGAGTGTACAATATTTTTTGATATCCTATCTTTAGCTAACGCAAACAAACTAAATGGTTTGCCCACTCTAGAGCATGCCACGTATATTATTGAATTACTAATATCGCTATTAAAAATAGGGGCAGATGGTAGAAGGGTAAAAATTTAGGGTTGTATGTATTTTTAATATAAAAAATAAAAATAAAAAAATTGTCCAAAAAAAAAAGTTTGGGGTGGACCACCCTTATTACTTAGGGGTATTAAAACAGATAACAACCTATTCTCAGACCTACATACATATAAAATTTAGATATATATTCAGGTATACATATAAAATTTCATAAAAAATCGGTCAAGCCGTTTCAAAGGAGTATGGTAACTAAAACTGTGACACGAGAATTTTATATATTAGATTTTATTTCAAGCCATGACAGTTTAAATGAACTGAGATAAATCTATTCAATGGCAGACGTCAGATGATGCTCACGGATTAGTCTCCTAGAGGAATTCTTAGACGAGGCTTTCATGATATTTTCGGACAGGGCGTTCCATAGCAATGTCGCCTGAAATGTAAATGTAATATAGAAACAGGCTTTGAATGATGGAATATTAAGTTGCCTTCCCTCGTAATTGATCTGACAATCACAATATATGTTTTTATTCCATCGCAATTTCTAACACTTAGTAGACATGTTTTCTGATTGAAAGTGGTTTATGTCGTCCATGGGCGGCCGTAACTCCAAGGAAGCGTACCAGAAGCAAACCCACTTTTTTAAGTAGTTCAGGACTGAATCTAGACGGGTGATAGTAATAGCCAGACAAAGAAAAATCCCTACCACCATCCACGGTACAGGATAAAACTTGGTGGCTGAGTCCAGCGAACTTCAACAGAAGGTGCACAAGTAATAAGCAATGATCATCAGGGTCTACCACGAGCGGGGAAGATCGCTTAGAACTATTCTCGAATAATATGGTGAAACCTCTTACAACTTTCATCCCAACATTACTCAACATTCTTCGACAACACCCCCCTTTATATCACGTACTCGCAACGAATTGAAAGTATAATGCGTTTATTCACTAGACATCGAGAGTTCCATCCTTCAGGTATTTCCCACCTGTGATGTGTGTGTTTTGAAATTATGTTAGTTGACAACCGTCGTTTATTATTCAATACTATATTTCTAAAAAAAACATTCAGGTAGGTACTATAAGAAGGTAGCCACCAACTTCAGTGTTAATCTTAATATCCCATATGACTACCTTTTAAAAAAAACCTTGAGAGCCTTTTAAAAAACTCTCCTCTATCGAGAATTGAAAAAATGGTAACACACCCACGTTCATACCAGTAATTTTTGCAAGATAATGTTTAGATGCATTGTATTACACTGTTGATGTGTTCAAATAATAGGTAATAAAATAGAATAACAGTATGAAGGATTATTTAACTTATATCAAACCAAATTAAAAAAGGGATTATACCAAAAGATGTACCTATCCAATTACGGAATTTAGAAAACAGAGATTATTGTTTGTATAAACATGTATATTATTAACGCAGCCGGATGATATGAAGAGGGGAAAGGAATAGAAACACGCATAGCATCTTAAGTAAAAGCTTAGAAAATAAAATCTTGTACAAGAACAGGTCGACAAAATTCACATTCTCTTGGAATACTTGGAATATAAAATAGTAGACTTTTCGAGGCATAGTTCCTGAATACATGGCACTTTGCCAGATGTGGGTAGCTCCTTGGTTCGACTGTTAAATAGTGTACCCATGAGGACCGAAATACAATTTTATTAGGAAAACATGCCGTATTTTTATAATATGGGATTAGATGATTACGGAAAGACTTGTAAACAAGACTTTTTTTCTATTAAACTCGTTCGTCACTCAATGGGACAGTTAGAGAAATCGTCGTAAAACGTTGTTTAACAAAATATATTAATTTAAAATTACTAAAAATAATTTTACTTGTAATATAAACGAAAAATATGTTTAACTTCTATAAAAAGAGAGATAAAAATATTGCAGCAACATCTGTTATTTAAAGATTGCGTAAATGTAAATTCATTTATTAAAATGTTAGTAATCATCGGATTTAATACAAAATTTGATACATTCAAGAAATAATTTCTATTCTTATACATTGCATCATACATATATATATTCCATTTAATACGGGTATAAATAGTACTTCTTTGAACTCTGGTACCTAAGTGTACTAAAATTGAACTTGTATTATGGGTACCAGTGAACTAAATTACAACATAGATTGGTACCAGCAAGTTATCATGGAAGGTTACAAAGTCAAAGGACACATGAAAAAATAATACGAATAACAGGTTTATTGTTATTTAATTATTGTTTTGTTATGTGGGATGTAGAGTAACGTATGTCGGTGCATGTGTGAGAGCGATTGGAAACGCACGCGCGCGTGCTTTGTGTGTTTTATTGTGTGTGTGTGTGTTTCAAATTTTTATAAACTACCCAATTTTATCATACCTTTATGTTAGTAACCATTTATAAGATTGAATTTTACATTGTTGAGTAAATCAAGGCATTAAACTGCATAATTTGTTGATTTTATTGTAAAGGTGTCTATAATTGGCTGATAGGATCGCTGAGCAAGAATAATTCTAAAACTTTTAGTCGAGCAGACTCTGTAATAGCGAATCCTTGTTACAATTCCGGCAGGGAACCGTTAAGACGAATGCTTTCAATGATAATTTATATTATGTTCGCTATATTGTAATGTTTTATAGCAGTGTATTGTATAACATATACTTACTTTATTTCTTATGTATTACATTCATATTTACGTTCATAAACACACTGTCACAGGTGAGGCTATTATAAAGTGTCATTAATTTGTAACCTATCATCTTGGATGAACGATTCTTTGGTTCATGGCGTAAATGGTTTCTTAGTGTAGATATGTATTTCCGTTTCTTAACCTAATGTTGCTTCGAAGCATTAATTTAAACTAAGATCTGTATTTATATTTTCAAACTGACTTATCGCGATGATCTTAAAAATTACTACATTTTTTTTCTTTCAGTTGTCATCAACACATGTACACATGGTTATTTATATTTCACGGACTCGATGTAAAGGTTACTCACCTCGCGTATCGCATGTTTTTACGCAGCTCGAGGACTTTGACGAATCTTATCGACCGCTAACGCCAACAACCATTTAACTAAGAACCACATATTGAGTTCATTCGGTCGTTTACTTAGATTGATACACACCGTAGTTAGCGAGATTAGCGGTTCCTAAAAGATAATATCCACCAAGGTAATAACAATGTTTCATTCGGCATTCCTTTACGCGTGCTCGACAGAAATTTATATAAGGCAACAGACGCGTGACGGTTAGAACAAGGGTCTCGTAATAGGCACTTGTTTTTTAAACGATGAGAGGCATTGAACATATTACACAAGTTTCGAGTTACAATTGCGTGGAGAACGTCGGGCTTATCTTCACCAGTTGCATAACTAAGGTGAGGAGGTGTCTTATTAAAGTTTTTATGGATTTGAATGTAATAGCCCCTCCATCAATCCACTTTGGAGCAGAGTAAGCCCCAGGCTTTTTAATCAGGAAGAGAAACTAATACAATTTTGACATTGATGGCTATGATTTTAAGAAACCAAAATTATTCCGGTAATTTTGCGTGATAGTGTAAAAAACAGACAAGCAAAAGCAAACTCTCAAGGAATATATTTTATGTGAAATTTTTTTTGTACCATACCTACCATGCTTAAATATTTACCGTACCTGTATTGTATCGTACATTCCCGCAGATATTTCTACTTCTGATTTTAGGGCTGAGCCCTTGTCGGCGCAGCTGATGAAGCCCTCTTCACTTTTCACAATCGAGAGCACATCACGCAGACACATTCTCATCATATTTTTGTAATAGTGGCAAGTAACAGAATTTAGGCAATTTAATTTAGTTTGTGTAATTTTGTGTAAATTCGTAATTTATGCGATTTTCTCGTGAAAAAAAATTATGAATGTAAATTACTCGTGTGCGTGCATTTGACAAGGTAAGCTGAAGAGTTATCGGTAGTAAAAGTCAAACGAAACGTTGTTTGGTAAATATAATTTTTGGTGGTTTCTGAGCCAAATCATAACAAAAAAAAAACGCGGACTCTCATACAGAGTGATTCTAAAATCAATCTGTGTCTAGGTATCATATTGAATGGAAAATTCTACTTACAAAAAACTCTTAATGAGTTCTTTTTTCTACGCACAGTTACATATAGCTCTTTCTACTACTTATGGCTAAATATTACATAGTTATAAATACACAGTATTGTCTTTAAAATAACCATCTAGTTTGTAATAATTTTTCTTCGTAAGAATGCCTTTGACATAAGAGTTTTTAATTAATTTTTTTTATCATTTTCGTAATATGAAAATACCACAAGACTTAGGTCTAGCAGTCCATCAGTCCACTAGTCTATTAGGAATAGTGTTATTTCCGAATGATATAACCAATTAAATAAACGTTAAAAATAAACGTTTACACACTCACAACCCCACACTAAGATTCCCTGTGTTGCGGATGGCATGGTTGTGTATGTGCACAAATATGAGACACACCCATGATCCGAGAACAATTATTTATCTCTCACATAAACGTCTGCCCCGGCCGGGAATCAAACCCGGGAACCCTCGCTTGGCAGGCAGGGTCACTACCAACTGGTCTATGGAGTCGTCAATTGTAGTCAGGTTCAGACAAAATATACGTTTTAAGACGATGGTTCAAATTTTATAATTGTAATTGTAAACTGGTGCACAATTATTGTATTGTACACCGATATTTTCCTTAAAATAGTACCTACTTAAACAAGACCTCGAGGCAACAATCTAATCAGTCATTACTGTCTCTTAAGTGTAAGCGGCCGAGAGTTTCCCATCCAAGAGCATGATTTCATGTTTTAAAATCTTGAGTACCCGTCACAATGTATAATTACCGCGATGATATAAGTTTAAAATCATAAAACGGTTCATAGATGTGATAAACTTCGGTAAGTTAAATTAATCTGTTTTTCGCATATTCATTATGTGTATTTTAATTTTAACACTATACACTGTCATTTGGTAAATAATTTAATTTGAAATACAAGATTTTATATTAAATCTGATGTAAGACCGCAGGTTTCATCCAGTAATGGACTTTGTCGTTTGAAACATGAAATTAATTAGCCATTTTTACGGTCCATTTAAAATTTTATCCTTTATACCTGCTATTTCATTTTCTGAATGGCTTAGTTCCAAAGAAAATTCATAATGGATATTTATATTTATTTTGAAAATTGTTCTTAAAATATTTCTGTTACTTAAGGTTAATTGAACATAATTGAGATTGAGATTTAATACTTTTAGTGGAAAAACCTAATTCTTATTAAATTACGTGGTGACCATTTCTCGTCAGGTTCATTTGCCGGCTGTTATCATGGAAAGTATTGCCTTCAAGATGACTTCATCCAGATTAGTTATATGCAAAATAAAATGTATATTTGTATTCTATTTTTATTATTGAAACACCTTCTTAGGGATTATCTATGCAAACGAAATCGTTGTCGTAAGGTCTAGTTTGGGATGGTTAAATGTGTTGTAACAATAAGTGAAATGAAAATGAACAAATTAAGCTTAATGGGTCAAATACAAAAATTATGGCAGCAAATCTCAAACATTACACAACAGATGATATTATATGATGACGGAAGTGATCACATTCATAACAAAATCTACGAATACACGATCATATACTTAAAATTTAAGATGGATGCATCAATCCTGGAAATAATAGTGTCGAAACTAGTTTCGCACAGGTTTAAACTTTTGTAATTACCATGTGTTGTTTAAAAGAAGTGCTGACGAGTTTCTTTCTCTGTTTTTTCTCCTCAATGTTAAAGTACTTTTTCGAAACGGTTATAAAAGAAAAAAATAATGTGCATAAGTGTATTTACAGAATACCTATATGATTAAATGAATTTAAATTTGAATCACAACTTGCCTTTTAATTAATTTATAATTATTTAATCTCAATTTCAGTGCAACGTTATTCAATCTTCAGATTATTCCTCTTCAGTCTCTCAATCGACGTTATGACCATTTATATCTTCACTTGTTAATATGATACATGAGACGTCTCACTTCTTCCTTTCGGTATTATGACTTTAAATACTCTTCCTACAGCGCTCGGACATCGAAGGTTCTCAGTTTTTGTTACTCCGCTCCTTCAAGTGTTTGTATTAAACGAATTTCAACAGAAATACCTCGCTGACTTCAAATACCTACAAAAGACGTTTGAAAATCTGAATTTATTCTACATTTGACCCTAATAACGAACTGTATTGGATTGGACGTTACGAAAATGGAATACGAGAAGATCCTTAAACTGCTTATCAACATCTACAACGTTGAATTTCTATACTGCGTATTTAAATCAAATTCCTGTTGCAATATTGTTCATCAGTTGACACTTGATAGAATGTCGAATCGGCAAGATTATCCAGTAGTTATTTGATATCCCAGCGGGCCGTTAATCCACGCCGATTCCATTAGCGATAACAGCGTATAGGAAATTAATTTATGGTATTGGGCCCTCAGCGATACGTTTAGTTTATCTATTATATGGTTGAAACGTATGTCAACGGGAGATTTATGAGATGTTTACGGAATATTGATAACAGTAAAGAAATAATAACAGGTATATATTAGTTTTATTACAGTTAAATACATAATTATTCTTAATAATATTCGTCTGAAGTTAAAATTTGATCGTAACAATTGCATAATATTCGCTTTTCGAAATTTATTACGATAACTCTGAATCTCGGCAATAGTTACCAAAGGAAAAAAAGAAATTCTTTTCACAAACAAAGGAGAAAAACATGTTTAAATAACTGTTTTGAGTTTGCCTAATTAAAGTTTAGGCAACAATTACTGGCGGGGAAACGGATTCAACTCTTGCACGTAATACCAAACTTCAAAGGTTTCGGTTATAATTAACTAAAATCCAAACAGGTTTCTTGACTCTTATATAAACGTAACAACATTACTCAAGTTTCATACGTCACCCATCTAACTCCGGCCGGCGCCTGATGAGTCGACATTGATCCTGAAGCCTGGGACAATTCAATTCAAATTCAAAATCATTTCATCACATAGGTATTCAGCAAATACACTTATGAACGTCATTTTTTGCTTCTACCACCGTTTCGAAAAGGTGCTTTAACAATGAGGAGAAGAAACGGTGAAAGAAACTCCTCAGCACATTTTTTAAACAACATATGGTAATTACAAAAGTTTAAACCTGTGCGGAACTGGTTTCGATCCTAATTTTGTCCAGGCATCCTTGTCATTCAATAAACAAGCATTGCAAGATTATTGCTGTATATAAAATCTATCTACATGAAATGGTCGCCTAAAATATTCTTTAAATCCACTTGTAAGCGACGGCTCACAAGTGATAAGGCTCAATGAGAACTTATTAAGGAAGCAACGAGGATTTAATAAGTAACGTCTGTTGTGAAGCGCGATTATTTTACAGTAGGTAAAGAATCTAATATCCGAAGTCCAGCATTGGTTTAAATTAAGACGAACCGTAGGCCAGATTTCGTGGCCAAAGCAATAAATTCCTATCCGAAAGTCAAAGAAATCTAGTGTCTTCTACAAAAGCAATGAAAGGTTGGTACTCATGCCTATTCCACCTCAAACGAATATCTCAGTACTGCTTTGTACGTCGGGGCAAATCTACTTCGCTCCATAGGATTTGAATATGCCCCGAAGCCATCCATTCCACTCTATTTGCAGATATTAATTCTGAACTTGTTGAGATTCTGCAGTATCTAACAGAAATAATATATGAATGATTTTAGTATCCAAATTTTAACTTTTACCGGGTCTAGGAAATAAAGGAATGTATGTATGTATCTGTACTCACGTTTTATTGAATAATCGTAAGTACCCATGATATTTACGTTGACATAAATGTATATCATATCAACAATTTTGTTTCAATGAATCTTAATCGCAGATTCGATGTTTTTTTAGTTTTCAAGTGTTCAAGAGTTTTCTCATTAAATAAACCAAATTCAATCTGTTAACTAATAATTATTGTCCAGAGGCACTCCACACATCGAAACAAACTTTCTAATTCTAACGGAAACTAAGTCACTCTAATTAAAGTTTATATACGCTTTTGCTTCAGTTTACAAAATAAAGTTAATGACAGACGTAGCGAGGCAAAGTAGATTGAGAGGCAATTTCAGCTTTAGATTTAATTTCTTTCGATATAATGTTAAGAAATTAATGTCGTGTCAATAATATTATATTGTCAATGTTTCATTATTTGACACATTCTATAAGGCTGTAAGCGTTTGTTGTTGTTTCCAGCTTCTGTTCTCTCGCTAACTGTCAATCATTTTACATTTCTCTACTAATAATTAAATGACAAGGCTCATTATAAGGCATGGAAAGGAATGTTATTTCTATTACATGAAGATATCATTATATAGTATTAGGTACTTCCACAAAACACGTGCAACTCATGAAATGTTAAAAATTTCCTTAAATGTTTTATTGCCTGTACAACTATATGAAATTTTAATTTTAAACAATACAGTATCTTAACGTACCTAAAACAACCTGGTTCACAAAACGTGGAGAATGCGACTTTAGAAAAATAAACTACCTATTTATTAGTGTTCAGAAGCTATTGCGTGTTATTCTTCGTCTTTTTTCATTTCGTTGTTTTTCTTTTTAATCTTATGGAGTTAGAAAATGTTATTATGCAACGGAACGACCAGATCGCACATCCTATTTTAATCGCCACGTCTACCTAAGACACTATTGCGTAGTTTCTATCCAGTAATCTGGTTATCCCCTGAGTCCTTATTCAAACATCAAAAATAAACACCAAGGCATTCAAATCATATACTTTAACCTTAATATGCCTCGGTGTGTCTGTACATGCGCTGTGATAGTCGCCTGGGGGCCGATCGAAGTTCCAACTTTTAGATGCTTAACAATACATTTATAACATGATAACTGTAAAGTTTGATCTTATATTTATTCAGTCTACATGAACACACTATTTCTTCCATCATTGAATCAGATACCAAGCCTATCCTATTCAAGATTTTTGAGCAAGATCGCTGTGCCTTGTTGTCTTAAAAAACATGAAGATTACACACGTATTATTTACATAATTAACTAAAATATTAATAGATTACATTAGCAAAAAACAGTGATAGTCCGATTTTAAATAGATATTTTCGATTGATGAGATTGTCCAAATCCGTTGTACACCTTCCCACGACAATTAAACCAAAGCATAATTACATGATTATATTCTCTACAGGAATGGTGTCTTACCATGTAGTGCCGAACTCTTCAATACTCACTCAGATCTCGTGCTTGGGACTCGTTGAACTCAAATTTTAATGATCGATATGTAAAGATTTGGTCTGGAGTATAGGATGATATAATTTTAATAGTATAAATGTTATAATTCATTGTTTGTCAGGCGAAGATATCTAAGGACTTCAGAGGCTATTAAAATAATTGTTGACCAATAATACTTGAAGGCTGACGTCTACCAGCTCTTCTTTCGAATGTTATATGTCAGTGTCTTATCAATCTTAAGAATACGTGTCTCCAGTAATATCAACAAAGATAGGCTACTCATAAAGCTACACTGTAAATCTCTAAATGGTTGTTTATGTCTTTTGTTAACGAAAAACCCGACCTCTTTAGAAAGGTGTTCGTTTTCTCAGACGTAGAGGATTCGATTTTAAAATTGTGATGGGTACTGCGCTGTGCACGGACTTCAGTGATTGTAAAAATTTATTGTCTCGGGTTGCACCTCATGTTCTTTGATGTTCATATTGTCCTGTATGAATATCGTCAATGTTTATGATAGCAGTAGCAGACATTTTACTCTCGTGACACTATTACAAACACAGTAGCCTAGCCTGGTATGGTAATCGTAAAAGGGAAGCCATATGTTTTTTTTTATTCGTGAAAGAAGCGGAAAATAACGGAGTTCAATGAAATCGCACTTCAACAAAGCGACACTAAATCTCTTTTATTCTTCGGAACTTAGTTTATCCCACTGAGTACTGATATTAATTTGGCACCATAATTCTATGAAACAATCGTAAATTATGGGGTCTCATCATTATAAATTAAACTGTCCCGTTTCTCGACTCAGCATCATCTATCATCTATCATCAATTGCACTGTATTTGAAGTTTTCACATAATTATCTTCCGAGTACAGTATAGATAGGCCCTCAGAATAAACTTTAGGAAATTTTCAGATGACCTACTCAGTTTGTTCATGTGGTTATTCGTTCATAATACGTACATACCATTTTAAGAAATTTAAAATGAGTGCTAAATTCGCACCTATGAAATCACTGTTTTTCATAAGGCAAATGATTCACTATCGCTCAATGAAAAGCGAGCTATGAAACCTAGCGTAACATTTTAAAAGCCTATTCATTTTGCCTTTAACCTTTACAGGTTGCAGTTTTCATGGCACATAGGCGCCGGTAGGGAATTGCGTTCCTGTTATATGCGTGATACGTCATACTATCAAAGTCTAATGAATCAAAGGTGTGAAGGACCTTTTTAAATATTTGTTGGATATCAATGAAATAAAAATCTTATACATTGCTTAGGGCTGACTTCGTTAGATTCTTGTGAAGAAATAGTAATCGAGTTTGGACTCCGGAATTATGAAAGTTTCTGAAACATTCCATATCACCGGTGAAAAAGTACTATTCAATAGAGTGTGAATAGGCTTATTCCAAGTTAATGCGCTTCACCATCTAAGGCTACATCGCCAGTTATCATCAGGTGAGATTGTAGTCAAGCATTGATTTTATAACAAGTACAAAAAAATTTTTTATAGGTAACAAGTAAATAAACTTAAATATGAAGGCAGCAATGTATCATCACACACCTTCAAAGAGATTAATCCTCACATCTCGTCTGGATACAAACATTCTAAATTAAAAAAAAAAAATCTTTCTTTTTATTGCACTAATGTAAATATTATTACCTATCTACCAGAGACGATTACGAGTTTTTATGATAGCCTTTTCAAACAAAATAGACTTAAAGTAGATATGGTAAAACCACATTACTTAAACCAAAAAATCTATTTCGTAGTTTAAGAGACAAGTACAGGAACAATCCAAACCCTGTAAAGTTATCTTCGAGTTGATCTGAACTAATATTGAGGACAGTACAACGCATCATGCTCTAACATTTATGGATCAAAACGCCACTCTTTAGAACTCTTTGCATACTATAAAAACGTTCTAATTCCGGCAATCATTATTTCTCATAAAATGTCTCCCTTTGTAAGATATCTTTATTTCCCTCTCAACGAAACTCATGTTTCTTTGTAGACGATCGCGATACTAATTTGAATTCAAAGGCTTTCCGCTTCTTGAGATCCTTTCCTTTGTGTACAACATCATTGTGCATTCACAACTTATGTTAATTAATTGTCTGAGTCCAGTCGCTAAGACAAATTTAGTCAGTCTAGATTGGACTGGAACAAACAGAATGAATTGAACAAAGAATTCCAGTCGTCCAATCTTCATTGAAACTTTGGCTTTCTAAAGTCTCGGCCATATCACCACGGTTCGGTGCTGTATGTTATGGAAATCGGTGTCAGTTTTGAATTCAAATTTAGTATATTTAATAATTAAGGTATTTTCTAAATTCTAGAATTCACGAAATGTTTTTTTCTTTTTCTATTACCATCTTGTTAAAATGTTTAAGATTAAGAAGGTGAAACGGCAAAAAATAATAATCATCGTATGTTTTAATTCTACAATTACAAAATTCAAAATGCCGCGCAATCGTCTGGAAAACTGTTATATTATTAAAAGGCAATATTGTTATTTATATATTCATCTATATCATAATATCCTTTAACTGTAAGCTGTGTTTTAACAAGGTAAACCAGGAGTCAAATTAGAAACTTGTTTGTAAAGACGTATTCTCGTTTTTCTTTACCCATGTTCTTAGCAATAGCAAAAACATAACTGGTCTAATGCTGTGCCTATCTAAGAAATGGCAGATACCTGTCAGGTTCAATAGTTAAACATTCCATCAAGATGTAACCTGATGCGGCCCTACGCCGCCCGCGGAGATTTGATTGAGCCTTTGCCTACATTACTTACTTGCTCATCTTACTCAATTATGTTAATATAACTCCGTGCTCACATTTCAACTGAATTGCGTTTTGGTGAAACTCTAAAAGCATAAGTTAAATCCAGAGGAGTACTTCAAATTTAATATTTTGATTGTCATACTACTTATGTTTTCTGTTTTTAATCTTTAAAGTTTTATGGACAGTTCGTTTATTTCAAGATAATTACTAATTGGCTCGCCATAAGATGGGATTAGTTCGTTCAAAGTAAGACCGCATTAGCTTATAAAATGTTGAAGTGAATCCCTAAATCTGTTATAAAAAACCTTATTTCTATCCACTTACGCTGTCTGTAACTTTCCTATTCAGATTGTTGGAAAATGTGGCTGCTCCTACATTATTTACAGGGATTTTATATATATAATATAGGGAAACGACTTTTCGTTTCAGACATTTATTTCAAACTATATTCTATTTTCTTATTTTTCACACATCCGTCAGATTACATATTTTATTTATATACAACCTCCAACACAGATTAACCATAACATCTTCATGCTCCTGAAATAATATTGCTCAGTAGAGTGTGTGTGTGTGTATTAATATTTTGTAAATAATTGTTTAAAAAATATATTCTTTTCATTCTATATAATATTCATTATTGTTATTTAAGACCATGTATTTACCTTAATAAATTTATTAATACATTTATATTGTTTAATAAATCTCAAGTAATTAAAAAAAGATAATTAATTAAAACTACTAAAAATATTTTTAATATTATTTACAAATCAGTTATCAGTTTCTCTTCCGATAGAAAATTAGCTCATAAATGTATTTTTTAAAACCACTACGTGGAAGAACCATAATAATAATGCACTTAATGTATCAGCATTATAAAAGAGAGGATATACAAAAATTAAAATTTCAATATTTTCAGTTTCTTTGAGCTCTTTTTAAAGTAAATTAAAAATACATCTACCCATTAGAGGATATAGAACGACAAGCTCCCTTAACGGATCTCTTGACTATGAACACGAATTGAAAGACTGGTGAAGCAATTAAGTGTACGTTTAGGTAAATACAAAATATTCGACTCCTAATCTCCAGCGCGAATGAAGATAAAACTCCCATAATAAATATGTATTTGAAAACGCCGCACATGACCATAGTCAAAGGTATTTCATGCCAAAATGTATTTCTGGGATTCCATGCAAGTCACGTCGATACGACACGTTCGCCTTGCTTCACACTTGACCCGAACTTTCAGACTTTCGGTTGCTTTCACCAATTGGTACGTTCGACAAGGTGGAAATTTGTTAAAATGCCTTATTTACATCTACACACATAATAACGCCGTAAAATTATGTGTATTCAAAAGAAAAATAAATTCTCAAGAAACTACCAAAAACGAGTACATTATAAAAAACATACTGGAAAATCTTGTCTGTCTACATACGTTTGATGGTAAATCCGGATAATCTTTGAAAGTTGTGGACAGATTTAAAGCAAATAATAAATAATCGTAATCGTTGCGGTGCTGGAGGAGATTTACGTATACCATGGACAGCAAAAAAAACCAATAGAACTAGTCTCAACCAGCTTAAAATTAAAACCAGAATCTCCACAATCTGCTACCAACGAGATATTAAACATATACACCTTATATATAGGATATACATCCGGAATAGTGTACCTTTTAAATGGTAAAATAAATTTTCAAGAATGTGTCGTAGTTTTGGAGATTAATTTCCACATATACAGAAACTCACAAGATGTGCACTTTCTCTTTGTAATATTACTACAAATTATACGGTCTATGATATAAGTCAACATAATTTAAACTTTATCATAGCTTTTCAAATATAGTTTGTACCTACATGCATTAAATGGAATAGAATAATTTTTTTCCACTAATAAGTAAAATAAAATTACCATTAAACTATATTTTTCGACTACAGCACGTATTAATAAAGAAACTACTGAGATAAAATTTGAAATTATACCTGCTTCCACTGTTTCATGCGTATCTACACGATATCGCAGGCCTAAGTAATTAATGTAAGCCAGTCGAAAGTAAAAAAATGCAATAATGCGCTTCATTAAACTTTTCTCAGTAGGTAATCGAAACCATACCTAACCATCATCACTACTTAATCATAGGTTATCATCTAGAACAATACCTGGTTTATGATTGAAAAAAAAATACCTGGTGTACTTGAAAATAAATATATTTTACCTGATATTCAGAGTAATAAACGCTAGCGTTAATTACAGTATTTTCCCGGGGAAAGGGATTATTAAAAACTTGTTATATCTATTAGACTTTACTTAAAGGTAGAACGTTTTATTCTAATTTATATTATTCTAACTAGGCTCGTTTAATACACGATCGAGTAGGTAATCCAGCAAGGAATGCGACTAGTTACTTCGCAATTGAACGGGTCTTACAATGGCGTGTGAACGATAGACGACCGTCAGTCTAAGGGTAATATAAAAACTGATGGTAATAACAATTTCTTTGGCATGCTTATATAATTTCGATGTTTTTTTTTTCGTTTTTCTTCAGTATGCCACAAAGTGCCATGCATTTCCTCTTTTTTATTCTATACTTTAACTTTTTTTTATACTTTAATTTTTTTTTTTTTTAAATTACGCGGGAAGTTAGTTAGAAGTTAGAGTCCATTAGTTTTCCCCGGGATGAAAAATATGTTATGGTTAGTGTTATAGTTGTTTGGACAGACAGACAAAAAATTCCAAAATAAATGTTTAGGACTCTGTATCGATAATAAGAGTTCATCACACTACTGAACACACACACTCCACGATTTAATGCCCGCCTCGCGAGGCGTGCGAATTCTTTGGGAATGTTACTTTTAGATTAGAAAATTACCTTCAGAAGTTTCTCACCGCGACATGTTAATACGTGTCCGTTCTTGGGTCTTGTTATATTCCAATACATCACTTCCAATATTTCAATCCGACCGTGGAAGATCGGCCTTTCGTTCTGGTTGGTTGTCTCTCCTTTCGTACGTTTAAAGCCCTACTAGATGGATCGCGCTTGTGGGAAGCCTACTGGGCTACCGATCAGTCGATCAGCGGCCGGACGGAGCCTAAACTTTGGGTTCGGTGGCGGGCTCCACGCCCTGCTGTTGGGTGGACGAGATGCAAATTCCGCAGATGCGGGAATCGTGTCCCGTCGACACGTTGGAACATTTTGTGTGCCAAGCTGTTCATGAAGTAGTCCAGGCTCTCGACTCGAAGGTTCCTCTGGACGACGGACGGCCAATCAGCCGACTAAGCGCGATAGACTGCACAACGCGCAGCCTCCTGCGCTGCGGTTCACTAGTGAGCCTGGCTAGTGTCACTTACGTGAGGCGAGGTCAGACGTACGTCTCGTAGACCTCGTGCTTCACCCAGGAGGCTCGAACAGAGCACTGGTCTTAGGGCTGCCGCCGTTGCTTTAGCGCTAGCAATGATGTAATCCACCTGAGGCTTCATGCTCCACGCTGGTTATTTTATTAAAATTAGTCCATTAGTTTTAGAGTTATTGAGTAACATACAATCAGAGAATCAGATATAAATTCAAAAATAAATATTGTGTTCGAGTCTATACCATGCACATAACATGTAGCAAATGTATTTTTGTAAAAATATTCCATATACAGATGTTTTCATCGATACTGTTTTATTATTAAGGTCCGGCCGTTGTCCTGGGAATCGTGGTAATTCGACGAACTGTAATTAATTTCTCATAGACGCGATATAATTATATTTTTGGTATTGCGTTTATTAGTCATTACTTCTTAGCATCGAGCATTTAGTAGTCCGGCTCTAAACCACTTATTGTCGTTACCCAGCGAATGAAATTTCGCCAAACACTTCAGTTTTGTTTTAGAAACAATAGTTTGTTGAAGCTAATTGTACAGTTAATTTCTCCAGTTGAGCTGCTCGGCTAGTCTGGAACTTCACGACAAACTGAGTGTTACCAGCTAAATTAACAGGCACAATCACGCTTTGTTTACTCCACTGCGCTTGCAGCTTGCTTGTTACAAGACTAAGTAGTTAGATTAAGTTTCTGCCTTCTAGTCGACGAAGTGTTGTTCAGGTAAGAAATGTTTCTTGTTAAGGTTTAATAATCCAATAATATAAATGTATGTACAATAATTGTGAAACAAGTAATGTACGGTATCTATATGGTATTGATACGTTATGATAAGTCTTTAAAGAAGCGTGTCCATTATATACTTTCGACCGTCAAAATAATGCCGTAGTGTTGTGATTTACAAGGGTGCCGGTAACCAATTTCCTCGTTAGATAGACATTAACATAAAAATACATACATTAATAATTACTTATTTCACATTTGAACTTACCATTAACAGAACACGTCAATACGACGACAACTTAACATGACCACTGAATTGATAGCAAGATCAATCATGATTTAATTGCTTATATATTACAATTATTGCATAACAAATGGACTGTCTTATTCACAAACATTATTTAATATTACCTCCTCTCTAGCTCATAACAGGAGTGCTTAAAACCAATAAGCAGAATCACGCAATCAAACAATTCGCACCGCACATTATCTACGCGGGGCCGGCGTGCGAACACTAAAGGCGCGGCCCATGCGTGGGAATATCGGGCGTCAAAGAAGCCCTTCATACCCAGGTTCAACTCGAGGGGGACAACAGTCACGTGGTGACGAACCCCCGCTGTCGAGCGGGGGTACAATCAGAAAAGAAAACTGTTTTGAATTTTTAACACTACAAAATGGAATACTTCTAACTTTATTCCATGAAACATTCAGAAACCGTTACACATAACAATAAATACTATTATGATGTTACAAAATGAACTATAATATGCTGCTAAAGGAGTTAGTATGTGTAAATGATTCCATAAATAAGCCAGGCATATAACCCTCTGGATGATTTGCATTTAAATATTTTAGGCATGCTCTCGCGAGAAGTAATAAATTATAGATGTTTCGACCGTAAAATCGGACTTCTCACATCGCGGCACACAAATAACTTACGTAATGTGTGACATTGACTTGAATTAACTAAATTTCGAGAACCGGCAGGCTTAAAATTACTACGGAACATTTAATTAATTTATATTTCCAAAATTGTAATTGTTCGAAAATATTATACAATCAGTTGAAAGAATATCAAACACGAGTTCAAAATTTATAATACGTAGCAAAGTAAAAAAAGATCATTCAATATTTTTTATTTTTATTTAAATAATGCATAAACAAACTAAAAAAACAATGTTGATAAATTGAGAGACGAAATCTGGATTTTAAAATATCAATAAAAGAAAAAAGTCATCAATACATTTACAGACAATTATTTATTGCGTCACACGAAAGCAAACTAACTGATTTTGTGTTTTTTGAACTCAACTAACTTAGAATCCTTCGCTTACTCCGAGTTTAACACGAACTTTGCTCTTTTGCAAAAATTTAATGTTAAGACGATGTTTATAGTGATTTCAGCCTGCCTCTGCTGATGGTGTATGGTGCCTACTATCATACGAGTCCATTGGGTTACCACCCAAGTTGAGCCCGGCAGCCCTCGGCTTGGTGGTATGGATGTTTGCCTTCCTGGCTAGTCCATTATCCTCCTTACGAAATAAAACGTGAAATGTTTTAATGTGTTGTCTTTACAATTCGGCATTCGTAATCGCTATTTAGAGGTAATAATATGTTTAACTTTGATAAGGTAAATTAAAGTAAATTTAACAGCATTAAAAATTTCTTTAAAACATTAAGAGATCTTTGATCAGTTGTGGTTGAGACACATAATAATAGTAAACTACTCTTAGACAACAGTGTCTATTATATTCTGTCTTAATCATGTAAAACCTTTGAAATATGGAATAACACTGTCTACATACATTGGTTGACTTAAATACGAAATAAGAATCTTAAAAAATGTGTTGTGTTGAGGAAAAAATTAGCGACATTATTAAGCCTAGTTACCAAAGTAACTGATATAAGTTATTGAGAGAGACATTACAACGAAAATCCCTTACAAAATATTCCAGTAAATAATAATAATAATATTTCACTTTGGATAAATTAGTAATTACGCCTCGAGGAACTTACAGAATTTCCATACAATACCAACAGCGCTGATTCAGCGAGGGGTACACTGTCATTAAAAAGGATAATTTGAGCTTCTTCCGTCTGAAAGAACTAAAAATTCACTTTGATCGTGACAACGTAGATTACATTATTTACTTACATTATACAGTAGGTACTGAAGAGATATCCTCGATATGGTAACATCTACATAATGTGTAAATACCACATGTCGTAGGATTGTCTACGTCCAGTTTAGGTTTACTCCAAGATTTTATAAACTATAGAAAACTTTATACGAGACATATATAAAAGAAACTTTATAAGATGATCCTGTAGTACAGTTGGTAGTGATGATACCTGCTAGGTACAAGTAAACTAAGTAGGTCTGTCTACGCTATTAGGAAGATAAGACTGATTACTGATGTAGAGACAGCTTGACTTGTTTATTTTGCATATTTTCATAGTCTTATGTCTTACGGTATCCTAATGTGGGGTAAATCAGCGGACATTGATTCAATATTTATATTACAGAAAAGAGCAATTAGAGCTATATACAGATTAAAGTCGCGTGAGTCATTAAGAGAAAAATTTAAAGAAATAGGTGTACTCGCCGTAGCCAGCCAGTATACATATATATAGTAATTTAGTATTTATTAAAAAAAAAATACGTATTAAAGCAGAAAAGTGATACACACAATCATGAAACAAGAAATAAGCATAATTTGGTTACATCTTCATATCGTCTTCAAAGGATTCAGCGTTCTTTTATGGGGCTTGGAGTTCGTTTTTACAATAAGATTCCTAAGTCATTACGCGAGTTGCCCATTGGAACTTTTAAGCATCGCATTAAAACACAACTTATAGACAAGGGATATTATAGTATAGATGAATACACAATGACAAGTATGCCTGGAAATAATAGTGTCGAAACCAGTTCCGCACAGATTTAAACTTTTGTAATTACCATGTGTTGTTTAAAAGATGTGCTGAGAAGTTTCTTTAGCCGTTTCTTCTCTTCGTTGTTAAAGCACCTTTTGGAAACGGTGGTAGAAGCAAAAAATGACGTTCATAAGTGTATTCACTGAATACCTATGTGATGAAATGATTTTGAATTTGAATTTGAGTAACAAATAAATAAATGTTGCGACACAGGGGATTCTAGTATGGGGGAGTGAGTTTGTGTAAGTATTTATTGATGTTCTTATTACTACGTATGTTAGTTATTTAAACACGTTCTTATTGTTGTCATATTATTAGTTTATGTGTAATGCTGCTGTTAACTTGATCTCTTTTAATCGACTGGAGTTTTGTAATTGTCTCTAAAACAATAACCTTCGGCTTAAAATTTTGAATTTATTCAAAATTTAATCGACATGTACTCCTAACAAAATTTAAAGAGTGAACAATATATATTACCAAACCATCGTGTTTAAAGTCGATTGACAATGTTCACGCAAACAAAATTATAACTCTGTTGTAAAAATGGATGTAGCGTACATCCGGCTATACTGTTATTGTATTTAGTTTTAAGTCAATATGAAATTAAATGAAATTCTTTTAGGTTTTTAGACTTACCTACGGTGAAAATTGTTTATGTTATAAAATAGATACACGATTGACCAATGTAAAGGAATCTAGTACTGTGTTCCCATATTTGACCAACTGCCCAAAGAGTATATTAGCGAATTAGAATTATAATTTCGTATAGAACTTGAATATATTTGTATGTATGAATAATAACATGAATATATGTAAGTGTGCACGCAACTTATGACGTATAAAGTTCATTAACATTACATTTCATCAACCGAGGCTTACGTTCTGTCAAAAAGTTAGTTAACACGATCGTGATACATACTGCAATGAACATATAATTAAGTTTTTGTAAACTTTAATATAAATAATTTAACTAACGTCATTGGTACTATTAAACAAGATTGCAAAAATATTTCTGATTAAATTATATTCATTTATAATGTACAAAGAAAAATATTATACGAGGCCAATTTTATTAGTCCGAAAACTTTGTATCTCCATCAACAACTTATGAATTTTGGCTATGAACGTACTTTGAAAGTATTGAAAGGTCCACTTTATTAAAGATCAAATTATAAGTTCTAAGGAGTCTGCTAACTATACCGTTGGCCGTGTAGTTAAAGTTTTGTGCGTCTACTTCTTGTTTTAGGAACTTGCAAAATTATTACTTGATTCACTAATGATGAACAGTCCAGAGCGCCCGAAAAATATAATTTAAGGCAATATCTGGTTGAAATCAATGGTATTTTAATAACACCAACCCATATCTATGATATGAATTGTCATTACGGTGTTATTAATGCATGGTAATTTATTAAGATAATCTAAATGCTTAGCAGATTTCCTTTGAATCGACGGATTTAAATGTTCATATTTTATATTGCGTGGGTTCCAAACGAAACTACAATATTCTAGCAACCTTTAAATATATGCAAAGTATGAAACTTGTAAGTAACCTATTTTTGGGAAATCCTCTGAGACATGTTAAATGAACCCCATTTTTATGGGCTTTATCAACAATACTATCACTCTGCTAATGTCAGTTTCTTTTTATCTAGAATTACTCCCAAATCTTTAACATGTTGCCCCTTATCAAATACTGAATTGGTTAATTTATATTCGAGTGTATTATATTTTTATTTTTAGTGAAACACTTAACATCAAACCGGCTAGTTCTATAGTATTAATTTAACCTACCTATGTAATTTTGTAGCTTGTAATAATATGGTAACGTACTTGCATTAAGGTATACTCTCTTGCCGTGAGCAAATAATAAAAATTTTGCATGATGGAAACAGGTATTGATATTATAAAAGTAAGCCAAATAAAAGAGAGGACGGAGATTGATCCTTGCGGAACCCCCAAAGGAATATTTATGAAGCCTGATCTTTCTACTCTAGTGACTATTGTTTGTCATCGGTTTTGTAAGTACGATTCGTCCCACCTTATCTGATCTCTACGAATACGTTGGCTTTGTCATTTTTGTAGCAGCATTAAGGGATCTACACGAACAGACGCCTTAAAATCAATCGGTGTATATCGCGCGATCCTGGCCTCGTCTTTCCAGTTCTTTGAAGACATGTGTTAAAGATAACAAGAGTTGTAATTATTGTGTGGCCTTTGGTAAATCCAAATTGTTGATTTCGGATTGCTCAATATATGAAAGGAAATATGAGCTCATAAATAACCTAGGCAATCTTCTTATATAAACCTACTTTTTTATAAATTAAAGGATGTATTATGTGATATGTAGTATGATTATATTATGTTATCGCCAAGTGTGGTCGTAATACATCAAAAATTGAAATGTTCACCGAGGCCATTTATAAACAATTTCTATTTTTCTATATTTATTTACAAACATTGAAAATGTTAAATTGCATACAGAGTCAAAACCAAGGCCTTCAGCCAAAGACCGACTTTTAAACCTATGGGCTATTACTATTTTCCTTCTAATGCGTGCGCTATTGTATAACAGAACTTAGAAATATTCTAACATGGTTAGCATAAAGTATTAAACTGAAAAATTTTCTTTATATTATTTTTTCTTTTGAATCCAACTTTGTAGACATTGTTATTAAAACTATTTGACCGATTTCACTGACATTTTTGCTTTTAAAAATTTATTTTCCGCTACATTCTTGGCGGACCTCGAGGGACAATTGAAGAAGGCATATTATTGTCTTTCATGTAGACTACTTTTCCATTCCTAGTATAATATTTTTATACTTTACTCTTCACTCGTTTTACTTAACTGAGTTTAACATCGATTCAATGAATAGTGAATCCGCTAATTACAATACAGAAAAACAAAAACAACTACACAAAGAAAACATCTTTCATATCTATCTATGTGTGTGTATGCACATATTGTACATTTTGAATGTAACGAAAACACACGACTTTTGCATATTGTTCGTAATAATATTTTTTATTTTTATTCTATTTATTTACACACCAACAGCGTTACACACAAATTTTTACATAAGTTATATCTTATAAAGCACACATGACATGTGTGCATGCCAATTATAGGCGTGAATAACATTTAAAATAGAGACAGTGCTTAGTTTTAAGATTAACACTATGTTACGTATACTAATACAACATAAAGTAATAACATATGAGTACTTATTCAAAATTAATTCCTTGTTTAGATGCAGAACTATTTTTACTTTAAGTAAGTTTATCGAGTCGTGAAATATGTTGACATCTATTTTTGTGCACAATCGATTATATTCGGCACACATTCGAGGAAGAAGAGAATGTTTGAAAATATTTGTCTTGAATGTAGGGATATGAAGGGGTTTAGTAATGGGGTGTCGCGGATATCGAGACGGGACATTAAGTCGTACTTCGCTGAGCAAACTACTAGAGTCCGAACAACCAGAGAGAAACTTTTTTAGAAATTTGATATAAGTAAGAGTTCGAATTGTAGAGAATCGTAATTCGTAATTTGTAAATTGTAATTTCGGGTTTGTGGAGAATCCAGTTTGTAAAATTTTCGCCGTAAATCGTAGGTGGCTCTGTGCGAGATATCTGAGGATTAGTAAGCCATGTGTCTCGTAAAGGACCGTTGGATACCCTCAATAGGATCGCTGGATATAAAATAATATAATAATGAAATATTCTAGAATATCTGTACAACTAATAAAATTCTAACTGATCGCTTTGTGTACATTAAAGATACATATATGAGAAAAACGATTATTGGAGGCCTTTATTAACGCAATAAAATACAAAAGAATAGTTATTAGAATTTTTGTCTATTTGTCTGTGATCTTGTGCACGCTAATCTCAGAAACGGCTTTTCGCTGATGTATTGTAGGAAGCATCAGTTAATACTTAAAGTTTGTTTCGTTGCAATTCGTAGTAATTATAAATTTATTTAAAATAATGCTGGTACTATTTCTTAGCATCAGGTGTAGTTATTCCGAACCGAAGCGAGGGCAGTTTGCTAGTCTATGAATAAAAATCAATTACCGCGTGAATAAAAGGTCATTAATTCCGAACGGCAGGAGCGTTTTAGCTGTTTGTTTTTAATTACATTTCACCGTTACATCGTCGAGATTTACATATTCACTCATATTCATATCTTAGACCTCAACACCACTTACCATCAGGTGGGATTGTTGTCAAGCATTAACTTTATTTATATAAAAGAAACACAAAACCTTAACGTTTATGATTTAGACGTACCAACAACATTGGACTTCCTGACAGATCAGTATAACAATGGAGCCAACTACTCCAGTCTTAATACTTCTCAGCTCTAACTTTAATATTTGGCAAAACGGCCGGGCAATATATTTATACATATAATTATGTTATTATATAATATAAGTGGGTTTCTTAAGGGAGTATTTAGGACCAGACTAAGCATTCCCAAATATCAACCTATATTGAACTCAAATATAGTTTTAGACTAATGAAAACTTATAACTGCAACAGATTACAAAAAAAAACATAACCGTGCTAGCACTAATATACAGGATAACGAGTCCAGACGTTGTCTCTCATTAGGCTACCAAACATTAAATTAAGACGGGAATATTTATATAATAATTAATAATTTGTTAAAAACTTCGACTCCAGGACGATCAACGTTCCGATTCATAATTCCTTTCTTCCATCAAAGGCAACAAATATGTCCGGCAAAAGTCCTTTACTCATACCTAGCACCCACAGAACCACTCAGGTCAGATCAAAACACCGATCTACTTTTCTTAACGTATTAAAGCCAATTCACAATGCTAGCATTTCGACAATCAGTCGATGGATTAAGGATGGATGGAATATGTAAATCTCTTCGGATATAACGCTTCACATAATTATGGTCTCTCGTCACAAGGTAAGTTTGTTTAACCATTAATTATGTTTGTAACTGCTGTAATGAAGTTTGTAGAAAATAAAATTATTGAAAATTCTAGCAGAGAAGTCAGAAGTTTGGTTGATAATGGTGACCTTACTAAGGACACTAGTAATTTTCTTAATTAGTAAATTGCAGCTGAAGTGACGCTAATTTATAATAATTTACAATGATGCACGTTTGAAATAATAATACCCGTGTAATGATAATTTATATCAATTTGTTTATTTCAATCGACCACATTGAGGACACCATAATCGGCTTACCTCGTATTTAATTTACTGCAATATTATCGCGAAACAGTTGCGGTAATGATTCATATCTATTGCGTATGACTTTAAATTGTACTATTATTTTTGCTACAGCATAATATCATTTTAGGTTGCTTTGCGGTTCTTGGTTATACACAAATTCTATGTACAACGAATAAATGTTCGTTTGCACTTTTAAGGGTTTTATTATTTCTATATATGTCGGCGATGCCAGTAGTTTTAGCAGCATTGTCGAACATAGCGTGGGCGTATAATCGTTTAACACTTTTAATTAATTGTTCACAAACACTTCTCACCTGGCAAATGATACCAGTAACAGTTCCCAGTGCGGAGGAACCGATCTCTTCGACCGCAGAATGTAAACTGTGGCTCCATCGGGCGTCACTCCACTAGCTAGGTTCTGTTGTAGGCATCGACGTCATCGCGGCGGTGCTGCCATCTCTCGAATATCGTGCTGAGTTTCGTTTCACGTCTATACTAATGACCATATCCGACATATATATATATATATATATATAAGATATTAGTTACATACACACAAAAAACATAGCCAACAAATAATCGAACGGGCTAACAGATGGTTAGTACTCAAAGTCGCCCATGAATGTCTATGAACGTCATGAACACGAAATGAAGCAATGAAAAATAAAGCAAAAACGAATAAGTCCCGCTTATTGGGGCCTATCCAACACTGCAACCGCATTGTGTCAAATCATTTAGAGGTTAAATTTAGGCGGAGGATGGAAGGAGCAATGCCATTACGTCGTCAATTGTTCGTTCTTATACCACGCGGAACTTTGGCCTGATGTGCAATCGAAACGAAGATCCTATTGACCATAAATATAGAGGATAAACATAGGTCTCTTGATAGGACCAACGGCTCTGTAAGCCGTGAAAGCATGGGTTATATTATTATACCTTGTGATTGCTTTATTTACCGATTTCCTTTTCAGATACGCGCCATGTTGGTCCCACTGAGTTATGTTACTGAAATCCATCTGTTTTCCAATTCCTACTATTCGTTTATACTCTCCCTATATATATTAATTTCTATATCTTGTTCAAATTTTCAATCGTTCTTACTTTTTATTCATTCACTCAAGTTTAAATATATTTTCTTTAAGGTTGTGGTCGATGACATTTGATGTTAATACAGATTTTTTAAATATTAATTCATTGACTAATAATAGTTTTATATGGGAGAAAAAAAACTCTTATATAATATATTTAGCAGGATATCAATGTAATGTAACACGTTTCTATTAAATAGTAAGAAATAAAACTGTTTTCTGTAAAACCCTGAGATATATTTAAAAATGCAGCGAGCTCCTAACACAACATTAAATCCAATTAGAAGGTAAGAAGGTAGGAAAGAATGTACTGGCTCTCAAGCTCCCAGCCGGAATACGACGAGTCGTTTGGCAGCTGACTCAAGCATGAGGGTGGTAGCTAGCCAGGCAGGTTTCACGAAAAGCCATAAAGCCAAATAATAAAGCCAAAGAATAATAATACCAATAATAATTACTTAATAATAAAATTGATAATATAATCCTTACGCGAAGCCGTAGCACCAAGCATTCTTTCTTACCTTCTTCTCATTTCCTGACCGACAACGCATCAGTGATACCTTTGGTCTTATTGATGTCCATGGGCGACGGTGACCGCTTACCATCAGGTGGCTCGTCAGCTCGTTTGTCGGCTTTTAACATTAAAAAAATTAGAATATTTCCTAAACTGGAAAGTAGGTTCAGAATGTACAATAGTACAATAGTAAGGAAGTTTAACGCATTACTACAATCGTTATTAACGTTCCTAATTGGAAACCGATAAATCTATAGATGTGAGATTGTGAAGAGGTGGAGTGTAATAACAAATATTTTAACAAAAATTAATATTTTAGCAAAAAACCAACTTCAATTTGAAGAAGGCGAATTACTTGGTGAATTACTTATTACTAACATCATCTATTCTTCACACAAAAAAAGGAATTTTAAAAATTGGTTAATAAATTACGGAGCTCTGGGGGAGCAAATGTTCTCCTTTTTAAGCCGGTAAAAAAAAAATAATCTCGTTCCTCTACAGATTATCATCATGGGATAGAAGCCTGCAATTATGTCATATAAATATTGAAGAACACATTGATAGCACGATTTACAATTGCGGTGGTGCCGTTTGTTACAGCACAGTGAAAATACTGTAAAATACTGGAAAATACTGTACTTCATCACTTAAAAACATCCAAGTGGATTACGTAGTTTTTAAACGGCAAAATAAGAAATCAATCTGGCTTTCTTTCCTCGCACTTATTTGAATGACAATTGCATTATGTTTATTTTGCTATATATATCTTATTTAATGTACGCAAATTTGACAAAGTCACTTCGGACATCTTAAACAGTGTAAATTTAACTACTTTGAGAAGTAGATGAATGAAGTATCTTTCCCTTTCTCACTACAGTGTACTATGAGGGATTGAGATAGATATTTCAATCTTCTCCAATGATTTTTGTACCCTCCACCGTTACTATTCGTACATCTGTGTTTAAATCAGGCAACGTCAAGTGAGGTGTATGATCCGCTCCTATTAGCCCCGGGTTATTGTTTCAAAATCCAATTTCGAATTACCCGTGATTATTTTTAGATAAACCAAATTCAAATACGATTTGTATTTTAATCCTGTCCAAAATTGAAAAATAATCATACGTTACACAAAATTCAACCGATCTTCCTTGAGTTGCCGTGTCTGAGATCTTAGAGAGATATAAGTGGTTCTGCGCTCCTTTCTTGGCCGGCAACGCGTCAATGATGCCTGTAGTATTATTGAAGTTAAATAAAAAACATATCAAGATTCATATAAATTCGTCAATAAGTGAAGTTATCGGTACATATTTGACGACCCCCGTAGCCCAGTTGGTAGTGACCCTGCCTGCCGAGTGTGGGGTTGGTTCCGGGTTCGATTCCCGGCCGGGGCAGATATTTATGTGACATATAAATGTTTGTTCTCGGGTCATGGGTGTTTGTGATGTGATAATTGTGTATGTCCATGCCATCCGCAACACAGGGAATCCTAGTGCGGGGGTGTGAGTGTGTAAACGTTTACATATAAAGAATTATGATACAATCCTTTCTTCTTTTTTTAACCGACTTCAAAATGGAGAAGGTTCTCAGTTTGTTTGTATTTTTTGAAAATCATAATCGTAACTGGCACGATCACATACTATAATGTCCGTAATAAAGTCAATAACTGAGTTTAAAAGTTTACTCCTACTAACTACGACAACTTACTAGCACATTTTAATGTAAAACTGCACGGGTATGTTACATCTATACGGCAGATTCAGTCTCTTCTGTTCTGCTTTTTTAACCGTTAATGAACATGAACTGCTGGAGGACTCTTTGCTTTATTTTTATGGATTCCAAAAGAATCTTCTGTTGACTCTCTCCGCTTCAACAATCCCGAAGTCGTTTGTTTTGAATCTTGGGTCTAGGAAAGTTGCAATCAAAGTAATTGGAGACTTGATTTATGGAGTTGAAACGGCTTTCTGAATCTGCTTCCAATGAAGCCTCAGATGTGATAAATCAAATGTTCTATGTTCGGCCGGATATCCGACCATCCGGCAACGAGGTTAGCCGGATATCCGGTGTCAGGCAAAAAAGCTATCTAGTTTCATCTCTAACTAAATTCAAATCGTATCGTAATTTCCTAAATTTGACAAAACTGTTTCATGCTGACATCGGTCAAATTTGAATGAATTTCTGATGGATATGAGTCAAAGAATGTACAAAGAAGTATTTACGTTCTGATTCATAGTCAGGTTACTAATAATAAAACAATCTATATAGATAAAACAATCTACATAATACAACACAGTTCCTTCTGCAAATATCCCTTGTGACCCCATGAGAATGGAGCAAAGAATAAATATATTAGAAGCAGATGTGTAATTGAAACAGGAAAAAATATTAAATAATAGACGCTGCGGGTCGATTGATAAGAAATTGGTTTCGGTGAACTTCCATGAATTCCGTATTCAAATCGCTTCACTGTCGACAAATCTGGATTAAAACGAGAAGAAAAAAAATTTCTCCGTCTTAGGCATTTATTACTTTATGCTAACTATCTTAAAATACTTCTAACACTGTATATACATATATGTAAAGATAGGTGTGACTTGTGAGGATGAATCAACGTGGTCTTAGTATAATGTTTTGCATAAGACTAACCTCATTTTAAGACTTATTTATTTTTTAGCTTTACCGATTTGAGTAGGTTCTCGTACAACCTTTTTTTTCATTACTGTAAAAACAGACATGTGCCAATTGTTTCACGATAAACATATGACAGAACTCATGACTCGACTTGGTAGCTAAAATGGCTGAAAGAGACGTAGATGGTTAAAAATATTAGTATTAAGCGATTATCGAAAAACTAACTACACGACGCGTGCACTTCAAATTGGTATGGATATGTTTAGTATCTGTTTCATAATACATTGTCCATATCGTTGTAGTATACAATATAATTCTTTATAAATCCACTAGATGGCGCTGTATAAATAAATGCAGTTTTTATGATGTACTCATAGTAGGTTGTTTTTCTGTAACCTAGTATCATATAATTGTAATTCAATATCATTATATAAAGCAAGTGTCATGATAAATGAGTCCATTGTTGTTTTTTTGTTATTCAAACATGCTACAACTCTCTCTGGACCTGATGCCAACACTTATGCGGACGAAGTCGCTTTTAAATTGCACTAAAGTAAGATGAAAAAGATAGGTGTGACTTGTGAGGATGGACCAACGTATGAGACTTCGATCTAGGAACCTTTTCCATCTAGATATATAAAAAATCTTTACGGACGAGTACATTCAGGGTTAAAATTGTCTGTGTATATTAGAAAGCAAACTCACTTTTTTAAACATTGTGAAGAAACCTCCCTAAGTAAGAAGTAATAGATCAATTCTGTTACAAAGTGTAGTCCCGGTTTAACTTCCGAAGAGAAATCTTACGGTGAACGCGAATGAAGTCGCGGTTCCTGTAACTTTATATGTAGGTACATACAAACTAAAACTGAACTAGGTTCAGTGTTTCCTCGAAACTGGTGCACAACTTTATTAGTATCCAACTTTCTGATGACTTAGTGATTTTTTCTGTAGCAACTTATAACCAGTTTAGAGTGACGAGAAAATGATAAAGCAGGAATGTTGATGAAACAATATCGAAAACAGAAGAAATCCAAAGATATTTTGTAGGTACAGAACTAAAGGAAAGATGCATACAGATGTCATGTTGATTGACACACGCCATATCTTATAAAACTACATCTTATTCAGAAAAGGGTCAAACGTATAACGTTATCGGACACTGTGAAAAGAGCACTTATGTTTCGCCATCTTGTAATGACTTTTTGTGGTAACAGTCGGGCAGATGAGTCATATAATGGTCAATAGTCATTGTCACCCGTGCACAGGACACCACGAGCACATCAAGAACAAAAACCACTCGTTATCGACCAATAAGGAAGCGATAATATCTTTTGTTCACTGGCTCTCCAGCACCAAGAGAAAAGCATTAAATATTTTACAATTGCTTTTTAGGAGGTTTATGTCTAACAGGCGGGTAATAGAACCCCACCATCATGCATGAGTACCGTCGGTGCTGCTATTAATTAAGATAGATGGTACAGTGACCAGCGACAGTTAAAATATGAGACTTACAACCAATGCCTTGTCCAAAGACGAGGAGAGAGCGCCGCGTGATGAGAAGGTTAGTTCACTCAAATATAGAAGGATTACTTTAAAACTTGTTGAACAAAGCGAAATATAGGATATTTATATTGTTGAAGGGGTTTTAGCTTTATATTGTTGAAGGGGTTTTTAGGGTTTTAGGAATAGGAAAAAAAAACACTTGACGCGGAATCCAACCAACTGGGGGCGGATTATCTTTTAACGATTACGCAACTGTAGAGGTGGATGTTTTTTGTGTATTATTTACTTTTTACCATTGCTTTCCTATGCAATATAATGTAAGACACTATAAAAATATTATAAGTAACGGTCTGGCTTACGTTGTTCTGTAATTTCTACATATGAATCGATTGTTTAGAGAAAAATAAACTATAAATATTTAATAGTGACCAGTTCTAATATTATTACACTGTAGTATCAGATATGTATACTTCACATGACGTCATGACTCAATGTCAATTGGCATGTTGATGCAAAAAGATGAAACGAAGTCTTAAGCAGCTCATATTTAAATGACAGTATTTGTTTATAATGAAAAAAGAGGTTAAAAGATTTTACACGTTTTATCTTCTTAAAATCATCATTAAATTCAATAATAATTCTAATGTTTCCGTGCCCCTAGTCAAACCTTAGAGTAACTCTAACCCTAAAAAATTTCCTTTTGTCATTGAATGATAACTTACAAGACTTTTAAAATAAATACGAAAACTTTGAATAAAATAATAACTTATTTAATAATAAATATTTGAACAATAAAATACTATATCTGTAATTATACCTTTCATAAAATAAATCTGGGTATATTTTAGTACTTCACAGTAAAGCAGAGTATTACTATTAAGCCCGGGAATATTTCCGTACGTAAAAACTATACATGGGCAGGTGTAATGTGCAACGAAATTGGGCGAACCGTATTTCAAACTACGGCTCAACTATTAAACTAGTCTCATAATACTTCAGCAAAGTTTACATGAATACCGGGGCAATTTGTGTGAACATAACATTCAATATATGGGCCGTTAAGTGTGCAGTTTAGTTACATAGGATTATTATATTCGCAAAATAATACTTAGTTTGCTTTAGTTAGGCTCATAAATATGTCAGGATGGATTTTAAATTTATATATGCGCTTAGGCTGAGAAGCGCAAACATTCGGCGTATTTATCTTGGGTTGATGCTCGAGACCGCAAAGCTCCAGATGTCAGTTCGAAGAAGAAATCCTTTAAGGTCGCCTCCAAGTCCTATAAAAAGGCATTATAGAAGGTGAATCTCAACCGCATCCAACATATCGGCGCAAAACTCTCTGACCGACTATCTGGCAGTAGAGCTTTTTGGTCTCTTGCCAAAACGGTTGAGACTAACTTCTGTCGACCCACACTGCTTCCATTGGTAAAACCAGATGGCACTCTGGCTCATACGGCTAAAGAGAAGGCGGACTTGTTCGCTTCTCTGTTTGCCGAAAACTCGCGTCTAGATGCTTGCAATATGCCACCCAATTTACCTCATTGCGGCAGCTATATACCCGAGATCCGCATAACGAACAAGGAGGTTCTGAAAACCTTGTAGTGTCTAGACGTGAAAAAAGCTAGTGGTCCTGATGGAATTCCAGGGATTGTAATAAAGGCATGTGCACCTGAGTTATCTCCTGAGTTGACACGTCTGTTCCGCCTTTCTTTCAAGACTGGGATAGTGCCTAAATCTTGGAAGCTTCCCAACGTAAAACCCATACCTGAAAAAGGTAGTCGGATCGACTCTAATAACTATCGGCCGATTTCAATTACCTCTATACTCTGTAAGATTATGGAACGTATATTGAATTCGCGTCTCATGGCATACCTAGAACAAAACGATCTCCTCAGCAACCGACAGTACGGATTTCGCCGAAACCGGTCGACTGGGGACCTTCTAGCGTATGTCACCCACTTGTGGGGCGAAACCCTCGAGAAAAACGGGGAGGCACTCGCCGTTTCCCTCGATGTCTCGAAGGCTTTCGACAGGGTCTGGCACGCTAGCCTGTTAAGCAAGCTTCCAGTGTATGGTATTTCCTCTGGCCATATCGTTTGAATAAAGGACTTTCTAAGTGAACGGTTTCTCCGTGTTGTCGTCGATGGTTATTCGACGCAATCGATGCCTACTAACGCCGGAGTTCCTCAGGGGTCCGTTCTGTCCGCTACTCTATTCCTGCTGCACATAAATGATCTGCTCAAGCCGGGTATCTATGGGTATACAGATGACAGCACAGTAGTGGAGAGATACCTTCCGAAACCCCGGGCCAGCAGAGACGAAATACAATCCGAAAGAGAGGCCATGATGGAAAGAATGAGTCTCACACTTCGGCCTGTGTCCGAATGGGGCGATACCAATCTTGTGAAATTCAACGCAACCAACACACAGACGTGTCTGTTCAGCGCCAAGGGGAGCCAGTTCACCTTGGCTCCTACTTTTCAGAATGTGTCCTTGGAATGTATCCTTCAATGGTTGGGAGTTGAAGTTTCGTCGAACCTCAACTTTGATCGGTTCATCGAGTCTAAGGCTAAAGCGGCTGGAAGGAAACTGGGGTTCCTTGCGAAGGTGAGGCGGTACTTCACACCGAATCAGCTTTTAACCTTATATAAAGCTCAGCTTCGACGATGTGTGGAGTACTATTGTCACATCTGGGCTGAAGCTGCCAAAAGTCATCTATCTGCGTTGGATTCAATGGCGAGGCGTGCAAAGAGGCTCATTGGTGACCCAGATCTGGTTGAAGTCAATCTGAAAAGCCTTGAGAACAGGCGCAAAGTTGCCAACTTTTATAGGGTACATTTTGGAGAGTTTGCGCAAAAATTGTTTGAATTAATTTCCCCATCACCGTTCCTCCATCGAACAACTCGACGTAAGGTAGGTATCCACCCTTTCGAAGTGAACCTACCACCTGTACGGACGACACGGTTTTCATCCTCGTTTATTATGCGCACTGCAAAGGACTGGAATAATCTACCCGCGTCGGTGTTCCCGGTTATAAACGATGTGGGAGTTTTCTAGAGGAGAGTGAATAGGCTATTATAAATTAGTGCGTTCACCATCTTAGACTTCCTCACCAATTAGCATCAGGTGGGATTGTTGTGAAGCATTAACTTACTTTATGTAAAAAAAAATATATCTAATAGAACGCCGTATACCGTCGGGATTAAACTGTATAGTGCAGAGCCCCGAGGCCTCCATCAAGAGAAACCATTTGCCATAACCTTGTTCGGTGTTCAACGGAACGCACCACGTACAGCAGAGATTGGCTTGGGCTCAACCGTGGGTTACTTTTCTCGTATGGAAATCCTCAGGTCAGAATCACGGGTACACTTGGAGTTTTTCTCGTGTTTGGAATGGAACTGGAGTTTCCAAAGAGAACGGAGGAGGGCTGGGGCTTTCCACCTTACTAAATAAAATATTTCGACTGACCAAAACTGTATTTGACGCTCAACTTTCTGCCACGCGGGAACTCGATGACACCTCAGCACTACCGTTAAACGTTTTTATACTCCCGATTCTTGGCGTTGCTCCTATAGGAAATGGACCTGTTCGAAATTATCGAGCCTAAATCAAGCCAGGCAAAAGTTCTATCGTCAAAACAGAAAAACAATACGTTTTCTATGTTTAATAAAAAAACAAAATGTGTCAAGTTTGGCTTATAACGGTCATTCGCTAACACTCATCGCAGTAGTCCACCAAACCTATAGCACTGTCATTAAATTGACCGAAGTTTCACGGTTTTTATATTAAGTTTAATTTTTGATTAGTGTACGTATGTCCTAAGTAATCTAGTAGATTCATGCTACAGTTTCATTTATTGTATCACGATAAGGTAAGGCTGATTAAAGTAAAACGTAAACTAAATTGGATGAAAGTAATCATGTCAAAAGATTACAATTTGGAACAAGAATTCCGTGCTTAAGTACCACAAGATCTTTTAACCTTATCAAAATTATTAACTTAGCAATGTTCTAATATTGTAAAACAGACATGTTCTAATATTGTAAAAATATTATTATCCACTAGGTAATAATATAATTAAAAGTGCATTTAATTCAAGTTTAACTGGGGATTACACAGGCAGTAAGATTCAAAACGACCGTAAATCCGTAAAAGCTTATTACTGAATCCCCAAGAACTTACAAAAACGTTTTCAATTTAAAATAACGGCATGACATTATTTTGGTTTTTTTTTCAAGTATTTATGTTACTATCTGGTAAACGAACAGTCCACCTGATAGTTAGTGGTCACCGCTTTTCAAGGGCATACCTAACACTAGAGGCATTTAATTTAGGACTACAGGTTGCGTGAAATTTAAAGAGATCAAGTACGAACCTACGTAACACATAGAAAAAGATCCATTTGTCCATACGAAGAAAAAATAATGTAAATCCATTTAATGTTTCTTAAGGTTATAAAAGAAGAGGCCGATACAAATAGATACTTTTATAGACATATAAGATTTAAAGATAACTTTTACTTTTAGTAAGATCGCAAAATAAGCGAACAGATGGATCACGTGATGATAAAATGTCACCATCGTCCATAAACACCTAAAAAAGTAATTCATTGTGTGACCATGAATAAAATAGTAAATTATTCCACTCAACTGACCACAACTGACAACGTACCACTTGGTCTCAGAGGAGAAAGAACCCCAGCCACTCTACTCTAAATCACATCTTCCATAACTGTATTCCAATCAGGGATGTTATGGAACTCCGTAACCATAACCGAAACTATCGGATATCCGAAATAAAAATATATCCGAAACCGTAACCGAATCCGATAAAAAAATTTCGGATAGAGGCAGAGTCTAAATAAAGCATACTGTGACAGTTTACGCCGACCGAGCCGATACATTAGCCGCGTCGTTCTCATTTTAGACAGTTTTTATTATTTAATTTGTTTTTTCTGTGATTGTAATATACCAAGAAACAAAGTCAAACTTTGTAAATAATTATATATAAATTCTATTTTTTTCCAAGTCGTAAATCATCTCATATTCGTAACCGAAGTTATCCGAAACAATCGGATAATCCGAAATAATTTCATATCCGTAACCGAAACCCGTAAAATATTATTCTTATATCTGTATCCATATCAAGATACGAAATATCATATCCATAACATACCTAATTCCAATATAAATAAATAATATCTTTATTATAATTAATAACAGTAAATAAATAGTACTTGGCAAATAAGAAACAGTTGTAAGCCACTCGAACTTGTTGAATATTAAATATAACTTCCTACACCTTTTAGTAGAGTACTATTAAAGTTACAGTATTCCTGCTAAAGTATAATATATTTAATTGGACCAAACATCTGTAATCCAATAAGAGAACCACTCAGCTAATTGCTTTTAGCTTCCAATTGATATTTTGTGTATTAATTCCTTAGATTCGGCTCTGTTTTCCTTCTCCTCTCACGAAGATATGAAATAGATTAAACTCTTAGATCAAAGTTGTAAGATCTTTGTTTAAAGTATTCAAAGCTTTTGAAATATTCATGGTTATATCATAAAATTAATATACTAGCGTAATCGAGGAAACACAGTGTGCGAGTGAAATTTCGGGCTTTACGGAAAAACCTACTTGCGAGAAAGAGACGCAAGAGAATTGGCCGTAGGACTGCTTTCAAACTATTTACTCTCCATTAGTCTCCTGTCAAAAAATAGCTGTTTGTTATTTTATTAATTTCTTTTTAATCTTAGTGTATTTTATCGAACAACCAAAAATAAACACGAGAATGTCGTGTTCCCTGTGAGACTGCATAGTCAATTATAACAATAACTCAAACAAAGGGACATTCCACAGGTAAGTAAGGATAGTTCAATACCACTTTCACATGCTTATTTTCATAGAAGTTGATCTTAAAATTTTATAAATTAAGATTAATAACATTAAGTAAATGCTCCATTTTATGAATAAGAAACTAATTTTTATAATTATGTGTAAGATAAAAAGATATTGTGTACGTGAAAATGATACCGTTTCGTATAGGGCTTGCACAAAATCTATCGATAAGTGGATAATTTTTGAAATCGATAAGTGAATAATTTTTGAAATTGGTATAAATACATATTTTTTGTTTGACCTACATTTGTTCATATTTTTCCGTTTTAGTTTCCGTTAAAGTTTGTAAACACATTGGACAGAAAATAGATTAGACTGTTATAAAGGTGCATCTTTGGCTTTTGAATAGTATTAGCTCCTTAGATTGATAAAATGTGGCGAATTTTATATTTGTTATTATTATGATATGACAATATCCAGCGAAAGTGATATCATATTTATTGACTAATTTTACTCCTTCAAGGTTTCCTTTAAATGCAGTTTAAAAAGAAAAATGGATTCGAATGTTGAACCAGATAGGTAGAGTTCCTCACAAAGTATACTGTAGACATTTTAAGGGCAACTATTTCGTTCTACGAAATCACTGATACCTTGTTAATAAAGTTTCTGAGGGCAATAGGTTATATCGAATTACATCAAAAAATAATTAAAACCAATAAGTTATATTATTATTGTTTCCTTTAGTACCTTTTAATCACGTTTTGTTTTATTTAAATCAGTTTACAAATAAAAAATATATGTTAATATAAAGAATCCCGAACAATAAGGTTACGTTTAGAGTAGACAAAGCAAAGTAAAGAGAATTTACTAAAATTAGCATGGTATTATTTAATTTATCATGTAATAAATAATCCAGAGAACGAATTAAATAATCGAATATCTAAAATATAGCAAAAAACCTGTGATAGAATACTCGACATTCAGGTCGACAGTCCATGGTTGTGAATTGGACATCACTAAAAGTCACTCACACAAGTATCGTTTTCACACACGTGCACATTTAAGTTTTGGTGACGCGATGACGTGATGAGTGTTCGTCTATTACGTTAGTATATTATGTTTATGAGTTATATATAATAATGAGTAGAGTATTATCGCGCTATCCAGTTATAAGTACACAGAGAATATGCGACTAAAGTTCGTTTTTCGCCCTCAAAACTAAAAGATTGGCTTCGATCTGCAAGCCCAATGCACAGCATGGATCAGTCCTTGTTAATCGAGGACGCCAGAAAGTTCTTCAAGTTGCTACCAACCCTAGTATCGGAAGTTGTCAAGCAACTGGAAGGCTTCTATCATGTCTTAACTACTAGTATCCGACTATAGCAACTAATATCTACGGCTGAATGCGCCGAAACATGGAAGCAGTTTCGAAATCATGCTGCTAACAGTCAGCCATCGAATCACTGACCACGATGCAGAAAATTGTAGTCCTTACCGTTTACATATTAATACATAATTGCATATAATTTAAACTAAAAGATTTATCTAGAGTAGATATCTTTTTTCTCAACACGTACGATCGTACTAACGCGCGGTTATGGAACTTTTTTTAATGCAAATCTTTGAGTTTTTGGCTTGTAAATAATATTTAATTTTAGAACAAATTTCATAGCCCCCCCATATAGTCGACCCTATAGCCCAGTTGGTAGTGACCCTGCCTGCCGAGCGTGGGGTCCCGGGTTCGATTCCTGGCCGGGGCAGACATTTATGTGACAGATAAATGTTTGTTCTCGGGTCATGGGTGTAACAAATATTTGTGTATGTCCATGCCGCCCGCTACACAGGCAATCCTCTTGCGGGAGTATGAGTGTGTAAACGTTTATTTATTTATTTATATGCCCTTTGCTCTATAACAAAGGTCGATTTTTTTTTCAATCGCAGATTCAGTTCAGTAATTTATTTTTGCGTATATACTCGTATATATCATATTTTTCAAAGATACACGTCGCTTTTTAAGACAGACGTAAAGTTTTAATGTATTCGGCATTTGAGATAGGCACATGTTATCTCATATGCTGAAATTATTTATTAATAATTTAGAGTATAAAAGGGCCCGTGGTGCATCACCATCCTGCCAAACGACGGACAAGTCGATGGCAATCGATCCCTCCTATTAGAGGTCGCTGGGGCTGGGGTCCGCAAGGTTTAATCGCCTGGCAACCCTTGCTGGTTACTCTCCATTTAAAATCGACCGGGAAATATTTCATACCTGTGTGGGTCACAGTTTCGGAGCCGCATTTATAATGCGGCTCCATCGCTTCGATTTCGGTTGGCAACGCATCGTAACTATGATCACTTATAATCAAGTGGGTCATCTGTTCGTTTGTTGATTGCCTCTACAAATAATAACACACTAACAGGGGCGAAGTTCGTATATGCGTCTATAAGTCTATGACTTTGTTGTCAAAATCAAAATTAAACATGCCTTTTTGTAAATTTCACTGACCTCTAAAACCACTAAAAATAAATTAAGGAAAAAGAAAAGAAAAAACGAACAAACATATTTTTCAGAGGAGCAGGTAATAATCCCTCACGATGTCCCATTACGTGTCGTCAAATATGAAACTACAAAAAGTAACAATCGCGTACGCGAATGAATGAGACTTTAAAAAACGATTATATTAGAGTTGATATACAATTACATATGTTACAAAACGAGTACCTTTTATTTAAATAAAAAAAAACAAACTAATATTTGTATTACTATTTTATCGCACGAAATTGATATCCAGGTTTATTATCCAGGTCATTTAAAACTGTTTGTGTTTATATTTATTCTGATGTTTATAGTTCAGAACGCTTTGTGAAAACACAGTACGAAGTAAACATTTGTTGCAATGTTTACCGAAATAAAAACAAATAACGCCATATCTAAATATTCTTTTTAAGATCTATAAAATTGAGTTCTATTTTCAGTTAAAATTTATAAACACATTCAGGATATTAATGATTAATGCCGCAAGCCGCCTCCGTTGAACGAGCAATCCCGAAGTTAGTGCCATGCACCAACTGGCTAATTAGCTAGCACCAATTAACTAGGCGCACTCTGTCTTGATCTATCGTGCGAATAGTAAATCATATTATTGAAAATATAAAAATGTATCCTACGATCAGTCATCAAATTCGTCACTGGTTCCATAACATCATTGAAGGTCGATAAAGCAAATAAGCGGTCTACTCTTCTCCTTGTAATTGGTTATCAACATAATTTTACTATGACGATTGTTACGTAATTAATCAAAATTAATTAATTTTTCCTGCATTATACAACACTGACTTAGCCATCTGAATAAGAAAGCCTTACAGGCTTGGTCGTGGTACTTCCACCCCAACCTATGAGTATCTGTTGGAAAATTCCATATGGAAAAGATCGGAATTCAAAGATAGGTACGTGTACATAGCTAACAACCAAATCACGAACGTATACTTCAAATAAACGAATTCTGATTTTGACAGGCTATTTTCCATAACCTCAAAAACTTAAAGAACCCAAAGTGAAACAAGAGTATATAAAATACAGGTATTTACGTATAGTTCACAGGAACATATTATCAAAAATCCTTTCTTTAAATTAGCGGTAGTTATATTAAACTGTTGTCGACGATTCCAGTTCGAACTTAACCGTCTTTTTTACTAAATTTGACGATGCTCTCAACCGCGACACAGACCAAACAATTGTTCACGAGGTTCTTTAACTAGTTGAGTTCGAAGTGCAGTAGGGCATATTTTCAGACGTCACAAAGTAAATTCACGTTATGCTAAAAACATCCAAAAGTACCTCAGAAACCTAGTCTATTGCGCATTTAAATAGTTACTCGTATCACAGTTCCCGAGGGAACAAGTAATATAACACAATCAAATTTCGTAATTACGAACGTTGGAAATATTTTATGATCACTGATCAGGTGTGAACGTTACTTGGCATACCAGTAACTTATATTAAGGGTCATAATTTAGGATACTTTTGATCTCGGGAAATGGATACGTTCTCACGGAATAAGAAAAATCAATATAGACATTATATTAAGCGGATATTTAATAAAATGTTGATTGCCTGGCAACAGCTATTAAAATAAATTAATATGCTTCTAACTCAATATAACTAAAAAACTCATACCTAAAACAATGCGGGTGCCTTTTCTAAATGTGAGGCGCAGATTTTCTAAAGCGATGCGAAGGCAAGTTACTAGAGAGCCATAAGAAAAGCAGTTTCTCAAATAACATAGCGTATAATTTGACCAGATACCAGATGCCGATAATGACGTAACGAAGCATCTGTTCCAATATCGGGGTGTGAAACTTTTTGCGGTTTTCCGGAGGAGCAACAAACTTTAAGAGCGTAATGCGACAGATTATCTGCTTCATATTCGAACGGATAATTTTTGGATTATTTCGGTGGAATTGATTTTAATAATCAATTTTAGATTACCATATATTTAGGATAACGGGAAATGTTGTCTATAATACACTTACCGAGTATCAGGTGTCTATAGCAATGCATGGGGTATCGTATCGTATCGTCTATTTGTCTGTGCATTTGTTCGCGCCAATCTCAGAAATGGCTTAACCGATTACGATCTGATCTTCACTTATAAATTGTAGTAAGCATCACATAATATGTAAAGTTCATTTCATCCCAATCCGTCCATAAATAAAGAAGTTATAAATTAATTTGATATAATGTAGGTGCTGTTTCTTAGCATAAGAGTTAGTTTTTCCGAAGCGAGCGAGGGCAGTTTGCTAGTCATTAATATTAATATTAATAATAATAACGATAACGATAACGATAACAAAAACAATAACAATAATAATATTTCAAAAAGGAGGGGTTTCTATGTCCATGTATTTTGTATGTACAGCTGTAATTCCGTTTTCTGTGAACGGATTTAGACCTTTTTCTTTAATGAATAGAAAATTGCTCACAGTTGGTCCTCTATAAAAAAGATAAGATTCTAATTATGGGTTCTGGAGATATAATGATGGAATTCCTAAATAGGTGAAAAAAATTGAAACGTATTCAAAGTAAATTGTCGTCGGTAACACTAAAATTACATTTTAACAAACTTAAAAATAGACTTAACGGTTAAGTAATAAATAAAGGTTTTTAAAATGTGAATAAGTACTTCATTCGTGTACATACATTTACATTTTTTGGCATGTGGCATTTTGATGATGTTTTTTATGTATAGGGTATGGCGAGAAATTGGTGGCAAAATATGCTAAGGATATCATGATGGGTTCTGATAATAAAGAGAAATTTTGTTAATGAGTAGCGATAATTAAGGCATGTTTATGTATGTACAGACAAAAATTCCGTTGTTTATGAATAAAGTAAAGTGGATCTTTTTCTATTGTATAAAAAGAATATCCGGCAAGCCTCGTTGTCGGATGATCGGATATCAAGCCGAACATGAACACTTGATTGTTCGGATGGTTATCGGATATCCGTTTCATCTTTAATATTTATGCCCTATATGTATAGGAGGCCTACATGGGGCTGCTCTGGTGACGAGTTCTGAAGATAAAGAGTAGAACTTCTTAAAAAACTGCAAGCGTGGGAGCGTATGAAAAAACAAAAATTTTAATACATAAAAACATAATAGGTAATATAGAAGACATATTAACATTTAATATGTGTAAATATGTATAAACACTACATATTCATCTCATAATGCTGAATTGATGACGTCAGCAACAGCACCTTTTACGGTTAGGACTTTAACACTGAAATTTCGAGGGAAACTACTAAATAGTTTCTTGGACAAACGTGGCGCTTATAACCAAATAGGCTATCTGCTCACCCCATTGTATTATAACATTATGTAATACTGTATTCACAATATAAGAATATTACAAAATGAAAAAAATATATTTTTAAAATTTATAAAACCGACTTAAAAATAATAACAAATCTAAAAACTGAAATATAATTAAAAAATAAACTTTTATATGCACTACAAACTGTAATGTTTAATGATAATTGGATGGCTCTGTAGTCGAGTTGTTAATATTTTTTATGGATCGAAATCATTTTCATCATCATCATTGTCCCACCGTTAGGTTCGGGTCTTCTCTCACCATGATAGGGGTTCAGGCCATAGTCCACCACGGTGGTCAAATGCGGGTTTACATTCTAACATTTGTTATTCTATCGTCACACATCGCACGTGTCCTATGAAGAACAAGTTAACGAGAAATTGCTAAATGGCAATACGGTTTAACAAGTTTGTATAATTACCGATTTTGTTTGAAATCATTACCGATTCCGTGATAACTGTACGATATGTAGGAAATTCAGAATCAATTTGTTACTTTACATAACCCAGTAATGGTCACTTACACTTAATCGGTAGTGACAGTGCATATAACAAATTTGTTTGCTGTCGAGTTTTAATATTTGATGTCTCAAAATGTGTGTATCCATGTCACTCTCGACGTTACGAAACCTCCCAATAGGATTTCTATAAGTATGAATATGTAAAAATTACGATCAATCAAATCATAACGAGGAAAATCCTTTCGTGTCAAGCATGTTGCTTCATGCTTATAACAAACAATATTATTTTGGTAGAAGGTTAATAAGAAGAAAAATTAAGAAGAAAAATCTGCCGTGAAACATTTTAAAGTATTTACAATTGTGTAAACTTCCCAACCAAAAAAACTCTCGCTTAAACTGCGTTCACATCTCTTGTATGATGCCATGAGCGATGGAAAAGATTTGATTTGAAATAAGCAGTAGGTACCCTTGTAATAACAGTAAAGTGTACATAATTTTTGAAATAAATAAAAGCAGAATCAAGGTTACATTCTTGATCGTCGGCAAACGTTCGTTTTCCTGTAAGAGGTACCTTTGTAGTAACCTTGTAGTATCATCATAAAAGTAAAGTGTACGTAATTTTTTAAATAAACAAAAGCAGAATCAATGTTACTTTATATTATTCGTTACGCGACAGATAAAGCTACTGTTACGGACGAAAAATTGTCAAGAATGATCATTTACCATCAGACGAATCGTCTGCTCTTTCGTTTAATACTAATACAAAAAGAGTACACGTAAAACATTTTGTTACAAAATCTTGTCCGAGACAGGTAGCATTACAGAGTCTAAGCTCCGAAATGTGGCTTACACAGCTGAGTGACTTTAAAAGGAGGGCTTTATGTAATGCTGAAATTATTATAGTAGTCAATGGACCTAACTTACTTGTAGATTATCTGATTCGAGTATTCCTCAAGCCTTTGTATCATGAAAGCCAAGCGGCTTTCAAAAGCCAAACGCTTCGGTGATTCTAATACGCACGTGAAGTAAGTAGGCATGTATAACATTTATACGCAAAGCGCGAATTGGTCATAGTTTACATAGACGGTCATTTATTTTCATTAGTCACGCGTACCTATGCCCTTGTGGTGCTAGACCCAAAGCACTGACAGCATTCACTCGTTGTATAGCAATGCATAATCTTATAAACGCTGGGCGTAATAGTTTCCAACTCTTATGAAGCACGTCTTATATTTCAGCTGCTTTGCTTTAAACTTTAAACCTGCATACCTGAGAGTTTTCTATAATGTTCTCAAAGATATGTGAATTCTACTAACCCGTAGTAGCCTAGCGTGGCAGCCTGTGGCCTTATCGGTACATTGTGAGTGGAAATCAGAGCTTAGCAGTAGGAAGTAGGCACCTAGACACAATAAAAGAAAACAGTCTGACTCCGAAAGAACATCCTAAAATAGTATGAGTTTACGAGTTAAACAGTTTCACTTTCACTTCATCCATGTCAATCATGCTATTATTATTTAACTTGCCCTACGGTAAGTTAGTAATATGTATGTGACGAAAACCTAATTATAAGGATTGTGTTACCACTAATACAATACAATTCATACTCATACACGTTTTGTATCGTCAACCCCGCAACAGAAGCTTTATCTTAATACAAAGGCTTTGTAGCGCGACTGGTGTTGACCGAACCTGTCAAGCGAACTTGCGACATATTCAACCGCGGTATCCCTTTGAGTTTAAATATAAATGTATAAGAAAATGTTTATTCTCAGATTTTGGTTATTCGTAATCTTAATTGTGTATTCATTTACTCGTGTGTGGACCTCTTTATTTATTTACTAACCTATGATTCGTTAGTGCATCGAACATACTAACTTAATGTGGTACAACAAAAATTGTCTTCATTTAAGTAACTGTTAATTTGAATACTTTGAGTACTTTAAGTACGCGACGTTTATGTCCGTATGAGTCAATATTTCCCTTCTGACCCATGTAGTAAGGTTCCCATAGAATTTACATTGATAGTTGTAAGAAGAGAGATGAGATATAAAACAAGTACACGAAAATTTAGTTCCTTGGACATTCCATATGGCGCTACATCAAATTGTCATAATAAAACTGTCAATTAGTAGACTGTGACTATACAGTGTAATTAAAATACGCTAGTCGTAATATATTTAGTCGTAATTCAACCTTTTCTTCGAGTAATCCGTATACGAATTTGCAACGCTCCGCTAATTTTCTGACGGTGCGCGTACATTAGGACCTAAAAATACGTGCTAAGGTCAAAGAAAACAACGTAGGGCAACCTCAAGTTTCTTAATATTCTCAAAGGTGTATAAGTTCACCGAGCCACCCCTCACTTTCTCACCCTCGACACAACCTGAGGCCAGTACTGAGTCAGTAATATACCATTCGTAAGAAAGGTACAATGATAATATTGCCATAACTACATAAATGCACTTAATAATTTCATATTTTTATTTCTTTCTCATAAAAACATCTGTTTCTCAAAAAAAAAAACTTCTTCAGTGGATTTTCAACAAAATTAATTACCAAGGAACCTTGTCCTAATAATAACAAACATATTAAATGAAATACAAAAAAATAGTCAAATCAGTCAAGCCGGTCACAATTTAAACATTGTTATCAAGGCGAATTATAATACCTAATTACAGTTTTCACTCGCACATTAAACGTACCTGCTGAGAAGCAATCATTCTATCAAGCAATTAATTCTCAATCGTGTATAATGAATAACCAATCTCGTTATTTTTACCTGAAAAAAACCTAAACACAAATAATATACCTAGGAACACTTTTGCGTTCATATAATAATTAAATCTTGTTTACAAACATTTTTATATAACAAACAAGCGCCCCCCTCCGAATGCGTTCGGGTTGAACGATTAATTATATATGAATACATGATAATTACATTTTTTAAGTTTTTTTCCTTATTAGACATAATTAGGTTGACTAATATTTTATATGGCCTATCTATTATCTGCACAATGACGTGTTCTTATTACATACTAATTCTCTTTACGATTGATCAATCCGTTCTTGAGTTAGGAATATACAACTACCTTAATGCATTGTCTTAGAACTGGCTTGTTCTCATTGTGTGAATTAGAAATATATTAATATAAACTTTTTTATTTATAGACGGATTGAAATTTACCGAACTTGCGTGACAACAATCCTACCTGATGGCAGGGGCGTGCGCTCCTTGTAGGCAGAAATGCAGTGCTTTACTTGCCATTCACAGATATTTTAATAAAACTTTCGTAAGTTTTAGATGACTTTAATTAATAGTAAATAAATGAATAAACAAAATATAATAACTTAAAAACGCCTAATATTTTATACATAGCACCTATTTGCAAGCACACAAACATTCTGTTTGCTAGACGTTTGGCGACAAGCAAGCGGCGCTGCAAAATAATGTACCTAATCTACCAACTCCTGCCGCCGCCTTCGGCAGTAGATATGATCGCATGTGTGAAGTAATTTAGGTGTCCGTGCACAGTTCGCAAACGCACACACCCATGAATATCGAAAACCGCGACTCCAGCGGCAGGTTACGGAAGTTTGGGAGTTGTCGAGAGTAATCGGAAATGTTCATTGCCTATAATCCGAATAAAAATAATAGACAGATATCTAATATTTTGTGTTTCGCGGGAGGCCATTTTGCTTTTTACATGTGATAAGCATTGTTTACTATTTTGTTTGCGCCAGAATGTTTATAGTTTTCTTAAAAGATTTTAAATTTTAACATTTGAAAGTGTGTACATTTACCACTTTATTACTGAGTTTCTATAATAATTGTAGTGATTTGCTTTTACTAGTGCGTTTGTTGATTTTTTTTAAATGTTATTTGATTGTGAGGTTTCTGTTAGGTGATAGGTGATTAGGTGATATAGTCATCTCAAGTATAATCATCATCATCATCATCATATAATCTCAAGTAGTCAGTAGTGAGTAGTCATTATATTAGCTTATTATTTTACCTATTAGAATTTCTTCCGCCGCGACGAACGATCGCTGTTTTGTCTGCGTCGCCGTAGAAGATGTGCATGAATAGTAGTACATCTAAGACTTGTTCTGTTGACATGGTTAGAGAGTTACTTAGAGATCCGTCGCGTGGCTGTGGCTATGCTAAAAATCTATAAAAGAAAAAGTTTTTGTGACCGAGTACTCCGCACTCCCAGTACTCCCAGTGTCATAAGCCTGTGCACGCCGCTGCCTGATGGTAAGTAGTAATGAAGTCTAAGATGTTGGACGCACTACTGATAAAAGTCTATTCACTCTTCTCATATTAAGTGATGTTTACAGAAATACAATAACAAAATTAATTAAGCCTTTTCTGAGCTTAGCGTTCACAAACGCACAGACAAAAAGACACAAATTTCAACAACTATTGTTTTGGGTTTTACAAATATAGCGTTAATCAAAGCCTCTAATAGTAGTTTTTGTCACGTATCCTTCATGTACAGAAAGCGATTAGGTAACATATTATTATATATATATGTATAAATAAGAGTTATTGATAGCGCAAGATATTACATTTGGTACTATTATTTAAATTAATATTAATTGACTTTTAAAAATGTTATATACTTCTCTACACCTGTGTTACTATCATATCGTACGGTGAGGTTCGGCCTCTCTACCTATGTAGTGGTCGATGTATAACTGTAATTTACGGTAATTACCGGTCATAACTCAGTAGTCTGTGAATAAAAAACTATTAAGCAACCGAAGCGGTTGATTGTGGAACATTATAAGCATTTTACAAAGGCAACTGTTCCATACGGTATAATGTATTATACATAAACTAAAAGTCTGAACCTATAAAGGAGAATGCTTGCTATTTCTATGTACAATCGTATTTCAAATGATGAATTCCGTAGACAATAATCTCACCAGATTAGATAGCTGAAGTGGCAGTATGCAGGCCGTAATTCAAAGTGTGAAGAACCATAACGTACATATACATACATATACATAGGGGTAAAAAGGAAAATAAAATTATTTTTTAGAAACTCATAATAACTAACTCCTTTAACCACAGAATTTTATCTACATGAATTACTATTCCTTCAGCACTTGGTACCTCTTAGATAACACATTAAACAAATCACTAAAGAATAGACAGGTAGCCACAATAGTGACAGTTGTGGAATGTAGGAGGTGATCACTACCTTGCAGCGTATATATATAGTGAAACCCTCCGAGTAGTAATTTAACGCTACTCTCTGCTCGAGTGTGTTGTTGTCAACTTGCCCGCCCCATGTTTCGTGCGACCGACCGCGCCCCTCAACACCAAGCCTACCAGCTACGCCGTCGCACCACGACCACCAGGCCCACATGCACGAGCTATTCGCGCTCACCGAACTGCGGAACGTGCCCGGGAACAGTGTTTAGATGTGTTGATTTGTGAAAAATCGCCATTCGCCACTATTCACATGTGGTGAGGAGCCCGTGGCACATCAGTTCCCGCGTCCACCAGAAGAACAGCAAACTGTGATGGGTCACATCCAACAAACATGACCTTGTGTGCGATGTTCCGCCGAAAGGCGCGCTGGCACGGTGCCATTGATCAACATAGGCAGCACCAACCAGGCACGCTCGTGACTGCTGCAAACGACCCGATGAAGCGGGGTGCTTCCACGATTTGGAGGACGGGGAGGGTACAAAGTAGTAGGAAGCCCACCCCTTCCAGGACTACTCCAGCCCTCGCAGATGCTCTGCAACCGAAGGGAGAGGCCAGTCACCGTTCCCAAAATGCCCTACGGGCCTCAACCTCATTGACCAACTTAGTTCTTAACTGCTACAACAATTTAGCAGTAACGATTTTCGACATTAATTGTCTCTTTCGCATAATAATATCGGTCCCAAACGATTAATTCAAATAAAGGTTAAATCATCAATAAAATAACATTAAGTAAATTATGTTGAAGGCTTTCTGACACCACTTCCATCCCTTGGGCTACTAATCACACAAACTACACTTGAGGATCTCCGTTACCCGGAGAAATCCTTGGTGAATGAGCCAATAATAACTGAAGCGATGTTTATCACTGCGGGAATCGTAAATTATTTTCATGGTAGAATTTCCACATAACCCGGAACTTTCTTATACGAGATCGAGTATCTTTCACAAAGGCTTATTACTTTAATTTGTTTGCTTCATATAAATGGATAATCAAAACCAAACAACGTAATATACTCATAGCGAGGGAAATCCACCTTTATGCAAGAACTCCTTAATCCTTAAACTACGCTACATACTTATGCTACGTTCTGAACGACTTATGCAGTTGAGTGAATTTAAGCGCTTGCCCTAATGCAGTCCTAGCTTTTACGGGAGTGAGATAAGTACCGAGCTTCATAGTAATGTTATATTAGTAAAAAATATGGCATTTTTATGTTATTATGTCCACAACCAATAAAAACACAGACGACACTTGATAATGAGTGCCAGATATACAAGTCCGTAACAACATATTCATGCTCGTATTATAGATATATTACCAGTGAAAGTTCAACCAGAAGACCAGTATATTACTTAACATAATATACTTAGTAAGAAATAATCTTATTAAACTTTAGGCAGGGATTGATCGCCGAACTATATAGACTGAATGATAATTTCAAAATGATAGAGGTGGCGTTAGTTGCATACTAAATTACGTTAATGACTAAAAGTTAGTGATCGTATAAGTTCTCAGAACACCGCACATTTTTCAAAACCAGTTATTATTATATTAAAAAATCGTTAACTCTTAATTGATATACGACATCCAATGACTGATGCTGGGTTTTAAGGTACCTTAACAGGCTTAAGCACCGACGGAAATAATATGGATAATACACAGTCTTATAATCCCCAAAAGGAGGGCAAATTATCATAGCCTGTCATTGTTCCGCAGGAAATACCACATGTAGACATTTCGACTGTAGGTGAATCCTATTGCATCCTCACAGAAGTCACCGTCGCTCATGCACATCGGATTCATTGATATGTTGCCGGTTAACATGGAAGGTAAATTGAGAAGGAGTCTCAAGTTCTACAAAAGGAATAAAAATGACGTCAAATTTTGAGAAGATATAAGCTAGGCTGACGGGTGAAAGGCAAACCTGCTGGCAAAAGGACCGAAAGATCGAGCTGGAAATTTGTCAATATTTTTTTTCTGCTAGAAAAATCATTTCCTATTTCAATATTTATGTTATGTTAATATGTTGTATAATATGGTAAGTTGTAATATTATGACTACTGAAGCAAAAATTTTATAGATTTAAAATAATCTACGCTTTTTTTGTTATATGCATGTGCGAACAATACTAAATGGTTTCTCACATTTTAAATTTTTTTACTCCAATTTTATGGCACTGTTTAAAATAATTATACATCATTATTAAAAATTATACATAATGATATCATAAATCATATCATAATGCTCTATTTCCTGCATTTAACTTTTACATACAATTGCGAATTACTATTATAAATTACCCTTACTATCGGCCGCTATCACTACAAGATTTATATTTTTCAGAAAATCCAATTGATATATGTAGTTTTGAAATTTTATCTTTGCTACCAGAAGGCGAAGAATAAACTTTGAAAGGGGCAGGCAGTCCATTGCGCTACGAAACGAACATAAAAAAATCTTTATACAAGAATGCTAAACAATAAATCCCACACACAAGTATTGGAACCGGTTGATCCGATTTCAATGTCATCTTCGTACCTTCGAGTCGAGAGAGGAAATGCGGATAAAAGAATAAAACTAAAGATTTTTGGCGCTTTGTCCAATCCAATAGGATTTGTTTCAGATCCTCTGAATTTAAGGCTATTCTTTTATCACTTCTAGGTGACGAGATAAGATATTTTTTAGAAGATTCCGGACATACGAATAAACTTGACGGAAAAGATACATTTTGATACACTTTATGTAACAACAACAACACACAAACATTTTTATGTAACTTTAAAAAGCATAGCTAATTAAGTATCAGAGAACATGTACCAAAACTAATAACAACTCCCTTCCTCCGTTTATCGTTTCATTTATTAAGTATATAATTGGTATATTGGTCATAGAAACCCTTAAATTTCTGCAGGAACCTTGAAGCTGTGTTCAATATTAACCATATCTTTTGTACCTTAATCCCACGGTTTTTGTCGGATTAATTCAATCAAACTTTCTCGATGTAACGTAACATTGAAACATTTATAATTTGTACAAATGTTATCCGAAATAAAAAAAAAAATCGGTAAAAAAATTCGAATAATCGATTTTGATTTTGAAATGTTTTTCAAAATAAAAACAATTTACACTAATGTTATTCAAAATAAGGTTCATTCAATAAACTATTATCAATGCAATATTATATCGAAATATTTACCATACACACAAATGTGTTGATCGAAAGTAAACGACTGAATGAAGCAACTACTGAATCGGACAGCCGTTGAATGAGTGTTAATGGCAATTTTTTTAAGCGCTTCGAGCTTAATTCGTTATTTTATACTAGCAAGCTTAATAAAATAACATTAAACTATGTTGAAGGCCTTCTAGCAGCACTTCCAACACTTAAGTTGCCTTTTTTTTCGAGGGGGGAAATCTTCAAAAGGTACCCGATGTCGTGAGAGCGATACAAAACCTCCCCCCGGTGGCCTTCCTTAGCGCTATATGCAGGACTCCGGGTTCTCCATCGGAACGCAACCGGAGTCCTAAGCGTGTGCCCCGCCGGGCTCTGCTTCTGATGAGGCTCCGCTCATCCCCCACCTACTGATGTTTACGGCGGTATGCGGCCACGTATACCGTCGTCCTTCCCGGGGTCGCTGATTGGACGGTTCGAGCTCCCACCCTAGCTGCCCACGACCCCGGAAGCCCCCTTTTATTCGCCTCTTACGACAGGCAGGAGATGCCGTAGCCCTATTCTGGTCCCGAGCTACAGGGACAAACACTTAAGTTGCCTACCAATCGCACAGCCTGCACCAGAGGATCTAAATTATTCGAAAATATCAATGAGCCGCTAATACCTGAAGCCAAACATTAACTGCGGGCATCATAAATGGTTTTAATCGTAAAAATTTCACATAATCCAGAACTTTCCCCGACGTGATCGATTACGAGGTCTTTCACAGTGGCTTATTACTTTAATCGGTTGCCTCATTAAATGGATAGTAAAAATCAAACACCGTAATATAGTTAACAAAATTTAACTTCATGCCAAAGTTTCTGAATCTTTAAACTCAGGATGCTACTACGTTCTGCATAACTTATTCAGTTGAGAGATTTTAAAAGGCAATCCTAATGCAGTCATAGCTTTTACGGGATTATGTGGAATTATCAATCTATAGCAACCTTACCTTAGCAAAGAATGTTGCATTTTTAGGTCATAGCCAATAAACTAAAATCACTGCCACCTATACACGACAGCGCTACCAAAAACATCAGACTCATTACCGGCGTAAGTTAAGTCGAGAGACATACTCGTTACTTATATATTTTATTGTGAAATCTTGTCACATTTTGTTTAGTAGTAACACGGGGAATAAGCCATACAGATCTGACTATTACTATTAAAAAATAACTATCAAACTGTAGTTAGGGAGCTCTCCCTAGCGTCGAACGTCTAGCGTAAACGCGTATATTTTATCGAAATAAAACAAACGGGGATACTTGCATTCTGTACGGTGACCATTACATAACTTCTCAAGGTGCCACCGTCTCCACGTTCATTTGCCCAAAACAAATTACTAATATTTTTGACAATCGTTAAGTTCTTCATTGATAAACGATTTCGAAAAGATAGATAGTACAAATGATGTGGTCATAACTTTACATCGATAATAAGTAAAAAGTTAAATTTGTCTCCCTGCAGTCTTGTAGTATTTTTGCACAATTTATACGAAAGCGATAGGTATATTTATAAAATTCTAGCGGCCGGCCCCAACTTCGATCGAGTTGAACAGTTAATTATATATATACAGGATTATGCTTATATCTATGCAGAATAAAAAACCTTTCAAATGATAAAAGATTTTTTCAAATAAGTGTTATGGTTTCAGATATTACCCTCCGTATACACACTAACTCACAAGGTTTACACTCTGCTTGTAATGTAAGTAAAGATTCTAATAGGTCATTTTCTAATAGGTCAAAGAAAAACGTGACGGATTTATTATACCTATCATGAATGTATTTCGTATTTTCATTGTTTAAAAAAAATAAGCTGACTTTGTGGTTTGATAAAATGAATATATGAGCTTAACCCAACCTTTACTCCAATCTACAGCGCTCGTGGTGAAATCTGCGGAAAACAAACGAGGTTATGGCGAACGGTCCTTTCGGTCGGAATTCGCTGGGCTCTGTACCACCCAATTCGTTCCGAAACGAAACGAAAGCAAATTTTGTAGACCTGCAATTATGATGTGAGAGTCTTCAAGAGGCGAGGGAACAGGCTTTTATAAGTTAGTGCGTTAAACATATTTAGGTGGAGTTATTGTCAAGCTTTAACTTATTTTATGTATAAAAAGACCTGCCAATGGGTGGTGGAGAATTCAATATTCGTCTAAACTTAAATAAATCTATAAAATAATTCTTAAGAACCAGTAAACCTCTATTCGCTTTCCTTCTTGTAACATTGCCATAACTGCACTATAAATATTATATCCTTGACAATCATAACTTAGATTCAGATACAATTTTTCCATGTTTAAGATGAAGTTATATTTTTATATTTATTTCACTGTTTCAGGATGCCCAAATATCGTAACTTGAGTGCTACAAAGTTTAACTTCCTTCCAAAGTTAGCCATCGACACCAGTGTACAGCCTTGTAAGGCGCCACAAACAACAGGAGATTGACTTAAAGTCAGTGTTTAATGAAAAGCCTTCATCTTATATCGATTCAACCGTAATCTTAAGAATACACCTTATCTTAATCGGGTGACACTACTTTCGGAACGAAGCGACAAAGTTTTGATCTCCAGAGCAGACATTAAATTGAGATATATTAGTTTGCTTCTGGTTATTTTTGACGTCTCTTATGTATTGTGTATACTAGCATAACACATGGGTTGCTAATGCGGGAGTAGCTATGAGTGAGTGAGCATTTCGTATTACTAAAATGAATCCACCTGTACAACCAACATCCAATCCACTATCTACGTAACAATATTAATGAAACTTTACATAACTAAGCGATATCAGAGAACTTCACTTATTCAAAACATAGTACATTATAACCATAAATCCTTTAAAACCGCTTTTACTTATGTGACAATGATAGATTACATTACTCCGTTAGTTTTTAGAGTGTAAATTGTTATTCAAACAATTGATAGGTACTTAGGAAGCGGTAAAATATTGCGATAGATGGACACTCGAAGACAAAATCTTTGTCAACATCAAAATCGAATCTCATCAACTCCATCAGCATCTACTATTGTTTCGAAAAGTTGTTTTAACACAGAGTAAAAGGAAGGGCATAAGGATTCCTAAGCGAATCATTTAAAATTCAATCTCAAAACATCTTTAAAAATCGACCTGGGTTCAAGGTGTTTACAGCCGTGCTATGAATTATGTGCATTCCGAAGCGTATAAATTCCTTTGCACGCAATATTATAAAGAATATCAAGTTACTCATTGGTCAGCTGTGAATATTTACACGTAAATATGTTTTTACCTTCAATTATTTTTCAGCAAAAGTTCATTGTTTTCCGCTATCAAAAAGGTTCCTCTTTTGATCCCAATATTCCGCTTTTGATGCGTTTATCCGGTCTTGACAAACCGCAGAAACCATGAGTTAATCTTACGGGCAACGAACAACAATATAAAATCTATTATAATATATAATCTAACATGTCCATAACATAATTTTCAATATCCGTTACCTTTATATTTTTAGCATCCGTACATGTTAAAATCGTCGTAATTATCACGTCGCCATCGCTCTGAACGACGAACGTAATGCAAGTCATCGACAAAGTTAAAGATGATCAGGCATTGTTGGGCGCTTCTAACATGGACCCTGGATTCTGAAAATTTTGACTGCCTGTTGATCCTTACTCTGTACTTCTGTTGAGCTTACAATTCCCGACTGTAATCCGTGAGGCTGGCTAGATTAAGTCTTTGCTCGAAGCTCAGAAGTTAAATAAATAAACGTTCACACACTCACACCCCTGCACTAGGATTCCCTGTGTTGCGGGTGGCATGGACATACACAATTATCACATCACAAACACCCATGATAGTTAGATCTTAACCAATTCTAAGTCACCAGTAATCATCTTTGAACCATATCCATTTAGTTGAATACATGACACAAAACTTTTGACAACGCTAGATCAGATGTAACAACCTTCTGTGCACGAGGTCGATCCTACGCTTTATTTAATGTTATGAGTTGTTAAGGTGTGAAGTAAATCTAGTTTTCTGGCCTGTTTAGCCTTAAACTCAATGAACCACCCAAAATTATGTTTAGTGGGTACTATTTACAAAAGCAATGTAACTTTTTAGGCGAACACATTCTGATATTACATCTTCCGGACTTTAGTTCTGTTAATAATTAGCAAACTGCCCCCGCTTCGCTTCGGAAAAACCACGTCTTAAGACAAGAAATAGTACCTACATTATTTTAAATTAATGCATAACTTTTTTATTTATATACGGATTGAGATGAAATGATCTTTAAATATTAAGTGATATTTACTACAATACATTAATGAAAACAGAAACGAAATCGATTAAGGCGTTCCTGAGATTAACGCGAACAAACGCCCAGACAAACAGATAAAAATTCTAACAACTATTGTTTTGTAATCTATTACGTTAATAAAAGCCTCTAATCATATTTTTTCTCACATATCATTTTTGTACAGAAAGCAATAAGTTAGAATTTTATGATATGTATAGATAGAAATAGAGATATATCTGCATATCATTTACGAGGGACCATACAAGATTCATGTAGAACATATTGTGAACTTTTATAATTTTAATCTACGATTGACAAAAGATTCCGTACGTGTGTGTTACGACAGTTAGACACCGGCCAATTTTCGTGTCAGTGAAGTATATGTTAGAAAAACAAATTAACTCGCCACAAATATGTGAGCGCGTCATTTCCCATGCCAACTTTCATGGGTTGTCGATCGGTTACTACGCCTGTTTGCTGCTCGTAACCAGGAAATTTATTATTACTATTTCTCATTTTTCACGACCGAAACGACTGTCTAGATCTGATTGATTGCCAATAAAGTTATTACCGCGTCCAGTCAACCGGCAAATCTCTAAGGCAAGTATACAGTAAACAAAACGTGAGGAATAAATCGCACCTTTAGAATGAAAGTGACTTAACTCAAAATTCCTGAAATTCCAGATTTTACTATAAATTTACTTAAAAAAGCCTACTCTCAAACCCCATGGTGAAAAAGAGCCCGAATTATGAGTGAGAAAGGGAAAAAGGGAAACCCTCATACATCAGTCTTCTTCGTCTTTACTCAAGACCATACATTTTTGAAAACTTTCTTCGTCATTTCCCATAAATTGCAATTTTTGAGTTAAGTCCCTTTCATTCTAAGGGTGCGAAATAAAAAGTCATTCAAATTTAATCAATACACATATTAAAGTGCCTTGCATCCCATGAAGAAATTGAAACGTAAAAGGACGCCTATGCATATCGATCTGTCCTTTAAGTTAAATGCATATTTTGATCTTTTAAATTAAACCGCTCTTTAAGTGAAGTATGATTTACTAATCTCTTATCTTGTTGTGTAAATCTTAGGGTGTAAGGATCTTCATATACCCTAGAACGCACGCGAACATTCTCTGCACGTATTGCAGCCTGCCCAATAACGGACGAGCTTTGAGCTCGCTAGGCTTTGTAACAGTCAGTTTAATCCCAACGGTACTAATCTTGCACGATGATTATAGGGTTCCTTACGTGGCTCTCTGCCATCCTCTTATACGATCAATCGTAAGATGTTTTACGTGTCAATAGTTTGAAAGACATATCTCTATAAATAATAAAAAAAGAAACTCTAATACACTTTTTGTTTGGCTTAACCGTAAAAATCCTTTGCATTTCTTTTCAAATCTGAGGTGATGATAGAAGGTATATGATATTTGGTGACATAGATTATATTATTTATGTTAGATTACAGCGATTTAAACATATTTAATGAAAAACACTAAAATGACAATCTTCACTTAATAATTTGACATTCATTTATCATTTATTTATTTGACAACCTTATCTTAATTTAATAAATTAAGATTTATAATGAGCCATAGAAAATTAAATATTATATTAAATCATAGATACCCATATAGATGGGTAGGTACTAAACTGTAATTACACTAGACTGTGAATACTATTATACTATTAATTGTATATAACTATGGATCCTTTCTACAAGGAACTAATTAAAGTACAATACAATATACTTTAATGTGTACACTAAAGATAATAATACAGAACAGTGAAAGTAATTATGAAAACAGTAGACGCTCTTATCGCTGTCACCACTCCACGCCAACACCAATCTGTCAATAACTTTAATGAGCTTCATCAAGTCGAGGCAAGTGTCAAAACTATAAAACGAGCTGAGATTATTATGACTCAAAACAAACAATTCATTTACACAGATTTTAAGAATAAGTGGCTTTAATATTTTTTAATGTGAATCGATTCCTAAAACATTTTAATCGAGATATTTTTACTGGTTAAACATTGATTGCAATAGAAATATGAATATGCCATGAGTCTCATCAATCATTTCGCACATTAGACTAACAATTTAACTAACGAATTGTTAGCTTTTTAAATTGTACAAATAATTTATTGATTAACGATCGATGCTTGTTATTCGATTTAATGTATCATGTGTGTATTTATATTTTTTATGAATTTTACAATTCACAAAATCTGGATCGTTCTAATTTTAAAATAGAATAATATTGCTACGTTCTGTAGAGTTTATTTTACTTGAACAATCTCAGTCGCGCTTTCGTGTCCAGTTTAGTCCTTTAGCACAATAAAAGCTCAGGTCAAAACGTCCATGTTCGCCATATTCGCCCTTTTGTCCAAGGAATAAGGGCGAGAGTCCCTTGATGTATTCGAAGTAGCTGCTATCACTACCTGGGTTTTTTTACCACTGTGTTTTTCGGCAGACCGTTCGAGAATCTTCGTAACACTGCCCC